>JAMPIV010017016.1:0-359472 GCA_024509875.1 Oreohelix idahoensis
TTTTTTTTCCTGAATGATTCAGAGCTGTCAAGTTCATGCAAAATGTGTTTATGATCATTTTTTAAAATTATAACGTCTACCATTAATCTATCAATACTTGTGCTTTATACACTATACTAATGCATTTGAGATAGTAAAACATGAGAAAAGTATGTGTTAACATTAAAAATGGGTGTTATACATGTTTGATGATAGTATGTCTGTGAGAGCATTTTAAACAGTTTGTGCCACACTGATGTGTATGAGTGATTCAGAGATTTTCAAATGTATACTAAATGTGTGTAAGATCATGTTTGAAAAATATGACTTTTACCATCTGGTAGCTAGAATTTAAGTTTCATATAATATAAACATCTGGGAATTTTTACAGAAGTAATTTTTTGTGTGTGCACTGTTCTTGAAATCAGATATACAGACAAGTTACAAATTTTGCCACAAAGTGCTACATTTTGTATATTCTATCGCAGAATAATAAAATAAATGAAGGAAATTTGATATAAATTTTCCCATTTAGCCACTTTATTTTATGAGCAATATATCTCTTCTGTTCCTTACTTTTTAGTTCACTGTAAAAGTAAAGCAGAGGTTGTGTTCTCACGGGAATAAAAGTAAAGTAGGGGGTGTGTTCTCACAGGAATAAAAGTAAAGTAGGGGTGTGTTCTCACAGGAATAAAGGTAAAGTAAGGGGATGTGTTCTCACAGGAATATTTGTCAAATAGGGGGTGTGTTCTCACACGAATAAATGTCAAGTAGGTGGGTGTGTTCTCACCTGAATAAATTTAGGGAGTGTGTTTTCACAGGAATAACTGTAAAGAAAGGTGTGTGATCTCACAGGAATAAATGTAAAGTATGGGGTGTGTTCTTACATGAATAAATGTAAAGTATGGGGTGTGCTCTCACATGAATAAATGTAAAGTATGGGGTAAGTTCTCACATGAATAAATGTAAAGTATGGGGTGTGCTCTCACATGAATAAATGTAAAGTAGGGGGATGTGTTCTCACATGAATAAATGTAAAGTAGGGGGATGTGTTCTCACACGAATAAATGTAATGTAGGGGATGTGTTCTCACAAGAATAAAAGGAGCATGTTCTCAGATGCATAAATTTCCAAAAAAAAATGTAGCATTTGTTGTTGTTGTGGCTTTTAAACATGACAATTTTGCTGATTACTAGTGAGGTCTGGCAATTTTACAATCAATGACTGCTATGCACCTGGATCAGAGACTATTGTTTCTCCTATATCATCAGCTAGTCATGTCAGTAATTGAATATGAGCTGGGAATGCTCATGCTGTCAATATTACAATGTAAATGGCTGGGAACACAATCAAAATGAAGGGATGCATGTCATCATGGGCTGTGCATGAGATAAACCCACTGTGACTAAGAAGTACATGCTTGGATTGGTATTGATTAGATCCCATATTGTGATGGCCCAGGCAGAAACCTATATGCTGATAACCACAGACAGAAGACAACTTCTGCATGGGAACATAGCTGACATAAAAGGAGTAAGAATAAAGAGAGATATCATGAATGACAGAGGGAACAACTGCGCAGGTGACCACAGTTAAAAATATATTCAAAGTGGAAGACTGGAGTAAGTAAGGTGAGAACTAAATAAAGTATCAGCACATCATCAAGAGCTATGGTAGTGAGTGCAGTGCTTGAGGCAATGGAAAAGTGGAGCTGGAAATTAGTCAACCAACACATGATTAAAGCAAGAAGAAAAACAAATATATAATGATTAGTCAGGCATGTCAGAAGGAATATTTCACAGAACTCCTTGATGGTGAGCAAGGTCAAGCATCAGAAATGATAACCATTAGCACAGAAGAGGAAACCAATGGTGATGAAGATGATATAAAGATGGAAGAACTGAAGGCAGCACTGGAGTAAATCAAGATGGGTAAAGCAGCAGGACATGATAGTATAAAGATGGAAGAACTGAAGGCAGCACTGGAGTAAATCAAGATGGGTAAAGCAGCAGGACATGATAGTATAACACCAGAAATGGTTAAATACATGGGAGTATCAGGTGACCTATTACTCTTAATGTATGCTCAATGGAACAAAGTCACATACCCTAAACTGAATAACGTTTACTGCTGTCCTAATAAATATTGGGTTTCAAAACAAATCATTCTATCAGTCATGCTGGTGTAATGATTAGCGCACTGTGCTTGCGATAGGGTGATCCAGGGTCAAGCCCGGGTGAGGACATTTGATCGAGTGTCATTGAGCGGGACATGGACTGGATTAATTAGAGCCCTGGTGAAGACATTTGAAGGAGTGTTGTCAACCAGGGACTGGCGGCTCCTGAGCCAACCCAGCTCTAACGGGTACCCTCTGAAGATGGCAAGTATCTGCCTGAATGGCGAGTGCACACCTGTCAGTGTACAGGGAAAAATGGGATCCTCACGTAAAAATCAGTCTTAGGTTAGATATATTATTCACATGTTTTTAAGAAATAGAAATTAAGCATTATATCATATTATGCTTCATGTCTATGATGACATTCACAAGGAAAAGAAAAGACTGAACCATTTATGAACATTTTGTTATAAAAAAGTTCAGAATGCCTTTCATTCATTCCAAAATCTCAGTATGGAGGAAAAGGGCATAGGGTACATAAGCAGATGCAAATACTAGCAATATAATCCACATAAACCAAGCAAATATCACATACAAGTCTTTGGTTTATGTGATTCAATAACTAGATATGTGGTAAACATGTTCACAAATTTTGGTTCATATTCATCATATGATCTTGAAGTGGATTCAAACAGATGTCAAGCTCTAAAGATTTTTCAGACCCTAATACAGCCTTTGGATGCAGGCCATCATTTATTGACTGACAGTAACAATTAAAATGGAGCCAAAATATTTAAGTGAAGGACAAAACTTATTTTAATTTTTTGTTAACACATCTGCACTTCAAAAGGAATAACACACACATTTTAATATCAAATAATTATTTAAAGCATTTCACAAGATTTTTCTTCCAATTTCCTATATTTGTTATATATACCAAAAGCATTTACTAAAATAATATATGTATCTACTGCACATTTTTAAAACCTCACCTGAAGAGAAATTTTACATCAGTTTTGGGTGCCTGTTATTACAGAAATATATGGTTGCAGAAAAAAAAAAAAGAAAATTACGTCTTTGAACTAAATGTGATAAAAATATTTAGATAAGTTTCAAATTAAATGTGCACTGACATTCTGAACATTTTATTGCAATTATATAATTGTAATGTTCACAATTTTACATTTTTATTTTTTCAGTCACGTCTGCACTTCACAAGACTTGACAGATAAGGTCTACTTTTTTCAAATAACAATTTATAGCATTTCACAATATTCCTCAGCCAATTTATCATGTTTTTATGTAGGCTATAACATACACCACTTACTGAAACAAATGTAGTTAAACAGGTTTTGCCTTCAAAGAGCGAGGCATGTTACTTTCAACCTAGACTAAAGTCTGTTTGTTATATCCGAGCGCAATTCACCAATCGCCATTCAAAAATAAGTGAACTCTGTTAACTGAAACGCTGTGTTGATGAAATATAAGCCTGGAAAAGGACTACTAACATCCGTCAGCTAGCATGAAATAACCTCGAAAAGGACTGCTACTCCGACTAGGGTTGATAGAGACAAGTTTAGAAAAGAATTAACTTTAGGCCTATCTATCAGTTAGCGTGATGAAATCCTGAAAAGGACTGCCAGTTACGCTAACGTTGCCTGTACCTGCTGGTACCGGTGGAGCTGGTTTAATAAGAAAGAAATTACGATTTCTGTTTTCTAAAAACCATATCCATTTTGGTGAATGGGTCAAATAAAAAATACAAAACTACAAATGATAGAAAGAGTGAGCCTATCGTCATCACTGTTTTGAGCTTTGCTAACAATAATAACGCGTTCGGGCCCGACAAACACTGAGGTCGCTTTAAAAATAAAATTGCAAATCCAACATGGAGGTCTTCATTAACATTGTCCTGTAAAAACGAAATTGATAAACAGCATCGAGCGAAAGAAATTCTTAACTGTTATGGTCACCTACGCCAGCGAGAACGGTACATGAAGATGGCAAAATGGAAGATGTTCCACTTTAGCGCCACCGATGGCCTGTTGTAACTTTTCGTTTACTTTGTACATCGACTTTAAGGAAACATTCGTACGATATCCATATCAACTTTTTAACCAAGCTTTAACGCTGGAAACGCTATGAATTCTGCGTTTTTGTCTCAGCAGCATACTTGTTGTTTAGTTATATACAACTAATATTTCGCACAGCACTAAAGTTGAATATTTCGCAACACCATAAATTTGTAAGTACAGTATCATAAGATTGTGATTGTTATTGTACTTTCAATAATTATTTATTGCGACTTGTTAACACAGTGACATGTGATAATTATGTCATATTTCACAAAGATGGGTTACATGACAAAATACAAGATAAATTATATATGTGCTTCTGTTTCATTTATTGTTTGACAATTGAGATAGATTGAATGTATGCTTTATTTCTGTATTATACAGCTCTTGCTGTCGCTTGATTTAACAGCCATCTCTGTCATTGCCGCGTTACCGGCTGAGAATATTCATTATATATTCACAGACGTCATAAATTAGTAAGTACTGCATCATAATATTGTAATCATTAATGTGCGATTAATAATTATTGATGCTGTTTATTGCAAGTGTATTGTACTTTTACTTGTTAAAACAGTCTTCCTCTTCTTTGTACACTCTCATACGTCTGCTTGAATGTACACTCTCATACGTCTGCTTGAATGTACACTCTCATACGTCTGCTTGAATGTACACTCTCATACGTCTGCTTGAATGTACACTCTCATACGTCTGCTTGAATATACACTCTCATACGTCTGCTTGAATGTACACTCTCATACGTCTGCTTGAATGTACACTCTCATACGTCTGCTTGAATGTACACTCTCATACGTCTGCTTGAATGTACACTCTCATACGTCTGCTTGAATATGTCCTCGAAAGTTATGCTTGCGTCAGGCTGAGGTAGCTTTCCACCTTCCTTTGCCAATCTGTCAGCCTCTTCATTGCCGGTGATGGTACAATGAGATGGGGGTTTACTGGTGATGGTACAATGAGATGGGGGTTTACTGGTGATGGTACAATGAGATGGGGGTTTACCGAGATGGAATCCATTACCGGTACATCACAACTCTTTTCAATCGTTGACATAGTTTGTGCAGCACCACTCTTAGGTCATGCAGTCCTGCATTATTTTGACATTTAAAAGTTGCAATTACTGACAGTGCATAAGCTAAGAAAGCAACTTGTCTGTCTGTGCTTTCCTCTGTCATTATCACCTTCACCTCAGCTGCAGTTTTCAAGGTATCTGCCTCTGCTGTGACAGTGGCTTTTGAACATTGTATTACAATTCACAATGTAAAGAATGAATGAGCATTGACACACACATACACACACACTCACACACACACACACACACACACACACACACACACACACTAATTTGGTTGTGAGAGCAGCGAGTTAAGAGCAAGAGCAAGTAAATTAAGTAAAGCTGATGTGCATCCATATATATATATATATATATATATATATATATATATATATATATATATATATATATATATATATATATATATATATATATATTCATTCATTCATAACCCTCACCTCCCAAAGGAGCATAGGCCTTCACGAAACACATGCCAAGTCCTCCTGTCACGTGCCATCATCTCAAGTTCTTTCCACGTTCTCCTTATCATTTTCATCTCTGTTTCATCTCTGGATCCGATTTCTCATGATCTCCATATATTTCCCAATGCAATGAAAGCTCCTCATGCTTTTTAAATATATATATATATATATATATATATATATATATATATATATATATATATATATATATATATATATATATATATTCACCCGTGTGTTACCGGGGCCCGAAAGGGGAGCAAAGAATAGTAACACTGTCCCCTGCCAGGCATGTCGTAGAAGGCGACTAAGGAGGGTTGGGCATGGGGCCGGTTACCCCATCCTGTAAAAAATTTAAACCACAAAAAACTTCAACAAATATGGACAAGTCAAATAAAGGAAATAAAACACAGCCATCCAAGACAGGGGAAGGTCCTCTCGCGGGGAGGCATATGATGCAACACAGAGAAAACCGAAAGGAGTCTGTGTTGCTGACTAACCTTCTTTCTTCTAGGAGAACTTCCAGATTTGGCACCTGGAATGTTCGGACATTAAACGAACAAGGGAAAGTGGCGCAAGTAGCAGCAGAAATGAGGGAATACAAAATCGAGGTTCTGGGAATGTGTGAAACAAAGTGGAAGGGGGTAGACAGGAAGAAACTCATCACAGGTGAATTGGTGCTGTCCTCAGGACATGAAGACGAAACTTCACACCACAGTGAAGGGGTAGCTCTTATGTTATCTAAAGAAGCACAGAAAGCACTCATTGAATGGGAAGCTGTTGGACCCAGAATAATAACAGCTACTTTCAAAACAGCTAAAAAGAAAATTCATGTAAATGTCATCCAATGTTATGCACCAACTAATGACAAAGAAGAGTCTGTGAAAGAAGCATTTTATACTAAACTACAGGAAATTATGGATAAAGTAAAAAGAAGAGACATCACAATTTTGATGGGTGACATGAATGCAAAGATAGGTACAGTCAACACCGGATTTGAAGAAGTCATGGGAAAACATGGGCTAGGAGTAATGAATGAAAATGGAGAACTATTCGCAAACTTCTGTGCTCAAATCAACTGGCTATAGGAGGAAGCATGTTTCCACATAAGAGAATACACAAGGCAACATGGATATCACCAGACCATAGAACAGAAAATCAGATCGATCATATATGCACAAAGAAGAAGTTTAGATCATCATTGCAGGATGTAAAAGTATATAGAGGATCAGATGTGGCATCAGATCACCATCTTCTGATAGCCAAAATAAAAATGAAACTCAAGAGATATGCAACAATGCAAAATTATAGACAACAGTTTAATGTAGGACAGCTAAGAAATCAAGAAACAAGAGACAAATTTGCGGTCACAGTATCCAACAAATTCCAAGTGCTACAACAGCTGGAAGATGTAGAGAATACAGAAGACTATTGGCAGCAGGTCAAAACGGTATGGAAGGAGACATGTGAAGAAATACTGGGGAAAAGGAAACGACAACAAAAAGCATGGATAACAACAGAAACCATCAATAAGATAAAAGACAGGAAAAACAAGAAAGCAGAGTTAAACACAAGCAAAACCAGAAGTTCCAAAGCCAAGGCTCAAGAAGTGTACACAGAAGCAAACAAAGAAGTAAAAAGAAGTATCAAAAGAGACAAGAGGAAGTATATTGAGGAGTTGGCAAGAGAGGCAGAAGATGCTGCAGCCAAAGGAAATATGAGAGAACTGTATAGCAGCACAAAGAAGTTAACAGGGAAATACAAGCAAACAAGTTGTCTCATAAAAGACAAGAATGGGAAACTGCTCAGCAATATACAAGAGCAAATGAAGAGGTGGACAGAATATTTTGGGGACCTTCTCAATAGACCAGCTCCACAAAACCCGCTGGACATCCAGCCAGCAGAAGAAGAGCTACAAATTAACGGTGAAAGACCAACGAAGGAAGAAATAAAGAAAGCCATAAAGCTTCTAAGAGATGGAAAAGCGTCTGGACCTGATGGCATTCCAGCAGAGGCCATCAAAGCAGATATCGACACGGCTACAGAGATGTTATATAAATTACTTGGTAAAGTCTGGGAATAAGAAGAGATACCAGCAGAATGGAAGGAAGGATATCTGGTTAAGTTGTCAAAGAAGGGAAATTTACAAGAGTGCACAAATTATAGAGGAATAATGTTACTATCAGTGCCAGGAAAAGTATTAAACAGGATTAGCCTTGAGAGATTAAAAGAGTCGATAGACAAGAAATTGAGAGATGAACAAGCAGGTTTTCGACAAAACAGATCATGTACAGACCAGATAGCCACTTTGAGAATAATAGTTGAACAAAGTCTGGAATGGAATTCACCACTATACATCGGATTTGTGGACTATGAAAAGGTATTTGACAGTGTAGACAGAGAATCACTTTGGAAATTGATGAGGCATTATGGAGTTCCCCTGAAGATCATTAATTTAATAAAGAAAACATATGAAGACATGACATGCAGAGTTCTTCATGAAGGACAGCTTACAGAACCATTTGGGATAAGAACAGGAGTGCGACAGGGATGCCTCTTGTCTCCATTTCTTTTCTTGCTGGCAATAGATTGGGTTATGAGATCATCGACAACACACAACAGAAATGGAATCCAGTGGACTCTGACTAAGCAGTTGGATGATCTGGATTTTGCTGATGACTTGGCTCTTCTGTCCCATAACCGTAATCAGATGCAGGACAAGTTGAGGGCACTCGATGGGAGGTCACAGCAGTTGGGTCTGGAGGTACACAGGGAGGGGACAAGGATAATGCGAATAAATGCAGGTAATGATAATAGGGTTGAGCTTGGGGAAACGCCAATACAGGATGTGGAGTCGTATGCGTATCTTGGCAGTGGTATGGACAGGGTTGGAGGGACAGACGGCGATATCAAAGTGGGAATACAGGGGGCAAGAGGAGCTTTCGTTGCATTGGGAGGTGTATGGAGATCGGGAGAGATAGGATGCAACACGAAAATGGGAATCTTCAGCTCAAGTGTGAGGTCAGTCCTGTTGTGTGGCTCTGGGACATGGAGAACGGCAGGGACAACAACGAGGGAGCTACGGACTTTCATGGGTGGGTGCTTGCGTGGAATAGAGGGATTGGAATGGTATGACAAGGTTACCAACGTAGAACTGATGACAAGAACTAGACAAGTGCCAGTGGAACAAGAGATGAGAAGAAGACGATGGCGATGGATAGGACACACACTGAGGAAACCTGTTGATAGCATTACAAGGCAGTCCTTGTTCTGGAACCCGCAGGGCAAGAGAGGCAGAGGAAGACCAAGAAGTACATGGAGAAGAGAGTTGGAAACAGAGGTGAAAATGATGAGGAGAACATGGAAAGAACTTGAGATGATGGCACGTGACAGGAGGACTTGGCATGTGTTTGTTGAAGGCCTATGCTCTTTTGGGAGTGGAGGGTTATGAATGATATATATATATATATATATATATATATATATATATATATATATATATATATATATATATATATATATATATAGTCAACAGTCAAGGGCCACTTAGAAAAACCTTGGTTGAAACCCAAAAACAAATCTGATATAAACGTAATTGGTATCAGTCCAAACGGCATTTATGGAATACCAAATTTACATGTCACGTAAAGAAATGGAAACACACATTCAAACGCAATGAAGCTGTGAAGTGTGCCACCCACCTCTTCAAAAGTCACACAGTAGATATTGGACAAAAAGACATTTCAAAATCGGGTATGACCACCGTTTGCAGCAAGGCATTCAAGACAGCGTAGACGCATCGAGTCCACAAGGGTCCAAAGATTATCCTGAGGAACAGCTTGTCATTCCTGAAGCAGAAATGTAGTCAGCTGTGCAACATCCATTGGCAGGGGGTGATTTGTTGACAATCATCGACCAAGGACATCCCAGAGGTACTAAGTCTGAGAAAGGTCAGGTGAATGAGCTGGCCACGCCATCCTGATGATCCCATGTTGCTGAATAAACTCATTCACCACACGAGCTCGATGGGGTCGAGCGTTATCATCTTGGAGGATGGCATTACCACCTATGGCCTCCAGAGCAGGCTGAACAATTGGTCTCAAGATTTCGTTCTGTTATCTTGGGCCGGTCAAGTTGCCTTGGATGATGTAGAGTGGGGTCCTGCCGTGTCTGTAGAAGCCTCCCCAGACCATGACAGAACCCCTACCATAACGATCCACTTCTCGAATTGTGTCATCAGTAAATCGCTCTCCTGGTCGTCTCCAAACTCGAATCCTGCCATCATTGAATGACACAGTGAAGCGAGATTCATCAGTGAAGAGAACTTGACTCCATTGTTGCCTTGTCCATCGGATGTGCTCGCGACACCAAGCAACACGGGCTCTGCGATGAGCAGGAGTAAGAGGGATTCTGACTGCAGGACGTCGAGCAGCCAGTCCAAATTCATGTAAACGTCTGCGAATGGTGCTTTGACTGACATTAACGTTTACAGTTTGTCTCAGCTGACATCTTAGAGTGGAACAAGTCACTGTTCGATGGCGCAGGGCTGACAACAAGAGGTACCGGTCATCATGTCTATTGGTGCATCTAGGGCGACCTAGTCGGTGGCGATCCTCCACACTTCCTGATTCCTGAAATCTCTCCAAAAATTTTTGGATAGTAGAGTGTGACACTGCAAGCCATCTAGCAACCTCACGGACAGATAAACCACTTTCAACCCACGCTATAGCCATCATCATTTGTAAGGTGTCAAGACTTCTTCTCGGTGGCATGGTTTTTGCAAGTGATGAAACTACCCTAAGTCTGCTGATTGTAAAACAAATTAAGAGTGAACTCTGTTCACGAAAAGTCGCCATTGCACGTGGAATGTCAATCAGCACGATTACTTTACCTGTTTGGTTGTACGGAAGTTTGAAAAAAACAGATTAAAAATGTGAATTGATGGTCAGCAAACCAAATTGCACGTGATCATCATGGTTGTCGGTGAGTTATTTTTATGCTTAACGTGCATAGAGGACTGTCAGAGAAAGATATTGCACCCATGTTTACTAAAAACTTCCTTCATTTAATCATTCTATGCACTTATAAAAAAGTGTATTGAAAATAATAGGGTGGCCCTTGACTTTTGACGAGTAGTATATATATATATATATATATATATATATATATATATATATATATATATATATATATATATATATATATATATATATATATATATATATATATATTCCAGCAAAAAGTTAAGAATCTCATAATGATACTACCAGCAACAGTTAATACATGTTAGTATTAATCAGGTTGGTGAAGCATGTAGAGTGAAGAGCATAGATGGGATAGGGGTAGTAGGGAGCATAGATTGTGTGGGGAGAGGGCGTTACATGGTAGGGGGAGCATAGAGAGCAGCTAGGAGGGGTGGTAGGTAGGAGGAGGGGAGGGTAAGAGAAGTGTAGAGAGGGAAGGGGTGGTGGGGGAATCATAAAGGGGGTGTAGAATGTATTAGGGTTGGGGAAGGAGAGTAGAGGCATAAAGGGAAGAGGGTAGAGGTTAGAAGAGGGTACGGGGGAGCGTAAAAGACGTAGGGGAAGAGGGGGTGGTAGGGGTAGAGGCAACAGTCTGTGGGGATTGGTTTCAGGGCATAGTCTCCAACAATAAAAGCACTAGTAGCACCAGTGTGACGTCTCATAATGATAGTACTATCAGCAGTTAGACAACTCATTATGATACTACTAGTAAGGGGTGCACATTGGGGGGGGGGGTAGAAGTGACGGGTAAATAGAGCGGGGTTGGGGTAGAGACGAGGGGGAGAGGGTGATAGCGGCAGCAAGGTAAAGCATCAGAACGGATAACCACTATCACAGAAGAAGAAACCAATGGTAGCGAAGATGGAAGAACAGAAGGCAGCACTGAAGAAAATCAAGATGGGCAAAGCAGCATGACATGTTGGTATAACACCAGCAATGGTTAAGTACACAGGAGTAGCAGGCGACCTATTACTTCTGAGGGCCATACAGGCAGCCTGGTTCCACAAAACCAAACCAACGGATTGATAGATAGCCATCATAACACCCATTTTCAATAGTGGTGACAACTGACAATGTGGAAATCATAGATACATATGTCTTCTCACTGTGCGTGGTAAAATCTACTCTAGAATCCAGAGAATGAGACACATGCAGATGAGCCACAAACTGACGAGGTCTAATGTGCCTTCCGATTAAACAAAAGTACTCAAGACCTTATCTTGACACTCAGACAGCTGAGTAAAAAGGCACTTGAGTGTAAGGGGGAGATGCATCTTTGTTTATTGGATCTGAAAAAGGGTTTACAAGGTCCCTTGGAGCAAACCTTGGGACTGTTTGGCATGGAAGAACACTCCAGAATCTTTGACTCATGCTATACAGAGCTTCTACAAGTTTTGCAAAAATTAATTGAGGACGGCAAACCATAAGGTAGTAGAATTCAGGGGTACTACCGGTGTAAAACAAGGTGAAATTCTGCCACCTTTTCTTTTAATACTCCACAAGGACGATGTCATCAAAGCATTTAAGGACAGGATGTGACGGTATTTGTCACCCCTACTTCGCGGTAGTGGTCTAACAAAGGCCAACTTTGATTGCAATGATGAGGGCTTTCACCATTCTGGGTGTCGATGATATTGCAATGCAAACAATCTATCAGAGGCCGCTTGGGCGTGCTCTCTCGTGTGTCGACCTTAAGTTATGTGAAGGATTCCCTAGGAAGACATATTTCCTCGCTAGGATCAGAGGATAGATTGAATCTTCTAAAACTGCAGCTTTAATTTTTTTCTCCGGATAAACCGGTTGTAAACTTCAACTTCCGCAACCGGAAAAAATCATGGACACTATAATCTTCACGGGCTCCTGCATGTCTACAATTTCCCTAGGTTACTGGTGGGCACTCACTAAAGATGTCCAGATTGCAGCTTCGAATTCAAGACCCGTGTCATATAAATAATATACTGTTTGTTTACCAACAGTTACGTGCTCTTCTTGGGCATATTGGGTTTCATGATTCCTTGTCCATCTAATTAGCAAGTGTGCAACGTTTCAAGGGCCTGTTTTTGGCCTCTTACAGTCCAATATTAAATGTGTTTTATTTTTGGGTGAACTACACAATCGCCAGCCAGTTACCAGCGCTTGATTGCTCTGTTTCTGATTGGTGCTGTCCTATGGTTGTGTCGTTTTATGAGTTGTTTTATTCGTAGCTTGCATATGCAAGTATGGGTTTTCTGTTTTGTGGGTGCAATTATCGTTGCCGCGCTTCGTGTTAGGGTTAATTTCTGCCTGCGCGCTTTCATATCTTTCTGCTCAATAGTTTCGACTCCGTGCTCCACCATGAACCATCTAGTATCAGAGATGATCGAGTCCTTAAACTTCTCCACGATTATCATTTCCTGCAGCCCTTCAGAAGATTCTTCAAAGGTGCTGAGGGATCGCACTTGTCCAGGTACGTTTCTATTGTGGCAGCGAAATGTCTAAATAATTCATGAGTTTGTCGTTTAGCCTCACGAAACTTGCTGGTAAAAAAAGTAGCAGCGTTATGTTGGAAACGCTTGAGGAAAGCTTAATTCAACATTTCCTTGTTGTTTTTCTCCTCCATCGGCACCTTTAAAAACACACCAAAAGCTGATCCACACTCTCTAAGATTGCTTCATGTTATTTTTCTCCCTCTGTAAGCCATAGGTAGCTGCTAAATATTAAAATCTAGAGGGATAGACATTTAATTCTTCTGAGGCATCGGAGTAGAGATCTAACAAAAAATGCCGCACTAGGCGCTGCCGCGTGAGAGATGATTCCCCTATTGCTGCCTTCGAAATTTTCCGGCCGACTATCACTATCTCAGAGACTTGGTAAGTCAGGAGATACAAGGAGCTGAGAATGAAAAGAGGGTGCAAAAAGCGGTGCAGTATATATATATATGAGCGTCCGATAGACACAGTGGTTAGAGCGCTGGTCTCTCACGGCTAAGGTGATGGCTTCAATTCATGGTATCATCACCCTTCAGCCTTCCCGGCTGTAAATGGATACCTGACTTTGCTCTTGAGTTAGGGAAGGAAAAGAATCGAGGAAGGGAACTGCTCACACCACCTCTTGATGCTGGACCTGGTATAGTGAAGTCTCTAACACTTCATTCTCCTACGGCAATATCTGCTATGGGACTACCTTGACCTTTTTATATACGATATGTGCTCTTTAATAATTATAATCACAGTGTTTTATACATACACACGCACACACACACACACACACACACACATATGTATATATAAAACACTGTGATTAAAATTATTAAAGAAAGTCAGAGGTAAACCAAAAAAAAAAACACACACACACACAGAAGATAACTAGGTACAGAACTGAAAAAAGATGAGGAATACATGGAAAGATCTTGTGCGATGCGGCACCTGACAGGAGGATTTGTCATGTGTTTGTTGAAGGCCTATAATCCTTGGGGAGCTAACGGGTATTGAATTGATTGAATAATTATTAGAATGCTATCTTAAAATATTTCTGTATGTTTTAAAGTCAATACATGTAATTATCTTACAAACAAATTAATTATATATATATTTATTAATTTTGTAAGGTTGTGATTTTATTATTTACAATCGTGACCACCGGAGGAACATTATTTGTGCTACTCGTATTTCGTACGAATGTGTTCTTACTTGTAAACTCCCACAGCAAGTACACAATAAACGAAAAGTTACAACAGGCCATCGGTGGCGCTAAAGTGAAACATTACCAAGTATATATTCCTCGTATCTGTATGTAAATAATTACAATTTTTACAACTTACACATGGATTCGCCAGAACTGCGCAAATGTATTGTAGTTGCCAGTGTTGCCACATAAAAAAAAAAAAAAATTAAAACACTGCTTTAAAAACATAAATGTTGACTATGAACTATCAAGAATATTGAGTTTCTTCTTGATTTTGTTCGTTTTATTTAGTTTTTTATTTAACGTATAAGCATAATTGTGATTGTCCCTATTTACAATGATTTGAAAATGTGATGCCACTTTCTCATAGCGGCAGTTGTTCATATTATTTGGAATTGAAAACAAAATATATCCTAATTATAACCCATCAGAGATTGAACGGGATATTTTTCTTCATTAATTAAAAAAAAAAAAATTCGATTTTCATCATCATCATCATCAGCTGCCATCTCTACAACAAAAGTAAGCTGTAATATATCTCCAACGTCTTCTGTCTCTTGTCTTGATGCTGCACTTAGAATCATTCCTGTCCATTTCTTAATGTTATATTCCCACTTATAGCACTGTCTTCCTCTTGGACGTTTGCCTTCAACTCTCCCTTCTATTATGGTTTTTTTTAAACAAAGTATCCCGTTCAACTCTTGATGGGTTATAATTAGGACATATCGTATAATAAATTCTTACTTACTTACTTAGTCGTTCCCCTTCTACCGTGAGGTGTAGAGGTTTGGAAGAGAGAGTGCCAGGCTATCCTATCGGCTGTCTTCCTCCTGGCCTGGTTCCATTCTAGTCCTCGGTCCTTCAAAGATTGTCTAATGTTGTCCTCCCAGTGGACTCTGGGTCGTCCTCGGAATCTGGATCCCTGGCTCTTTGTTTCCCATGCTTGTCGTGGTAGCCGATCTTCTCCCATTCTGCAGACATGGCCAAACCATCTTAATTGGGACTGTTCTACGTGGGTCTGCAGGGGGTAGGATTTAAGGCCTTGACGTATCGTCTGGTTGCGTACCATGTCTCTTCTTCGTGTAATAAATTCAAGAAAATTAAATCAGATTTCTGATATCTAAATATAGTATTCCTCAGCCCCCCACTGAGTCCAAATATAGCAAATCAAAACCAAAATCAATTTGTGTGTTGCACCCCATTTTCAAGAAACATACAAACAATAAAAAATATTAAAAAACACAAATACAAACAAGAAAAAACAAACAAACAAACAAAGTAAAGTATCCCTCAACTGCCCTGTTGTTAACGCAGTGACAGGGGATGAGAACGCCTGGAGGTGTCAGAGATTACATCAAATCCACCAACTATCTGCCATCATCTTCGTGAATACTCTGTCAGACTTCCCCTTACCTCCCCATTTCAAGAAATAAATAAACAATACAAAATAAAAACAAACGAATTAAAAAACAAACGAACAAACGAAAACAAACTAAAATGAAGTATATCACAACTCACTGCTGTTAACAAGGTGAAAAGGGGTTAGAAAACTCTGGGGTGTTAGCGATTACATCAAATCTACAAATTATAATCTGCCATCAGCCAAACACGCGCCCCATCAGACTACCCTTTTCCTCACACTATCACTGATCTTTATTTTTATTTTTAGTTCTTGGTATATACTGTTTAACCATATTGTGATTCTCTATGTCTATCTATTCTCAACACCTGTTCCACAGTTATGAATGAATTGCATGCCTGTAAATAATCTAATATTGGTTTTCTCTTTTGTTCATACTTCATTACATTTTAATAGAAAATGCTCTCTCTCTATATATATATATTTTTTTTCTGGACACTCTGCATTAGTTTATGTGAGGCAATTTCAAGTCTTCTTTTAATTTGTACTGCACAGTCGCCAGAGCTGTGTATGATTAATCCTAAGTATTCAAATTCATTAAGACCTTCCAGTTCTTCGTTACAGAAGGATGGTGAGAATACCCTGTCTGGATTTCTCTCGTTGTTAGTCTGTTCGTGGTATCATGGCGTGTTACATAATGTATTTCACCTCCTGTCTCGCTAGTTTGGTTGCAGCCCTGAGAAGGGCTGGTCATAAAAAGGACTACTAGCTGGCTTGTGTGGTTTTGTGTGTTTTTTAACCTCCTCCTTTGTGTTGTGTGTGTGTCATTATTTTCTCCTCCTGTAACTGATGTATCACTTTTTCTATTATTGTTGGTAGTATCATTTCTTGCATTTCAGCGATGACTTTTTCGATCTGTTGATCGTTCGGTTTAGTTTCTTGTGTTGTCTTTAGATGCAGTTTCCTCAATGGTCATTCTTTCTGTCTCTATTCTTTTGAGGACTTCTTCGTTTTCCTCTTTCAGCTCTGTCAGCTTCCCGACTTCTGCTTCTATTTGCTGATGTATTCTTTTCATGTCCTCTGTCGTAAATTTATTTTGAGAGAAAAGAGTCTTACAAATAATGGTCCGGTTTAGAGTGGAAAATGATGATGGAAAGCTCAGTGATAGAAAATGTAGAGATTTAATAGTTGCTTCACAGCGTGCTGGAGGAGAGTAAAGATAGACTTATTTACGACAAATCGTTTCTCTCAATCGTCTCTTTCACTCTCCTGGTCAAACAATTATTTGCCAGCTTTCCAGACCCGCATCTGCGCGCACACCGATTTGTTGTTTTCAACCACACAGACGACGTAGATACAAACTATATTAAACGAATAGGGGAAAAGTTGAGCTTTGAGTATCTCCAACACAGAACTAAATGAGTTTATGTGATTTTATTCACCTTAAACATCAATTACTAACAAATATCAGGTATTACATAAATTATCATAAGTACACAAATGCAAATAACAAGTTTGGGAGGGGTGAAGAAGATTGGTATCAACTAAGCCCTTCCCGCTTATTAGACAAAGATAAACCCAGTCCAGAGATAGATAATATCAGGAACGTAGGTACGTTAACCTAACAGTAAAGTTAATTACTCTGAAAAGAGGTGTTACCAAATTAGGTATAGGTGGTAGAAAGAAA
Source organism: Oreohelix idahoensis (assembly GCA_024509875.1). Taxonomy (NCBI): domain Eukaryota; kingdom Metazoa; phylum Mollusca; class Gastropoda; order Stylommatophora; family Oreohelicidae; genus Oreohelix; species Oreohelix idahoensis. Next base: position 17,456 of record JAMPIV010017016.1, read on the forward strand.
TCCTGTTCTTCCCAATTGTTCTTCCCTTTACTAAGCAAATGAAAAGGAGGGGGTTTTAAACATAGTTAACAAATTATCAACTATCACACTTAAAGGAACAATGTAGGGTATACAGAAAAGATATATATTACCAGGTAAGCAAGTTAACAAAATGGTTACACAAAAGAATTAATTTCCTGTCATTCATACACTCTGTGCGGATCCACACTCATATACACTACACACTTACCGAGTTGCAGCATCAGTCAATCCCTTAGAATGATAAACACAATAATTAACTCTTGACGTATGACAACTGTCTAGTCCTTCTATGTCCCGCCCCAGATAATGCGAGGATTCACTGAGAGCAAATATTCCCGCTTATCGCCGGACTTGAAGTTCTAAGAGTTCTTGTGTTTTATTATAAAGAAACGAGTCTATGGGATGGCACTGACGCAGTTCGACATAGGGGTGAAAAATGAGGTGATGGTATAATCCTTCACTGCGTGATACTAGCCACTGACCGGGAAAGTTTTTAATCCAGTGAGGAAAAACTAGGCTCGGTCACATTCAGGTAAATCGGTAATCTCTCACAATAGAGCAGTATATAAACTATCGCTACTGGCACTGTTCATCTTCCAGTTTATCTTACAGAGTGTAAGTTAGATTGATGATAATAATCAAATGATCTTGGGTAGGCTTTCCTTCATGTAATTATGCTAGCCAGGCCGTACCGGACCACCACAAGATTTACTTTAAAAAAATGTCTCATCAAACTGTCTGGAAGTTTAAGAACCGAGTATGGAAACTCTGAAAGATTTCGTTTTTGCTGGGATTGCAAAAGGTGATCAATCTAGAGAAAAAGATAGAAAACCCATAACAACATAATCATACTTTAAAACAAATAATCTTCTAAGCGCGCGATAAATTTCCCGTTAAGCCTATAATACACTTATAAAATCCCGGGGAAAATCTATAACGAGATTTCAATAAAGCTAGTGCTTCTGTAAAGGTCTGGCCAGCGAGTGATAAAATGTCTATTCTACATGGTCTATTTATCTAAAATGGAATGTAAGTTGAGTGGGACATGATAAACTTGACAGCTTATTTGATCTCACGAACTTTTGGGGATCTGACCGCCAAATCAAGGGAAGAAGCCGCCCCCTGGTCTTCGTATCCGCTCGCTGCTGCCCGTTTCGGCTTTCCCCGTTCGCTCGGTTCTGCGATTGACACCGAGACGCGAAAAATAGCGGCAAGCAACTGCGTCTCGTAGCAGGGACCACTACTGTCTTTGATAACGCCGATAGTCTCCCCTGAAATCCCTCAGTCTGTCTCTTTGATCGTGGTTGCTGTATCTGTTTGATTCTGGCGACGCCCCCCACTGGCCAAGTTAATTAAAATAACTGCCTATGATTGTTCAAGAGATGTTAGTGGGCGTGATTTAATCTCTCCTTAAATCAATGCGATGACCAGAATGAACGATAGGTAAACTTTCCGCATATCAATCAGCAAACGTGTTTGCCCTCTGTGGAACAGTTGCATAGCTAATGAATCCACGTGAAAGAAGTCCCGTTTTACACGAATTACAACAAAGTTCAGGGTCAGCCGAGTTCGTCCATCACAATCGTCCCCTCTTTTGAGACGTGAAAACGTGTTTTCATGTTTGATTTATGACGATGAAGCTGCCCTGATCGGTAACTTTTGGATGATTGGTATCTTCACTATCCTCCTCTTCCTCTGTAGTCCAGTTTCTACTCAGGAAATCAGCCCCGACATTCTGTCTTCCCGGAATATATTCCACTTTGAAAGAATAAACGCTTAAAAGGAGGGCCCAACGCATGATCCTAGCGTTAAATTCTTTATTGGCACCAAGAAATGCTAACGGAGCGTGGTCTGTTTGCACCGTGAAAGACGTACCATAAAGAAACTCATGATGGCGTCTGATACCGTCAATCAGAGCAAGACATTCCCTTTCAACTACGCTGTAGTTCCGTTCCGCTTTATTTAATTTTTGACTGCCATAGGCAACTGGAAATAGCATGTTCAGGTCACTGTCATCGGCTTGAAGCAGTGTTGACCCGATGCCCTGACCTGACGCGTCGACTCTCAGTACAAAAGGTTTCTTGAGGTCAGGCAACCTCAAAATGGGGTATGCAGACAACTGTCCTTTCAAAGTGCTATACGCGTGTTCGCACTTTTGATCCCATATGACCTTATCAGGACAACCTTTCTTTGTGAGGTCAGTCAGAGGTGCCGTCAGTCCGTTGAAGTTCTGGATGTACTTCTGATAGTATGCACATAGCGATATGAAGGAACGTACGTCTTTCTTCGTTCGGGGTCTTTTTGCTGCCACTATTTTCTCCACGTTCTTCTTAATATGCCAACTGCATCCGTGAGAAATAGTGTGCCCCAGTAAGTCTAGCTGTTCAAACCCGATGAGAATTTGCTAGGTCTGGCTGTGAGACCCGTTTCCTGTAGTCTCCTGAGGAGCATAGCAACCGTAGCAATATGTTCTTCATAGGTTTCCGATGCAATTAAGATGTCATCCATGAAATTATGGATATGGGGACTTTGCAAAGGTTCTAGAAGCTTCCTCATCATCCTGGTGAACACTCCTGGTGCGTTATGCAAACCGAACGGCATCACATTAAATGTGTAATGTCCTTCACTAGTGCTGAAAGCTAACAAAGGTTTAATTTCCTCCTTGACTGGTATTTGATAATAACCTTTACTGAGGTCTATCTTGGAGAAGATCTTTGCTTTGCTGAGCTTGGTGAACAACTCAGAAACAGTTTGGAGAGGTTCGGGCTGGAATTCCGTTACAGCGTTTAGCAACCTGTAATCAATGCACAGCCGAACTTCCTTATTGGGCTTCTGCAACAGCACTACGCTCGAGCTGTAAGGAGATGTAGACTCACTGATAATTCCTGCCTGACGCAGCTTGTCTATTTCTCCGAGAAGTGCATCCGCTTTAGCGTACGGGATGGGGTAAACTCTGGTTCGAACAGGGGTCTCGTTTGTTAGTTTCATATCAAATTCAATGAGATTTGTTCGACCAGGTACATCCGTTAAGACTGCACTGTACTGTTTTAGTAGAGCCCTAGTTTCTGTTTGTTGTTCTGGTGAGAGATTGTCGCCGAACTTGACATCTTTAAAGGATTCTGTGGGTTGCAATGGATACTCCATGCAACCATCATCATCTTCCTCGTCTTCCGTTGCTATGGCGACAGCCAGGAGATGCTCGGAGGATGGCACCGGTCTTTCCAAATATTTCTGTAGCAGATTTATGTGGAAGACCTTCTCCTTTCCTTTGATGGAGATCTTGTAGTTGGTACGTGAGATCTTTTTAAGGACGGTAAACGGCCCTTGCCATCCGATGCGAAGTTTATTGCTTCCGGTTGGAAGTAGCAATAGGACTTTCTCCCCTGGTTGTAGTTCTCTCTCTTTTGCAGCTTTGTTGTATCTTTTAGTAATTTTAGCGCGGGGTTTCTTAAGGTTGGTAGTAGCTAGATCCCATCCTAGCTTTAGCCTTTCCTTAAGCTCAGATACATACTTGCTTGCAGAGACGACTGTCTCGTCAGCCTTCTGGTCTGTCAGGGACAGAAGTAAGGCTTCTAGTGGCCCCTTAATAGGTCTGCCAAATAAAAGTGTAGCTGGCGCAAAACCCGTAGACGCTTGGGGTACCTCTCGGTAGGCGAATAAGGCAGCCGATATATATTGGTCCCAGTCTTCCGGTTTCTCCTGACCCAGCTTACGTAACATCATGGTGAGGGTACCGTTAAAACGTTCCACGAGCCCATTTCCGGACGGATGGTAGGGACTTGTGTGGATATGTTTGGCCCTCAAGATCTTAAAGATCTCCTCCATTAACAGGCTACGGAATTGGGATCCATTGTCCGTCAAAACTTGTTGAGGGAATCCCAACCGTGTAAAACTTTGCACAAGGGCTTCTGCGACATGCTTGGAATTAGTGCATGGTAGCGGTACAGCTTCGGCCCACATAGTGCAAGTGTCGACTAAGGTCAGGATGAACCTGTTCCTTCTTTTGGTCTTTTCTAGGGGACCAATAATGTCGACAGCAACCCGTTCAAATGGAGTCCCTACTATTGGCATTTGCCCCATAGGTACTGGGGGTGTCAAGTGCTTGGGTGCTACCCGTTGGCACTGGGCGCAGGATTTCACATACCTGACAATGTCAGAGTTCATTCCTGGCCACCAATAGTGGGTTTTTATTCGCTGAATAGTGGCGTTTTGTCCCATATGTCCGCTAAAGGGAAGAGAGTGCCCCATTTCTAAGATCTGGTTTCTGTATTGCGTCGGTACTAGGAGCTGGTTATTCCCCGTGTCCGGGTTGCCCGTTCTACGATACAATACACCATCCTTAGAAAAGATGTCTCCGTTGTGTCTGGGGTCCTTAGCCATGGGCAGTTTTTTAAAGCAGGGCGCCAGAGTAGGGTCCTTTTGTTGCGCCTCCTTCAGTTCATTCGGCAACAAGTTTGGCGCAGGCTCCCTCTCCTTCTTGGCTTGCCCTCTTGTGGTTACCGCTGCCACAATCGGCTCCTTAGGTCTCCCAATGAACACATATCTACATCCCAAGATAACTGGGTAGATAGGATCATCCATAATGGCCGCTTTAATAACCCCTCTGACAAAATCAGAGTGTATTTCTACCAATGCGATAGGAAGCGTCCTGGGTGCATCACTCCTGAAAACTCCACTAAGTTTGACGGTTTTCTCTGTCTCCTGACCGGGTTTGACTAGGTGCCTAGCGACAATACAATCAAAACTTAATCCAGTGTCAAAAAGACAAGTAGTAGAGGTACCGTTCAAAATTACAGTTCCTCGAGTTGAGGGTCGGTCCCCCTCAGGTTGAGAATCACTGACATTGACTCTACCTTTCGAGGCTGTATGCAAACATCCAATGCGGTTTGCACCGGTTTGTTTGCCCTGATCAGACGTTCCTGGTGTAGGGGTCTTCCCTTTTCCTTGACCTTGGTGGCCGCGCTGCCACGTAGGCTTGTTGGGTTGATCAGAAATGTTGTTGGGGGGTATCGGGTTTTGTAGAATTTCGATTTTTTCTGGGGAGGTCTCTGGGTATTGTTATCTCGTTGGTTATAATGTTGAGAGGAAGTGGAAGAATAGGATGCCTGCTCTAGATTCTGTTTACGAGATGGCTCATCTGTGGGTTTACGTTTAGTGTTGGGAAGTTCGGCCATTGCATTGCTATAGCGTTCGACTTTATTGAGTATGTCTTCAAGCCTGACTGCCCCCTGTTCAGCCAAAAATCTACGAGTTTCATTCGACAAAGTGGATTTTATCTGCTCCACAAGAACAAGTTCGAGGAGTCCCTCATATGAAAGAGGTAGGTCAGATAATTCAATGCACTTTGTCAGATAGCCCGTGAGACGTGAAGAGAACTGGGGAAATGTTTCCGTGCTCTCTTTTCGGCTGTTTCTGAACAACTGCAGAAACTTTCGGGCAGTCATCTCAAACTGCTGTAGTAAGGCCTTCTTCAACAGGTCATAATCATGTTGATTCGGTCCCAGCTTTGTGTACACGTCATAAGCATTGCCTTTCAGTGACATTGAGAGTTTAAGCGCCCAGCGGGTACTCTCTAACCCATAAAGATTCGCGAGTCTCTCGAATTTTTCTAAGTAGCTGTCAATTTTTTCGTTAGGGCTAGGAAAAGATTCTAAAGAAAACGACATAGCAGTTAATTGGGCAGATTGAGTACTGGAGAGGTCCATTGATTGAGACTGGGGCGAAGACGGCTCTCCGTTAGTCGAAGTAGATGCGCCCCGACTCTCTAGAGCCTTCAGCGCCAGTTGATGCTGTCTTTCCTTGTCTCTCTCTCTCTCTCTGCGAGTTTCCATCTCTGCTTCAATTTTCTTCTGTTCTAAAAGACGTTCATCCGCTTCTTTCTTATCTGCCCTCTCCTGGGCTTCTCTCCGCTCTGTTCTTTCTTTCTCTTCCTTCCTCTCAGCTTCTGCTCTCTGTTGCTCCGCGTCATATATTTCCAATTCCTGGTTAATAAACGCGTTTGCAGCTTCTGCATCTAATCCTGCCTCTTTCGCTTCCAGCCTCAAGATGGACCTCATCTTTATCCTCTCTGCCATTGTTAAAGAATAAGATGAAGTATGCCTAGAGAACTAGTAAGAAGAAACGCGAAAGGGAGGAACTCTGAACCGCTACGAGAAAAAAACACAAGTATAAATTTACCCTTGTTACCTCCTACCTGTACTGTGCAAACTTATCGCTGCTCTTATCTGGCAATTAAGGCTCTAAACGCAAGCGACTATGCCACTAAATGGTAAGTTACACTGGAAAAGAATATACTTTTACTAACAGTAGAGAAAAATTTATATTAAAACAATTTAAAAGGAAAAAAAATTTTCCCCTAAATTTTAAATCTCCGACAACAAACTCCGTCCCTAAAGTCAATTATTGAGATGAGACGTTGTTAACTTAATTTTTAAAAATCAGAACAATTCGTCTTTAGCTAAGCTCAACTCTTTTTAACTTCAAAAACCTTTGTGACTGTAAAACAATCACGCAATCCCAGCAACTCTTATAAAGAAAGAAATATAATTATCTCCGCCAGAGGATAATAAAAATAGCCAATATTTTTGTTTATCTGTACTTTCTACTGCTGTGGAGAGAAAACAACCTGTAAATATGCTGTGTGGACAACCCAAATACTTAAAGAACGTTTGTCTAGGGGTGTAATTATTTATTTATTTCCCTAATTCACAAGACAAATCATTCACACTCTACCTAGTTAGACCCAGACTAAATCAGACTCAAAATATCTTTATCCCGGCTATGCGATTGCCTCAAATGTAGCTCAAGATCCCAGAACCAGCCCACAAATATGTGTGCATCAAATGTGTCTCAAAATTATCCCGGCGAGCCAGCCAAATATTGTCGTAAATTTATTTTGAGAGAAAAGAGTCTTAGAAATAGTGGTCCGGTTTAGAGTGGAAAATGATGATGGAAAGCTCAGTGATAGAAAATGTAGAGATTTAATAGTTGCTTCACAGCGTGCTGGAGGAGAGTAAAGACAGACTTATTTACGACAAATCGTTTCTCTCAATCTTCTCTTTCACTCTCCTGGTCAAACAATTATTTGCCAGTTTTCCAGACCCGCATCTGCGCGCACACCGATTTGGTGTTTTCAACCACACAGACGACGTAGATACAAACTATATTAAACGAATAGGGGAAAAGTTGGGCTTTGAGTATCTCCAACACAGAACTAAATGAGTTTATGTGATTTTATTCACCTTAAACATCAATTACTAACAAATATCAGGTATTACATAAATTATCATAAGTACACAAATGCAAATAACAAGTTTGGGAGGGGTGAAGAAGATTGGTATCAACTAAGCCCTTCCCGCTTATTAGACAAAGATAAACCCAGTCCAGAGATAGATAATATCAGGAACGTAGGTACGTTAACCTAACAGTAAAGTTAATTACTCTGAAAAGAGGTGTTACCAAATTAGGTATAGGTGGTAGAAAGAAATCCTGTTCTTCCCAATTGTTCTTCCCTTTACTAAGCAAATGAAAAGGAGGGGGTTTTAAACATAGTTAACAAATTATCAACTATCCCACTTAAAGGAACAATGTAGGGTATACAGAAAAGATATATATTACCAGGTAAGCAAGTTAACAAAATGGTTACACAAAAGAATTAATTTCCTGTCATTCATACACTCTGTGCGGATCCACACTCATATACACTACACACTTACCGAGTTGCAGCATCAGTCAATCCCTTAGAATGATAAACACAATAATTAACTCTTGACGTATGACAACTGTCTAGTCCTTCTATGTACCGCCCCAGATAATGTGAGGATTCACTGAGAGCAAATATTCCCGCTTATCGCCGGACTTGAAGTTCTAAGAGTTCTTGTGTTTTATTATAAAGAAACAAGTCTATGGGATGGCACTGACGCAGTTCGACATAGGGGTGAAAAATGAGGTGATGGTATAATCCTTCACTGCGTGATACTAGCCACTGACCGGGAAAGTTTTTAATCCAGTGAGGAAAAACTAGGCTCGGTCACATTCAGGTAAATCGGTAATCTCTCACAATAGAGCAGTATATAAACTATCGCTACTGGCACTGTTCATCTTCCAGTTTATCTTACAGAGTGTAAGTTAGATTGATGATAATAATCAAATGATCTTGGGTAGGCTTTCCTTCATGTAATTATGCTAGCCAGGCCGTACCGGACCACCACAAGATTTACTTTAAAAAAATGTCTCATCAAACTGTCTGGAAGTTTGAGAACCGAGTATGGAAACTCTGAAAGATTTCGTTATTGCTGGGATTGCAAAAGGTGATCAATCTAGAGAAAAAGATAGAAAACCCATAACAACATAATCATACTTTAAAACAAATAATCTTCTAAGCGCGCGATAAATTTCCCGTTAAGCCTATAATACACTCGAGTATTTAATTATGTATTTAATAAACACTGCGCGAATTCTAGTGGTTAAATCACACATCTATAAATATAGGACTTAACTAAATTTATTAATTATAAGTTCCTTCGCGACTTTAAAAGTTAATTTAAGCATCTATTATCTTTTGAAATAATATAATAGATAGATCATTATATTTACAACTGGAACTATTGAGACGGTTTAATTTAATAGGTTTAAATTAACACAAAATCCATTGAAATAGAATGACTGAACTAGACCATTGATCACTTTACACAATATATATTACCGCTTTGCACAGAATAGAAATCACTGCAAATATATATATAAAATCCCGGGGAAAATCTATAACGAGATTTCAATAAAGCTAGTGCTTCTGTAAAGGTCTGGCCAGCGAGTGATAAAATGTCTATTCTACATGGTCTATTTATCTAAAATGGAATGTAAGTTGAGTGGGACATGATAAACTTGACAGCTTATTTGATCTCACGAACTTTTGGGGATCTGACCGCCAAATCAAGGGAAGAAGCCGCCCCCTGGTCTTCGTATCCGCTCGCTGCTGCCCGTTTCGGCTTTCCCCGTTCGCTCGGTTCTGCGATTGACACCGAGACGCGAAAAATAGCGGCAAGCAACTGCGTCTCGTAGCAGGGACCACTACTGTCTTTGATAACGCCGATAGTCTCCCCTGAAATCCCTCAGTCTGTCTCTTTGATCGTGGTTGCTGTATCTGTTTGATTCTGGCGACACCCCCCACTGGCCAAGTTAATTAAAATAACTGCCTATGATTGTTCAAGAGATGTTAGTGGGCGTGATTTAATCTCTCCTTAAATCAATGCGATGACCAGAATGAACGATAGGTAAACTTTCCGCATATCAATCAGCAAACGTGTTTGCCCTCTGTGGAACAGTTGCATAGCTAATGAATCCACGTGAAAGAAGTCCCGTTTTACAAGAATTACAACAAAGTTCAGGGTCAGCCGAGTTCGTCCATCACATCCTCCATCATACTTCTAACGCTCTGTAGATCTATCCTATTAGCACTTCTGTCAGTTTGTTCCTCTGGAGTTTGCCTGTTTCTGTTCTCGACCTGGAGTTTTAATTTTATTTCTTTAACATCCGCGGTCAGCTGATGCATTTATCTTCTATTTATGTTGTGCTGTCTGTCCATGACATCTGCAGTTGCTCTGTGTTTTGCATCTTTGAAAGAGATATTTTTGGACACAGCTTTCTTGAGTATATTCTTAGTTTCATGAAACACAGGGCAGCGTCGGTACCTTGCCCCGTGGATTCCGAGGCAGTTTGCAAAAGGTACGGTTCGTGTTTGTGGCTTTGCAATTGTTGTCCTCCAGCGCCCTGGGGCAGTCGAAATATGGGTGGCTCCCCACACAGTACCGGCAAACTGTCTCTCTCCTGCATGTCTTCTTGGTGTGTGAAAACTGCTGGCAGTTGGAGCACTGCATGGCCGGAGGGATATAGGCTTGTCTTTGACGATTTCTCTTTCAGCGTCAGTTTCTCACGTCATGTTGTTCGTCAACAGTTATTACGACTAGATTGGTCTCTCTTTTGTCCCGGGTTTTAAGCCTTTCGACTAGGGTGATCGTGACATTTCTGTTTTCTATTTGAAAGCAGCTTTGAACTTCTCGTGCGGACCATCTGGTATCGACCCCTCTTAGCACAAACTTATTTGTTGTCTTAAAAGTTTCCACCAATACTTTTATCTGGTGGGGCAGACTTTGGGTCCGGACTCCAAAATAAGTTATTTTGTTCGATGTTGTTGAGAGAAAGCATGACTCCCTTTTCGTGTCTCTCTACTTTAGCGATGCCTCTCCTGCCTGTTATTGCTTCGAGGATACTGATCAATTTATCGTCGGGTAGGGCCCTAAGCGATGCCTCACCTGCAGACACCTGGGTGATCTTAACGATTCTCTCCTGTAGTGCCTCGTGAGAAACGGCATTGTTTGGCTTGCGAATGTGGCGCTCTCCGACTTCTGTCTCAGTTTGAGCGTATGGTCTGTGGGATGAACTTACGTTCTAGTTCGTTGTCTGCCTCTCGTCATATTTTGTAGAAGTTGCCTGGTCTCTACATGATGGAGCCTCGACTACGACATCTTGTTTTGGCGGTGATTTTCCTTTGTCGGGTTTCGGAGCATTGTTGTCCTCTGCCGTCGAAGCTTTGTGGACACGTTTTGTGGAGGTTGCCTGGTCACTACACGATGGAGCCGCAACCCTAGCATCTTGTTTTAGCGGTGATGTTGCTTTGTCAGGTTTCGGAGCCTGGTTGTCTTCTGCTTTCAAAACTCTGGGTTGCTCATCCATGGGGGAACCTGAAGTTACTATCAATGTTGCCACGCAGGGTGGTGGTGAAATCGCTTTCAATCTTTCTCTTGCCTCACGGATCCATGTGATGGACCGTATTTTATTTTCTGCAACCAGCAATGTCAGGCTCATCTTTTATTGGGACAGAGATACTTGCTGTTGCAGACGTCTCCTTCGCTGTGTCAAGAGTTGGGTTCTCTAGAAGGCTGTCACTTGACTTTGACGGCCCCGTCACTGTATCAAGTGTTGTATTGGTCGGCTTCTTCGGTATCCCACTTCTGAGATTAAAGATGCTGGTCTGCTGCTGGGCACATGTACGACTTTCCTTCTCTTGGGATCGGATTTTTATCGAACTTATTTCGTACAGTGCAATGATCGCTGTACCGCTTGACTGAGAAAAAGATGCGATCGGTTGATAACGAGTGCGACTAACGCAAGAAGCACTAAATGTAGAGGAAAATTGACTCCTTAATTCCATCGCAATAAGGAAGCTGAAATTTTTCAGCCAAATAAAAAGACATAATAGTCTGGAAAATTTAGTAAACAAAGGCATGGTCCCTGGAAAAAGGAAAAGGGGGCAACCTAGACGACGATAAATACAGGACGTCACAGAGAGTCTGAACATGACTTTGGATGATACAGGTCGACGTGCCCAAAATCGTGATGCGTTCAGAGCAGCTGTAATGGAGACAACGTTCTGGAGAGAATACGTCACATGATGATGATGCTGATGAGACACTCTGCACAGTAAGGTCCTTCTATTCTAAAAATTAAATTAGCCTATTCCTAGTTGCAGTTTAGGAAGTTTCTTATTACTAGGAGTTTTTAGTTCTCTAGATATCTGACACGCTCTTGTTGGAGCCTTGAACAGTTTATATACATGTCTACTCTTGAGATTTCCATCCCACTTTACTGTCCATTCCTCAATTGTTATTCTTTTAATTGAGCTTTTGATCTCTGTTTTACTCATCCCCACATTTATTTGATTTCTAATATTTCAACTTTCCATAACATATTTATCCGCCTTTTCATTTCTTTCTATGTTACATGTGAAGGTATCCAAGCTATAAGAACAAAACATCCTCTGGAGCATAGGTAAGTATTTGTCAGTAATATTTCTTCTTATACCAACGGGCTGATCACCCGTTTGCCAGTCACTTCGATTACGGAAACAATAGCAAATGGATTGATTTGCCGTTGCCCTAAAGACGCCAATAGGCGTGATGGGAAACAATGGCAAAGAAAACCTATCTGCTGTTGCCCTAAGACGCCACTAGGCGTAATGGCCACTGACTGCTTTGACGGTCGGTGGCTAAGGACGGAAGAAGAAGAAGAAGAAGGTTCTTATAGCTTGAATAGCAGAAAGTGAGTCTGTTAATACTGTAAATTATTGAGGAGGGTATTCCTAGATATAGCTAGGGCATATCATGATTGCTGGAGAGAAGGTGCTCTCTTTAAAATCAAAAAGATAGGAATTACAGGTTCAATGTATAGATACTTAGAGAACTTTCTTCATGATTAGATATTTCACAGTACAAATTAACAATTACAGTTCAGAATTGGATGAACAACAGAATGACATTCCTGAAGGATCAGTTTTATAATCTTCAATTGTTACAATAATGGTAAATGATTTGAATGAAGAAATTAAAGATATCAAAAATAATTTACACAGTTCGCAAATGATCTTGCTATATGGAGAAATGGGAAAAATCTTACAATATTATATTAATAATGTTCAAAAACAAATAAATGTGACAAAACGGTTCGTGCATATACTTTTATACCCCCTTCTCTCTATTTCACCCGTCTGTTATTTGGGTGCACTTTTTACAACGTTCACTCCGGCAGTATCACTTCTTTTCTTAATTTTTCTCATCTCATAGTCGCTGTAGCGAGAGGAAAGATATAATGATGGTGATAATATCCTGGACAAATAGATGTATCAAATGATACCTGGATCGTCCAAGATAAGAGACTGGTCTTACAAGAAATACCCCATTCTCTGAAAAGAGTATCGACGTCATAGGTATAGTCAAGCTGTATAGGTTACTAGAAGAGATGTTAATGTACTATCTAGATCGATTTGTTCTCCTCTCCAGTCTAACCTTAGACAATGACTCTGCTAGGGGTAATTAACTACACAACAAGAACCTTAAACCAAATTTAAATAATTCACTGAAGACTCTGGGTACTACTTATAATTTATTTATGTACAAGATCTTCTCTTCTTTATTAAATTTTCAAATGAAATTCAATTGATTGCAAAATAAAATTATGGGTCACTGTCATATATACATAACACATTTACAGTTAATTTCTTAAACTAATATAGTTCATATTCACTGTTTTCTTGCTTCATGATAGAAAATGTCTCCATATTTGTGCTTTCTTGTATTGATTAATATAAATGTTACTTTATGACTCATATGACTGTCAAATATCTTCTATCCACACCACAGTATTTTCATTATCACATAGTCTATTCGTAGGTGGGTTTATGGTATTTGAAAGTTGAAGTAGCCCAACACTGAGCTACTTATCTGAAAAAAGTCCTTCCATGGCCTCGTACAACAGTATGATTGGATGGAACCCCACCACTGTGGGTCCTCCACTCGTCACGATGACACAGTTAATACTGCCAACAGCTCTGACAAACTTGAACATCTATTTGCTGACTTGGTCACTAGAGATTATGTATGACACTCAGGGTAGGATGTAACCTGAAACAATATATACAACTTACGTAGTATCGCTCATTGTCTCCTTAGCCAGTCAGGAGGTAAAATGAGACAGTTCCGACAAGCTGTGGTTAATCACAAGAGACATAATAAGTCATGAATAACACCATTCGTTCAAGTACTAGCACAGTAGATCAATAATTCACTTGTTACAGTTTGGTCCATGATTTGCTTCAATAAAAACATATAGGCCTTATGATAATCATTGTGACATATATCAAATAATACAGAAAATCAGTCTGTTATAGTCATTCCTTCTTCCAGTTTGGATAGTCCTTTCCAGCAAGCATAATATCTTTAAAACGCTTTCCACAACCAACTTGCTCAATCCATTCGTTCTACTTAATTAGTACGTAATGAAACTAAACCTACACACTTCGGGTTTTCCTCCAGAAATAGCACAGTTCATGCTCCACTGTCTTCTATTCATAATAACTTCGGCTCTACAGCACATCCAGTGAATCTATTGCTATCTGCCTAAAGCTAATGATCCCTATTATCGAACTAGGTCCTTCTTTAACTAGGCACTCCATGATTATTTACACACTGCCTTCCTAAATATCATCAACATCTACACGTTCGTCTCCTCCATGCCCAGCGTATCTTCTGACACTATTTGTACCAAGCTGGCATTTCATTGGTCAGTTACATCCACGGAGTTTGTACGGTGATAATACTTGAATGCTGCCGAGGTATGATTTAGACTTCATTACAGTCACGTCTCTTAGAGTCGTTAACCTCTATTAACACTGCTATAATGTTATGTCACAGCTGAATTGACTATCTTGATGATTAATTGTAATCGCTTAGGTGGTCTAGCCACATGGAATTCAGAAGGTAACCGGGAAGAGGAATAATGAATTTGTCATAATTCATTTCCAGCCCAGACCAAGTGACTACCTGGAATTAGAGGTTATCAACGCATCTTCCGACACATTGGGCAGAACGAACAATAGACGGCCAGGTGTGTCGTCGAATAATGTTTTTGCGCCGGGCTGTATCAGCAATTATCTGTCTCGTGATCTATTTGAGAACGTCGTTGATTTTCGGCTTTATCTCTTTAACTCAGACATTTTCTGTGTAATTAATACAGATAAAATACGTCTGAGGAGATATCATGAGCCAGGCTATCATTGAGGGAACGGTACACAGATTTATTTGTAAGCTTGCGGAAGTATAACGGACTTATTAGAAAGAGGTCACGGATTGGAATTTTAAAATTTGATATTTTAAAACACGCGTGGGAAAGTATGATTTAACACCCCTATCCACATAGTGCAAAAGATATTGGATTGGTGTAAAGTGAGAGCCGGAATACACAATGGTTCTCATTGGCAAATTCGTCGGAGGTACAATCTGGGATTTTGAACTGAGAATTTGAAATATAATCTAGCAAAATTGGAGTCACAGATCAGACTGCATTACAACGTCAAATTAGCAACTCCCTGGAGCCAGAGAAACATAGGACAAAGGATTCCAAAATTATAAGTGACAGACCAGAACATTTGGGCGTCTCCTTTTCCTTAAACAAGCTGGTTAATTAGAATTACAATCTATCCATCCGTTTCTTTATAATAAATTGAATTCTACATCGACCTTGCACACTTTAGCTCACCGCCATATTGACAATGAGCAGTGGCCATCTACGCAAACTTGTGACCCTTGCGTTTCTGACTGGAGGATGTTTTTGCCTTTTTTTTAATTTCTAAGGCATTGTTTATATTATGCCAAATTTTGGAATATTACAGAAATAATGTACATAATTATTATAAGAATCTTTTAAACCAGTGTGTAGATATATGTAAAAACGTTTTAAATAAATGCAATGGGTGTTTTGTGCTCACTGGGATTAACATTAATGCTCAGAGAGGGTAAAATTTTGAGGTAGATGGGATAGTAAAATAAAAGTGAGGGACGCCTGATTTATGGGTCAGGACACCCAATACTCAGGAGGGATCGTTCTTTCTCTCTCATTTCATGCAACTAGTCTATGGTACTAATTGTTGGTACTAATTTGTGGAACAAGTGTGTGGTATAAGTCGCCATCAATCAATGCTAGACACCAACATCAGACGAGTCTTGAATACACTGGACCATCTTTGTAACTACCCCATGATTCTACTTTGGATGTGTTACAGCCATCAGACTTGACCAGTGACGAGAAGAACCAGTTTACACCCTGCAAAGAACCAACATTGGCTAGAGCAGAAACTAACCGACATGTTTTTTTAAATAGTGTTGTTTGTTGTAGATGATACTGATAGACGAGAAAACATAATTTTGTCTGACAGAATGTAACCCAGTATCAAAGAAGAGCACTGGTATCACAGGAAAAGCTACTGCTGTGAAGGTCACTACTTCAGATAGTAATGATAGTAAAGATAGAACCGAAGGTTCCCTTTTGCTAGTAAATACCCTATGATAAATAATAACTCAGTATCTTTGAAAAATCAACAATATAAAATTGAGCAGTTTGAGAGATACAATTACTGAATTATTTAATATTTACACCGATCTTTTCTACTTGTGCATATAATGAATATATGAAAATAGTAAATGTAATAAAATTGAAAATTATTCAGATCAATAAATCACTATTTGAATTACAATATTAACAATAATGTCTTTTTTGTTTCTGGGTCTTGACCAGAACAGTTTTACAATTACTACACTTTTATAACAACGGGCTGATCACCCGTTTGCCAGTTACTTCGATTATGGAAACAACAGCAAATGGATTGATTTGCCGTTGTTCTAAAGACGCCATTAGGCGTGATGGGAAACAATGGCAAAGAAAACCTATCTGCTGTTGCCCTAAGACGCCCTTAGGCGTAATTGCCACTGACTGCTTTGACGGTCGGTGGCTAAGGACGGAAGAAGAGAAGAAGACGCTTTTATGTTCTTTTGACCATCTCACGGTGGCTGTTGAGTAGTCAGTTAACTTATCTGGAATATCCTAATAATGACTGATAAAGCTATTATTTCACAGTCAGCAGTGTTGTAGGTCTTGCTCTTGGCTACCAAACAATGATGGGGCTCAGTACTTGAAGCAGATTTACACCTTATGTTGCTCCTTTGTAGTACAAGGATAGCATTGGTGAACTCAGATTCAAAACCTACAACTTCAGTATGACACCACTGAAACCTGCAACAATGTAATACATGTGGCTAACCCTTGGTTTTAGTCTTACAAGCCTACGTGTTTGAGGGTGAGTGTTCAGTGTATATGCATGTGTGTGAACGACACATATTTCTGTTCCAGTCAGTGTGACAAGATAATACAGGTGTCTGTATCAGCTTATTATAACATGAATATAATCTAATACATTATATCATCATCATCATCATCATCATCATCATAACCCTCCGCTCCCAAAGTTGCATAGGCCTTCAAAAAAACACATGCCAATTCCTCCTGTCACGTGCCATCATCTCAAGTTCTTTCCATGTTTTTCTCATCATTTTCACTTCTGTTTCCAGCGCTCTTCTATATGTGCTTCTTGGTCTACCTCTGCCTCTCTTGCCCTGGGGGGTTCCAGAACAAGGACAGCCTTGAAATGTTATCAACAGGTTTCCTCAGTGTGTGTCCTATCCATCGCCATCGTCTTCTTCTCAACTCTTGTTCCACTGGCACTTGTCTAGTTCTTGTCATCAGTTCTATGTTGGTAACCTTGTCATACCATTTTAATCCCTCTATTCTACGCAAGCACCCATTTATGAAAGTCTGTAGCTTTTTGGTTGTTGTCTTTGTTGTTCTCCATGTTTCTGAGCCATACAATAGGACTGACTTCACATTTGAGTTGAAGATTCTTATTTTCGTGTTGGATCCGATTTCTCGTGATCTCCATATGTTGCCCAATGCAATGAAAGCTCCTCTTGCCTTTTGTATTCTTATTTTCTCTTATATTCACCCGTGTGTTACCGGGACCCAAAAGGGGAGCAAAGAATAGTAACACTGTTCCCTTCCATGCATGTCGTAGAAAGCGACTAAGGAGGGTTGGGCATGGGGCTGATTACCCCATCCTGTAAAAAAATTTAAACCATAAAAACTTCAACAAATATGGACAAGTCAAAAAAGGAAAATAAAACACAGCCATCCAAAACAGGGGAAGGTCCTTTCTCAGGGAAGCGTATGATGCAACACAGAGAAAGCCGAAAGGAGTCAGTGTTACTGACTAACCTTCTTTCTTCTAGGAGAACTTCCAGATTTGGCACCTGGAATGTTCGGACATTAAACGAACAAGGGAAAGTGGCACAAGTAGCAGCGTAAATGAGGGAATACAAAATCGAGGTTCTGGGAATGTGTGAAACAAAGTGGAAGGGGGTAGACAGGAAGAAACTCATCACAGGTGAATTGGTGCTGTCCTCAGGACATGAAGACGAAAGTTCACACCACAGTGAAGGGGTAGCTCTTATGTTATCTAAAGAAGCACAGAAAGCACTCATTGAATGGGAAGCTGTTGGACCCAGAATAATAACTGCCACTTTTAGAACAACAAATAAGAAAATACATGTAAATGTCATCCAATGTTATGCACCAACTAATGACAAAGAAGAGTCGGTGAAAGAAGCATTTTATACTAGACTACAGGAAATTATGGATAAAGTAAAAAGAAGAGACATCACAATTTTGATGGGTGACATGAATGCAAAGATAGGTACAGTCAATACCGGATTTAAAGAAGTCATGGGAAGACATGGGCTAGGAATAATGAATGAAAATGGGGAACTATTCTCAAACTTCTATGCTTCAAATCAACTGGCTATAGGAGGAAGCATGTTTCCACATAAGAGAATACACAAGGCAACATGGATATCACCAGACCATATAACAGAAAATCAGATTGATCATATATGCATAAACAAGAAGTTTAGATCATCATTGCAGGATGTAAGGGTATATAGAGGAGCAGATGTGGCATTAGATCACCACCTTCTGATAGCCAAAGTAAAAATGAAACTCAAGAGATATGCAACAATGCAAAATTATAGACAAAATAATTTAGGACATCTAAGAAATCAAGAAACAAGAGACAAATTTGCAGTCACAGTATCCAACAAATTCCAAGTGCTCCAACAGCTGGAACATGTAGAGAATACAGAAGACTATTGGCAGCAGGTCAAAACTGTATTGAATGAGACATGTGAAAAAATACTGGGGAAAAGGGAAAGACAACAAAAAGCATGGATAACAACATAAACCATCAATAAGATAAAAGACAGAAAACACAAGAAAGCAGATTTAAACACAAGCAAAACCAGAAGTTCGAATGTCAAGGCTCAAGAAGTGTACACAGAAGCAAACAAAGAAGTAAAAAGAAGTATCAAAAGAGACAAGAGGAAGTATATTGAGGAGTTGGCAAGAGAGGCAGAAGATGCTGCAGCCAAAGGAAATATGAGAGAACTGTATAGCAGCACAAAGAAGCTAACAAAGGAAATACAAGCAAACAAGTTGCCTCATAACAGACAAGAATGGGAAACTGCTCAGCAATATACAGGAGCAAATGAAGAGGTGGACAGAATATTTTGGTGACCTTCTCAATAGACCAGCTTCACAACCCCCCCCCCCCCCCCCCCGGACATCCAACCAGCAGAAGAAGAGCAACAAATTAGCAGTGAAAGACCAACGAAAGAATAAATAAAGAAAGCCATAAAGCTTCTAAGAGATGGAAAAGCGGCTGGACCTGATGGCATTCCAGCAGAGGCCATAAAAGCAGATATCGACACGGCTACAGAGATGTTATATAAATTACTTGGTAAAGTCTGGAAAAAGGAAGAGATACCAGCAGAATGGAAGGAAGGATATCTGGTTTAGTTGCCTAAGAAGAATACATTACATACAGAATCATAATGCTAACGTTTCCTTTCACAATGGGATTGCCAAGTCCATTGTTCACATAGGGTAACATTTTTATAAAATAATCTTACTGTAAATTTCTGACCACATTGATAAACATCAAATTCCAGCATCCAAATTACATTTCAAATCAGTCCTCTGACCTGATCCTGATAACATATTTTCATTCTATGATAATAATACCTGCAATAAAACAAATTATTTATTCATAAATTTACATACCTGTATACCGCTCCACCTATGTCCCAGTCTTGACATATGGATGCGAGTCATGGGCAATGACTACAACCCACAAAAGCCACATCCATACCTCAGAAATGAGGTATCTGAGGAAGGTGGTTGAAGTAACAAAAAGAGACATGGTCCGCAACAAGACGATATGTCAAGGCCTAAAATGCCACACCCTGCAGACCCAAGTAGAACAGTCCCAACTAAGATGGTTTGGCCATGTCTGCAGAATGGGAGAAGATCAGCTACCATGACAAGCATGGGAAACAAAGAGCCAGGGATCAAGAACCCCAGGACGACCCAGAGTCCACTGGGAGGACAACATTAGACAATCTTTGAAGGACCGAGGACTAGAATGGAACCAAGCCAGGAGGAAGACAGCCGATAGGATAGTCTAGCGCTCTCTCCTCCAAACCTCTCGGTAGAAGGGGAACGACTAAGTACGTAAATTTACATACCCTTTTGAAAAGATGCAAAGTATAGATCAGACTCGGTTTGGTGAGATAGAGCTGCACGGCATACAGATGGTAAAAGATTATAGCCTTGGCAAGCATCTCCTTCCTTCAGTATATCTGTCGTCTGCCTCTACTGTGTGTATAAAGTTTGTAAACTCCGCTGCTAGCCCTTATATAGGGAGAGTGTTGCTGACGCGGAGGCCAATACAAAGTCACAGTTTAGCCGACTGCTTATCACTGCGTTGTGTGTGCAGACTAGAGCTAGTTGTGTTAGATTGGTCCAGAAAACATATTCGTCCCTCTCAACCCTGGCATTCACTACTTTCATCTACCTCTCCTTTTAATGGGACTATCCTAAGCTTCCTTCACAAGTCTGGTTTACCTAAATTCGTTTTGTCTACATTTATATCAATTTTTGGAAGACCATTTACACACTAACTTTTAACATGCTTGCCTACTTTACCTAGAATATCTCTGAAAATAAGGCACATAGAAACTTCCTTTTAAATATAACTGCATAGTCTTCTCCTTCATAAAATGCCATTTGTTTCATCTCTTTCCATCACTCCATTCGTTTGCAATTCACTTAAATCCATGGTACCTTAAACACACAGATTCATTCTACCAAAATGCCATTGCAAAAAGGTTCCCGACACAAACAGAAAACATGCATGGATTTCATTGGGTGATATATTTCCTTATACAATGAATGCTAAAGCATTGTTACATTATGCTTCACAGCCCCTCCCTTTCAAGATGTGACCTCGTCCAGCTGATATGTAAACAATTGCCGTAATCATTTTTCACCCTTCTCTCATTCCGTTATGATGGGATGTCGGCTCAGAAAGTCAGTCCCTATATTCTGTTTTCCAGGTATGTAATTTACCGTAAAGGAATACGGTTGTAAAATAAGACTCTACCTTAGCAACCTCGAATTGAACTTCCTTGACTCAGCTAAAAATGCTAAAGGCTGTTGATCACATTGAACTGTGATATGTTTCCCATACAAACATGTTTGGAACTTCAGGATAGCCCACACAGACGGTAGACATTCTTTTTCTATTTTTGTGTAATTAAGTTCTTCTGACCGAGGACTAGAATGGAACCAGGCCAGGAAGAAGACAGCTGATAGAATGGTCTGGCGCTCTCTCTTCCAAACCTCTACACCTCACGGTAGAAAGGGAATGACTAAGTAAGTAAGTAAGTAAGTTCTTCTGAATTAAAGTATTAAAGTTGTGAATGTATTTCTGATAAAACCCGCATAAGGACACAAATGACATTACATCTGTCTTTGTCTGAAGTCTTGGTGCCTTCTTTAACTTTTCCTCAGTTAATGTGTATGTGTGTGTGTGTGTGTGTGTGTGTGTGTGTGTATATATATATATATATATATATATATATATATATATATATATATATATATATATATATAGTGGTGTAACTACCGCCTAGTTAGACCAGCGCGACCTAGCATTGAAGGGATCCCATCGACTGGTCAGAAGGGAACCTCGTCTTATTAATATCCTTTTTCAATTTTCTTTGTTATATTTTAAACGTTATTTCATGTCCGAGTTTCTTATTCCTCACATAGTACAATGTCATTGGTACTTCAAAAAGGTTTTATGTTCTTTTTTGTCAAATTCTATAACTAAGCATGTTACACGATTTTTCACGTTCTCTTGCCTTGTAATAAATAATCTCTTATTTACTGCTTCCGATCATTATTTCCCTACAACTGTAAATGGGTACTGACTTTGCTGTTGTGTTAGAGAAGGAAACGGCTGCGAGGAAGGGAGCTGGGTACCCCACCTCTCGGTGCTGGACCTAGTAGAGTAAAATCCCTGACACTTGACTCAGCTACGGCAGTAGTTGCTTGTGGGACTACGTTTACCTTTTATGTCTTATTATTGATCAAGATTGACATGGCTGCACTTGGAGACAATCTATGGGTGCTCAGTCTCACTCTTTGTACGGCACTGTAGACTTAGATAATCCCAGCAAATTTTGTAATACATGAAACTTTATGAAGAAAAAAATGATCACTGAATATCCAATGAGACAAAATCTCAAAAATAAGCGAAAAGTTATTCTTTTAAAAGCTGTAATTGTGCTACGTATATCTTAGTCATATAATAACAGAAGATGGCAGATGTGAAACAGAAATCAAGAAGAGAATAGGAATGGCCAAAGCTACATTCAACAACATTAAACATATACTGACATCCAAACAGTTATCTCACAAATTAAAACTGAGAATCATAAAGTGTTATATATATTCTGCATTTCTGTATGGTGCGGAAACATGGACGATGAATAAGCATTTGGAAGAAAGAATTGAGGCTCTTGAAATGTGGATATATAGAAGAAAGGGGCGTATCTCATGGAAATAGATGAAAACAAATAAAGAGGACCTTGAAAATCTAGGTATGAAAAGAGAACTAATGAGGGAGATCAAGGTTCGGCAGCTAAAATACTTTGGCCACATTAAAAAAGGATAACACCTTGCAGAAGACCATAACAGAAGGGAGAGCTGAAGGCAAACGTGCAAGGGGAAGACATCGCTATAAGTGGAAAGATAACATCAAGAGATGGACAGGAAAGAGTCTATCAGAGTGCACCACCAAGACAAGAGACAGAAGACGTTGGAGATCCATTACAGCCAACCTTCGTTGGGGAGATGGCAACTGATGATGAATTGTGATGTCATCTGTGCTAGTCAGTCGTACACAAACAGGAAATTGTTTTTCAACTTTATATTTGCTCTTGTTTCTTTTTTTGAAAAATTAAATAAATAAAAAAAAATAAAAAAAAGCTATTTATCTACACAAATTTGATCTCGTTTACAAACTGATTACGGACTATATAAACGATTTCTTTCAAATTTTTATCTATATTTACAAACACTGTGAAATATCAATATCGCTAGTGATGCAGTATCGTTATAATCTGTTGACCCTTTTTTTTTTTTTGCCCATTTTGTGATGAGCACATTCTGGCCAATGAACAAGTTTATTTAATAATACGAGCAGATGACATCATTAATTATTTGACTATATTCTTGAATCCTTAGCCCCTGACTGGAGAAAGAGAAGACTAATAACTCTGAGGAAAACAACTGTGGCACATAATGTATATTAGTATACACAATTATTGTGAAAACAAAAATAATTTATGTCTGCATTGAATTTCTACAGAAATGTCTTAATATGTTAATCTTTAGTTTATCTACCTTATCAAAACCCAAGCATTATTTATCCTCAAAAAATAACCTTCCGTTTTTCAGTTACTGCCTATCATAAAAAGAAAAATAGAAGATACAATTATATTATAAATTCCAACCAATTTTACTTAATGTGGCTAGTGTCATGTATTATATTTCCTAGAAGGAAAAACTTGACTCAAGAATTCAGACTCCTTTCGGCTTAATTCGGATCGAGTCATTCTCCCACTTACCAGACGACTTTCTGTCTTTGATGGTTGAGATGAATTATTGTCTTTAATGACCAATACACATTGTTATTGAAGTTTCTGTGGCTTATATTTTGAAGTCCTCTATAGTTCCAGTTGTTACTGAGGTTTTTGTGGCTTATATTTTGATGTCCTGTGTAGTTCCAGTTGTTATTGAAGTTTTTGTGGCTTATATTTTGACGTCCTCTATAATTCCAGTTGTTATTGAAGTTTTTGTGGCTTATATTTTGATATCCTGTGTAGTTCCAGTTGTTATTGAAGTTTTTGTGGCTTATATTTTGTCGTCCTGTGTAGTTCCAGTTGTTATTGAAGTTTTTGTGGCTTATATTTTGTCGTCCTGTGTAGTTCCAGTTGTTATTGAAGTTTTTGTGGCTTATATTTTGACGTCCTGTGTAGTTCCAGTTGTTATTGAAGTTTTTGTGGCTTATATTTTGTCGTCCTGTGTAGTTCCAGTTGTTATTGACGTTTTTGTGGCTTATATTTTGACGTCCTGTGTAGTTCCAGTTGTTATTGAAGTTTTTGTGGCTTATGTTTTGACATCCTGTGTAGTTCCAGTTGTTATTGAAGTTTTTGTGGCTTATATTTTGACGTCCTGTGTAGTTCCAGTTGTTATTGAAGTTTTTGTGGCTTATATTTTGACGTCCTGTGTAGTTCCAGGTGTTATTGAAGTTTTTGTGGCTTATATTTTGATGTCCTGTGTAGTTCGAGTTGTTATTGAAGTTTTTATGGCTTATGTTTTGACGTCCTGTGTAGTTCCAGTTGTTATTGAAGTTTTTGTGGCTTATATTTTGACGTCCTGTTTAGTTCCAGTTGTTATTGAAGTTTTTGTGGCTTATATTTTGACGTCCTGTATAGTTCCAGTTGTTATTGAAGTTTTTGTGGCTTATATTTTGACGTCCTGTGTAGTTCCAGTTGTTATTGAAGTTTTTGTGGCTTATATTTTGATGTCCTGTGTAGTTCCAGTTGTTATTGAAGTTTTTGTGGCTTATATTTTGACGTCCTGTGTAGTTCCAGGAATCTCTGATAGAAACAAAATAAAGACTATGACAACTGCACCTTCAAGCATGTCGTAAAAGGTGAAAAATAGGAGGTTGTGCATATAACTGGCAACATGATCGTGTAGAACGTACTTTCACATGAACCACTGCTGCTAGAGATAGTTGCTTGACGTCTTCTTGTAATGGGATAAGCTACAGTGTTGTTTCCATGGGGGGGGGGGGAGTAAATGAGATGATAATAGTTGCTAGAGGATGGGGTAACTGACCCTACATCTGACCCTTCTGCTTTGTCTGTTAGATCATGATAGTTGATAGAGGATGGGGTAGCTGACCACACGGCCGATCCTTCTTTGTCGTCTGTTGTGACATGATGATAGTTGCTAAAGGTTGGGGTAACTGAACATGAGCAACCCTTCTTTGTCGTCTGTTGTGACAGTTGCTAGAGGATGCTGTAACTGACTCCACGACCAACCCTTCTTTGTCATCAGTTGTGAGATGATGATAGGTGCTAGAGGATGGGGTCACTGACCCCAAGTCCAACTCTTCTTTGTCATCTGTTGTGAGAATCTCCAGAGAGTGCTACAGGGTAAAGATGAAGAATGGTGGGTGTTATGTGAGACAAAGACTGGATCTAACGTTCTGTGACAGACTTTACGATGCGCTTTAATTTTGTAATGACTTCTTGATGGTTAATGTCTGTTGTGTAAGATTGTATTGATCTCTTTGCAAAATCGTGGCCAAAAGTCCAAACATTCAGAATTAATTTTCCTTAGCCTTAATTGATTTGAAAACCAATTGGTTTACATATGAAATTATAACAACATAATGAATATTATAATCATTAACATAAATTATAAATACATGTCAATGCAACTAAACAGAACACTCATAAGCACACACTGCACATGTCCACAAGAGATATACACATCCGAAAAAAACTGTTATAATAAACGTCGTGTTGCAACAGGAACTTCTGCTTTGTCGTACACTCTCAGACATCTGCTTGAACATTTTCAGAGAAAGGAGTGGTCAGCTTCAGGCTATTTGCATTTCCATAGAATTTTTCTGAAAAAATATATTAGTGACGGCCATATGTGCTTTCTATGTTCCGCATATGTTGGGCATCATTAAAGCAGACGTCTCAGTGCCATATTGACACTCATCAGTAGTTCTTATCTTCAGGTGTTGAACAAATGATATTCTAATATGCTGTGGTCCATACGGAGCACAACAAGGTTTAAAAGTTGACAGGAGACTAAACCCGTTTTGTTTGCTGTCTACATTCTCCCAATTGTATAACCACTTAGATTTTAATGTGTGCCATCATATTTGGAATGGTGTTGAGCATAATCGTTTTGTATACATCTACTGCTGTTGATTAAGTTCTGTTGAATGCCTATTTCAGTGGCCAAAGTTTGTGTCACTGTATTTCAATAAAAGAAAAAAATGTGTTTCTCTGTCTCTTTGATATCAAGTCTACATTTGATTACAATTGTACAGTTTTTTTTCTTTCTCTATGTATGAACGGTGTTGAGTTCAATAATAATGTGTTGAGTTATTTCTTTTATTTTTGATGATGTGTTTATTTCATGTAAATGTGGGAATTTAAAAATTAGGAACCTACCCACCACAAAAATATTTATAGAATGTGCGATTCCTATACATTGTATATACATACTGGGATTCTCGTCGGTGCTATGGAGTTTGTGCACTGTGCTGAGATCCTCCTTGTGTGATCTAAGGGAGGAGATCGGAGCACAACTTGTTATGGGTTGTTAATCTTTTGGATATCTTGTCTAGGGTATTCAACTTCGGAGAGGTCCCTCTCATAATACTTCCTTTACTTGTGTGAACTCAACACGGCATTCCATCATGCCGGTAACAGTTTTTATGTAGACTTTTAAAATACCTTTCTTCAACAGTAAAGAAGTCTTCAAGGCCGGTTTGGACGTGAAGACGAATATCAATTTATTTATTTAAACAAGCTCCAATAAACACGTATCCAGTATCAATGTAAGACAATGGCATGACCTAGCCAGTCTTGAAAAACATCGCTATTCAGTTGACTATGGACAAGATGTCTTTGACATGTTGCTGCATACTTTATTTAATATTTCCACTCACTTTCCTCATCATACAGCATTCACTTGTCCTTATATATATTAATCCAGCATAGACTCCAAGAAGCATAAGGACAATCTAGCTGTAGTAAATCTTTATAACTCTGTAGTAAGAGCACACATATAAGAGCTGGACAAATATGCGCCCGTTCACACTCAGGGGCACTTCAGAAAGGTCCCAAAGTATCGCTCACTTCTTGCTAAGTGAAGCCGGCAAAATCGCCTGCAATATTTGCCCAAAAGACAATGACGTACTTCCGGGAGTAACCAAGGAAACGTATATCAACAAACTGGTCTATAAACAAGCCTTGTTGATATAGAAAGATATGTTATGATTTTACTCATAACAATCAGAGCACTGATGCTGTTGTCCATGTGCAATGAAGATAGTCCTTAAAAACCAAACCAAATATGTGAACACCTGTGAGTAATCTGTGAACACCTGTGAGTAATCTGTGAACACCTGTGAGTAATCTGATATCTCATATCTATACTTCTTCTTTATTCTTTGATATAAAAGAGTTTCATGTGCTAACAATAATTGTGTATATATCTCTCTCTTTGTTCTGTGTGTTATCATTTTCTTTCCTTGTACATATCTGATGCATTGTTCATTCTAGAAAGGGCAGCTTCTTAACCTGCGCCAATGTCAAATAGGAAGGTAAAAGAATTGTGTTGCACCTGGCGAATCAAATTTATACATGTGCAACTTTGTAGACTGTACTAAGGTATGAGATGTGTGAAATGAGAAAATCAATAGATTCAAACAACCTTACACATTAATAATTCATCAGATGAAGATGCAACCCATTGGTGAAGATTAGGTCAGCCCCAGCAAAGGTTTTCTTCAATACAACGAAAAGTATTTTATGCAACAAATCTTTATCAATGGAGGTAAATAATAAAGTTCTTCACTGTTACAGAGTGCTATTCCTGACATATGGAAGTGAGTTATGAGCAATAATAAGATACACAGGAAAACCCCTGGAAACTAGAGACATGATCTTACAGAAAAGTGATACAAATTCCATCATTATCATAATTTCACTTTTCGACACTTATGAAGCATGCAGCCAGCACTGCATCTCATTGTTATGCAGAAGTCTTGCATTAAGACTTTCATATAGTCAATCTTTGCTATTTGCGGGGGTTAGGTGCCTAAAAAACCCAGTGAATATGAAAATCTGCTAATACGGAACCATTGATCCTATGGGGGGGAAAATGGGTTTAGGTTCCTGTGGGACCCTGTTCACTATACAATTTTGCTACCAATCACCATAAACTAATCATTTTGTGTACCTGATGGCATATCTTGGCAGCAATGTGGACAAAGTTGAAGGGATAGTCAGTGATATCAGAGTGGGAATATATAGGGAAAAAGGAGCTTTCATTGTGATGGGAGGCATGTGGAGATAGGGAGAGGTCTGGTCCAGCATGAAAATTGGAGTCTTTGGCTCTGGTGTCAGGTCAGTCTTGTTGTGTGGCTCTGAAACATGGAGAACAACAAAGACAACAACCAAAAAGCTACTGATCTTCATAAATGTGAGCTTGCATAGAATAGAAAGATTGAAATGGTATGACAAAGTCACAAATTTGGAAATGATGACAAGAACCAGACAAGTGCCAGTGGAACAAATGATGAGAAGAAAATGCTGGCGATGGATAGGCCACACACTGAAGAAACCTGTTGATAGCATTACAAGGCAGTCTTTGTTCTGGAAAGCCCAGGGCAAGAGAGGCAGAGGTAAACTACAAAGCACACAGAGAAGAGAGCTGGAAACAGAGGTGAAAATGATGAGGAGAATGTGGAAAGTACTTGAAATGACATAACAGGAAGTACTTGGCATGTGTTGAAGGCCAATGCTCCTTGGGGAGTGAAGTGTTATGAATGAACTGGTTCTACATTTTTTCACAGAATGCCTTTCAATATTTAACAGAACACTAGTGCTCCATGTAACACAGTTTGAGAAATGCTAATGCCAAGAATTGTGGTAACATGAGAACTGTTTTCTATTTCCATTTTCAAATGTCATAAATCTCTTGAAATCTCTCATTAACATGGTCAGACTTCTTTGTTTGAAAGTTCTGTGTTGGACTGAAGTCTTAAACATCTTATTTGGCTGGAGACACCAAAGATATGGGTGTGGTCCTTCAGCTTTAGACAAACCATAAATGTTGATCCAAAAAGTCATAATCCATGAATTAGAAAAAAAGGACCCATTTTCCTTCATGTTCTCAATCTTTTAATGACTGTATCTGAACTTTCATACCATTTATAAATATTTCTAAATTATCACATGTTTCTCTAACACTAGCCATTGCTAATAGGATGGGATTGGTTCTAGAATTTGGTTTTCTCTAAATTCACTATCTGCCTTGTAGCTTTCAAACTTTTTTTTCCATGATTACCCCCAATTTTAAGCCATACTTCATCTTCTGGTATACAATTATTATACCATGTTAATAAGCACTCCCTCTTGTAGTCATTGAGGAACCCACAAAAAAAACTACATAAAATGTTAATAATTACCAATGATGCCTCTAGCCTTTGTCTGTCCTCTCCCTTCTTCTTTGATCCATAACCACCAACCGTCAAAGCAGTCAGCAGCCATCACACCTGGTGGCGTCTTGTAGGGCAGCAACAAATTGATTCCACTTTGCTCGGTTGGCGGCCATCCTTCATACAGTGCCCCAACTGTGGTTCATTCTTTGCATCTCAGCTTCCACAGTTCTCCGCCAAGTTGTTTTTGGTCGGCCTCTCTTTCGCTTTCCCTCAGGGGTCCATAGCATAGCTGTTCTTGTGATGGTATCAGGGTCCCTTTTGAAGAGGACGTGGCCAACCCAACTCCAGCATCTGCCAACTATGATGGTGTGCATGTCTTCCTGGTTACTCCGAATAAGTAGTTCTTGGTTGCTGATGGTGTTTGGCCAGAAGATTCGGAGAATTTTCCTTAGGCATGTTGTGTGAAAAGAGGACACTTTCGACATTTCCTTCTCTGTAACTCTCCAGCTCTCTGCGCCATAGAGAAGCACAGAAAGCACACAGCTCTGATATAATCCTAATTTTGTGCTTGTGCCGTACTGAGAGGACTTCCAGATGTTGTTTAGGCTAAAAAAGGCTGTTCTTGCTTTGTTCATTCTGTTGTTGATGTCTTTGCTTGCTCCAACGTCTGGTGTTACTATGCATCCTAGGTATGTAAAGGCATCTGACTGTTCCAGTCGTTGATTCCTTACTGACATGGGCTCAGGGTTGCTCACATTGAGCATCATGACCTCTGTCTTCTTTAGGTTGATGTTCAAGCCCACCTGCTGGCTATACTTATTAAGTCTATCCGTTTTTTCTTGGATGTGTTGATGTGAATGTGCTAGCAGTGCGATGTCATCTGCATATTCCAGATCTTCCAATGTAGAAAATGTAGTCCATCTTATTCCTCTTGGACTGTCCTCTGTTGTCCAGCGCATCACCCAATCTATGACTGTCAAAAATAATGTTGTTGACAAGGGGCATCCCTGTTGTACTCCTGTTTTCACTTCGAAAGTTACATTACTCAATCCAACACTGCACGTAAAGTTAGAATAGAGGCTTTTTATGATGGAAACAATGTGGTTGGGAATTCCATAAGCCCTCAGAATTTTCCATAGGCTGTCCCTGTGTATGCTGTCGAAAGCCTTTTCAAAATCAACAAAGTTAATGTACAGCTGTCTCTGCCATTCTGAGCACTGCTCTATAATGTTCCTGAGGGTAAATATATGATCTGCACATCTTCTGTTCTTTCTGAAGCCCGCTTGTTCTTTCCTCAGTTTATGGTCAACTGCTGTTGAAATTCTCTGGATGATTATCCTGCCTAGTATTTTGCTGGGAACTGAGAGGAGGGTAATTCCTCTCCAGTTGTTGCAGTCTGCAAGGTCGCCCTTCTTGGGCAATTTGACAATTATTCCTTTACTCCACTCTGTTGGTGTTGTCTCAGTTTCCCAGACTTGTGCAAATAGTGGTTCTAATAGTTCTGCTGCCAGTTCAGGGTCTGTCTTGAATAGCTCAGCATTTAGATTGTCGTGACCAGGTGCTTTTCCATTTTTTTAGCCCTTTGATAGCTGTGATGATTTCTTCTTTACATGGAATGTCTGTATTTACGTCTGTCACTTTCAGCCTCAGGAACATTCAGCTGACTCTCTGGTGGTTCCTTATTCAGTGTTTCTCTGAAGTGCTCTGCCCATCTTGTTTCCTGCCCCTGTGCTGAAGTGATGAGATTTCCTTGCTTGTCTCTTACTAATGTTATGTTGTTTGCACCTCGTTTTCCACTGATAGCTTTAGTTATTTTATAAACTGTGCTTTGTTCATTTCTCAGTGCTGCCTCTTCTGCCTGTCTTGCAAGGTCATCCAGAAATGCCCTTTTGTTGGCACGAGTTTGACGTTTTACTTCCTTGTCCAGCTGACTGTACTGTTCACTATATATCGCCTTTAACCTGGGAGACTTAGCTTCTGCTTTCTTTCTTTTCATTTCCTTTCTCTTCGCTATGGTGTTTAACGTTTCTGGTGTTATCCAGTCTTGGCTCTTTCTTTCCTGGAATCCCAAGCATGACTTGCTGCTTTCTTTGTATATTGTTGAGATGGTGTTGAATCTCTGGTCTACATCATCGGTCTCTGTTCTTTCCTGGCTTTTGATAATCTCATATCTTCTCTTTACGTCGACCATAAAAGCTTTTCTGGTGAGGGGATCCTTCAGTTTCGTGATGTTGTATCTTTTATGTTTGACTGCAACTGGTCCAGCAGCTCTGAGTTTCACCTTCAGTCTTGCTACTACTAGGTGATGATCACTTCCCACATCTGCGCCTCTTCTTACTTTCACGTCTTGTAGTGCATGTCTCCATCTGCCATTGATCATTATGTGATCTATCTGGTTTCTGTCCTGTCCGTTTGGTGATTTCCATGTTAACTTGTGCACTTCTTTGTGCTGAAAAAGTGTTCCTCCAATGACCAGGTTTTTAATACTGCAGAAGCTTATTAATTTGTCCCCATTTTCATTTACTGTTCCACTACCGCATTTCCCCATTACTCTTTCGTTATATTTATTGTGTGTTCCAACTTTCACATTTAGGTCTCCCATTACTATAATAAGATCGTTCCTGGGTTTTCTTTCCTTAATTTCTTCTTCTCAACATAAAAAAAAAAAATTATTAACTGTCTGGACTTTATACATTTTAAGATATTTAACTAGTAAATGTGTCCGCCTTGAAAATATATTCCTCTAATAATGATAATGTTTTGCAACAGCAACTACAAAGATAAATAATATAATAAAACAATGAAAATAAACACAGAGATAATATTTTGCCTGCAGTTAATTTCTAGGAAATTGATTTAGACCAGTACTTATCAAGACTACATTGAAACTAGCTTAAATCTCATGATTTTTCAAGCCATCGTCAGCTTTTATTTCCCATGAAAGTAAATGATGCTGTGTTCACTGGTTATTGTTATTGTAGAACATAATAAACATCATTTCACTCCAGGCAAACCCACAGGTGCTCAGTCTCCCCCAGCAAATGTTGAAGGGTATGAATGCTAATTGTTCCTGTTGTGCACTGGTTGTTTACATGCTGAATGTGTCCTCTCATTTGTCCATCCCTGCTGGTGTCTTACGTTTGATGCCAAATTCCAGCAGTCTTAGCCTTGATGATTCATCATTTGCATTGTCATTCTCTAACAGGCAATCATGAATTGCCCTCAGTATTTTGCTCTTATTCATGTCCAATGCACCTTCAATGGGTGCTCTTGAAGCTAGTCTGTCAGCTCTTTCATTGCAGCATACCCCTGCATGACCAGTACATAGATCCATATCAGTTCTTGAAGTTTTGATGCTTCTATGGAGGTTTTCCATCTGTTTTGGACCTTTCAAAGCATGGATAGTGAGTCTGATACAATAACTGCCTTTGTTAATAAAGTCTCAGACAGCAACCTTAAGGCAGCAGTAACTGCCTCTACCTCCATTCTCATGCTGGAGGTTGTTATCATGTAAGCCCTGGTATGTTCAGCGATGGTTCTGCCCTTCACTCTAACAGAGAAGCCCTACCATGATTTATTACCATGAATTACAGACCAATCAGTGTACACAATGGCATCATCATCTCTAGCATTATTAATCAGCTGATCAATTTCCAACTCTGATCGCCCACTGGCCAAAGTTCTGCACTCTCCACCAAGGCTGATAATGACATGCTGGTAGTTCATCCAGCTCTCATGAGACTTACTCCATTCTTCTCCCTTGAGTATATTTTTAACTGTGGTAACTGTCTAATTGTCTCCTCTGCCAGCATCATCCATCACATCCCCCTCTTTAATCTTGCTCCTTTGACATCGGCTATGTTATCCTTCTCAATAAATGATACACTATATATATCATACTTGTAGAATCTATTATCTTGTGAGGCCGGTTGATTAAATCACTGCAAGCAGCAGCAGCACTATCACTCACACTAAGTTATGTATTCTTTTATGTCTTTGTAGACTACTGGTCTGACTAAATGTTCCACCACAAACATCACACTTGTCAGGCTTCTCTCCTGTATGTATTCTTTTATGTTTTTGTAGACTACCACTCTCAGTAAATACTGCTGCACAAACAGCACACTTGTAAGGCTTCTCTCCTGTATGTATTCTTTTATGACTTTGTAGACTACCACTCTCAGTAAATACTGCTGCACAAACAGCACACTTGTAAGGCTTCTCTCCTGTATGTATTCTTTTATGTTTTTGTAGACTACCACTCTCAGTAAATACTGCTGCACAAACAGCACACTTGTAAGGCTTCTCTCCTGTATGTATTCTTTTATGTCTTTGTAGACTACTGCTCAGACTAAATGTTCCACCACAAATATCACATTTGTAAGGCTTCTCTCCTGTATGTATTCTTTTATGACTGTGTAGGTGGCTTGTCTGAGTAAATTCTGCGCCACAAACATCACACTTGTAAGGTTTATTTTCTCTATGTATTATTTTATGTTTTTGCAGGTTACTTATCTGAGTAAATGCTGCTCCACAAACATCACACTTGTAAGGCTTCTCTCTTGTATGTATTCTTCTGTGTGTTTGTAGGTTACTTATATGAGTAAATGCTGCATCACATACATCACACTTGTAAGGCTTCTCTCCTGTATGTATTCTTCTGTGTGTCTGTAGGTTACCTGTCTGAGCAAATGCTGCTCCACAAACATCACACTTGTAAGGCTTCTCTCTTGTATGTATTCTTCTGTGTGTTTGTAGGTTACTTATATGAGTAAATGCTGCATCACAGACATCACACTTGTAAGGCTTCTCTCCTGTGGGTATTCTTTCAAGTTGCTGCAGGTTATCTTTCACAGAAAATGATGCACTATTAATGTCACACTTGTAGTCTTCCACTATTTTCATGGGAGACTTAGTGCTTAAATCTCTGCAAGGAGCAACAGGTCTGTCAGTCACACAAAGCTGAACATTTATCTCACTGGCAGAAAATTTTTTACTACAATTTTTATTACAGATTTGATTTTTACAAACTGACAAATTACTGTGAAGGTTGTCGAACATTGTAGCAGTCCTTTCCTGACTGTTAATGAGGTTCACTGATGCTTCATTACCATTGAGTCTCTTGTTGATGCTATCTTCTCTTGTGACATAATTAAAAGTGGCATCTCCAATCTTATTCACTGCTTCATTCATGTTATTTCCACTGTCCTGTGGTAACACATTCTGAAGATCACTACATTTATTACCAAACTCCCAGCCTCCATCTCTGTGTACTGCTTTCATATGCTTATCCAGGACATCAAGTTGGAAGAAATGAGTGTTGCACAGATGACAAGAATAAGCACCTGTAATATTAAAAATAATGAGCAAAGATAAATAATGAAATGCATGTTTTATATGTTTAGTTAAAATTTGTTAGCAAAGTGTAGTAACAAACACATAAGCACGATTTCCTGATAAATATGTGACTGTTATTCAGCATCAACATCATAGCAATCCAGGCAAAACCATTGGTGCTTTCCTCAGCAAATGTTAAAGTGTATGAATGCTTAATGTACTGTAGCATCCTGATTGCATACATGTAGGACGTATCCTCTCATACGTCATATCTGCTAGTCTTATGTTTGGTGCCACATTCCAGCTATCTTAGCCTTGTTGATTCATCTGCTGCAGTGTTGTTTTTATCTGTCCCAATCATCCTGAAACAAATTTTGATCAATTCAGGCATTTATGACACATCATCATTATCACTTTTCGCTCCCTAAACAGCATAGGCCTTCAACAAATGTATGCCAACTCCTCTTGTTGTATACTATCAGCTCAAGGTGTCTCCATGACTGACTCTTATCTTTGACTTTTGTATCCAGTTCTCTACTATGTGTGTTTTTTAGTCTCCCAAAAACTCTTACCCTGGACATTTCAGACTGCTTTAAACTAGAGCTATATAATTGAATGGAGTTGAAGATTGAGATTTTTGTGTTGGACTTGATTTCTCTTCGTATTTATGGCACTTGTAATACTTACTTACTTACTTAGTCATTCCCCTTCTACTGTGAGCTGTACAGGTTTGGAAGAGAGAGCGCTAGACTATCCTATCAGCTGTCTTCCTAATGGCCTGGTTCCATTCTAGTCCTCGGTCCTTCAAAGATTGTCTAATGTTGTCCTCCCAGTGGACTCTGGGTCATCCTGGAGGTCTGGATCCCTGGCTCTTAGTTTTCCATGCTTGTCATGGTAGCCAATCTTCTCCCATTCTGCAGACATGGCCAAACCATCTTAGTTGGGACTGTTCTACTTGTGTCTGAAGGGGTTGGAATTTAAGGCCTTGATGCACTGTCTGGTTTTGGACCATGTTTCTTATTGTTACCGCAACCACCTTCCTCAGATACCTCATTTCTGAGGTTTGGATCTGGCTTTTGTGGGTTGTAGTCATTGCCCATGACTCGCATCCATTTGTGAAGACTGGGACATGGGTGGAGCGGTATACTGCCATCTTTGTTTTCTTACCAACCTCTCTCTTGCTGAGGAAATCTCGATTTATGGCCTGAAAAAGTCTCCCAGCTGCTGCTTTTCAAGTCGTCAACTCTTCTTTGATGCCTCCCTTTATAACAGCTCTGAGGTATTTAAAGTGGTCAACCTGCTCCAGGATCTGTTCTTCCAGCTTAATCTGATATCTATGGATTTTGTTTTTAGAGCTGCTTATGACCATCCCTCTCTTCTCTAGCTCTTCCTTCCAGACTTGCAGGTTGGATTGGAGATGTGCCTCTGATTTAGCAATCAGGGCAACATCATCAGCAAATGCCAGCTCTGAAATACAGAACTGTTTCATCTTTCAGTACCCCACTGAATACTTTCTTGTTCTCTCCTTACATGCCTTGATGACATCATCCATGAGGAGTACGAAAAGATCAGGCAACAGGATATCACCTTGTCTTACACCAGTGGTGGTCCTGAACTCTTCTGACTTATGGTTTGTCATCCTTACATAATTTCTGCAAGACTTGTAGAAGCTCTGTATAGCATGAATCAGAGGTGCTGGAATGTTCTTACTTACCAGACAGTCCCAAAGTTTGCTCCAGGGGACTCTGTTAAATGCCTTTTCCAGATCTATGAAACAAATATGAATCTCACACTTATACTCAAGGGCCTTTTCACTCACGTGTCTGAGTGCAAAGATTAGGTATTGAGTACTTCGGTTTGCTCAGAATCCGCACTGGACCTCATCCAATTGTGGCTCAGCTAGGCATCTGAGTTTCTGCTCTAGGATTCTAAACTAGATTTTACTAGGGACACTGAGAAGGGATATGCCTCTATGGTTTCCACATTGTCGATTGTCACCCTTTTTGAAAATCGGTGTTATGATGGCAATCTCCCAATCCTTTGGTATGGTCTTGTTGCACCACTCTGCCTGTAGGACCCTTAAGTGTAATAGGTCGCCTGATGCTCCCATGTACTTAACTATTTCTGGTGTTATACCATCATGCCCTGCTGCTTTGTCCATCTTGATTTTCTACAGTGCTGCCTTCAGTTCTTCCATCTTTATGTCATTTTCACCACCATTGGTTTTCTCTTCTGTGCTAGTGGTTATCATTTCTGATGCTTGACCTTGCTCACCATCAAGGAGTTCTGAGAAATATTCTTTCCATTACTTCCTTCGAGTCAGTAGGCGATTCGCCTTGCTTGTCCTTTATAAATTTAAGAGGGCATTGTTTTTCCTTCCTAATGTTCTTTAAGGTCATATAGAATAATTTCTGGTTTTCTTGCACATCTTTTTCTAGCTTTTCTCCAAATTCTTCCCAGGACTAGCACCTTTTTCTGCTAGCACCTTTTTCTTTGCTTCTATTCTGAGTGTTACATATTCTCTGTGTTTCCTTATTTGTCCTGCAGTGTTTTTTAGCTCTTAAAAATTGTTTCCATACCATTTTTTTCTCTTATTTTTTCGTTGACTTCCTCTGTCCACCAAGGTGTCCTCTTTCTCTTGTTCCGAAGTCGGAATTTACCACATGCTTCTGCAGCAGCTGCCTTTATGATGTCCTTGAATTTAAGCCAGAGGGTTTCCAAGTCATCATGTTGTTCTTCTTACCGCTGTAGCAATAAGCCCCTGATATCTGGTCTTAATTTCTGGCTCTCTCAGCTTGTAGGTCTTAATGCTCATTTCTCCCATTTGTTTATTTGTTTACTTAGTTTCTTGCATGTTGGGCAGTTCCTAGGCTGAGCAACTCTTTCAGTTGTTCTTTTGATTGTTAGCAGGTAGTGATCACTTCAAATTTCTAGCTCCCTCCAGACTCTAGCATCCTGGACATATTTAAATGAGCTCCTCCTAACTATGGCACAGTCGATCATTGACTTCTCATTCCTTGTTAGTTCACATCTAGTGTATGCATGTATGCGCTTATGGGGGAACTTTGTGTTTGTGATGATCAGATTCTGCTCACTGCAGAATCTAAGGAGTTGCTTTCCATTGTCATTGAGAGTATCTTCTCCATATCTTCCGATCTCCACCCCATCTAGCATGGTCATTTCCAACTCTGGCATTAAAATCTCTGAGCATGATAATTTCATCTAGGCAGTCATCCACTGTCCTTTGATGCAGCTCAAAGAATTTCTCCTTGACCTCTGCTCTCTCATCCTCATTTGGCCCATACACTATGAAAAGGTTGACTATGGTTTCTCCTTCTTTTAGTTTTACAACCATAATGCGCTCTGAGAAAAAGTTCCATCCCTTGATACTATCTTTTTTGTTTCTGGCCACAATGCAGCCCACACCCCCTTTAGCTCTTTCAGAAGTGGGTACACCAATTTAGAGCAGCGTGTCGCCATCAAGATCCATGACTGCTTGTCCCTTTTTCTTTGTTTCCGTCATAGCCAGGATTTCTAGTTTTGCTCTCATCTCTTCCACCAGCTCCCCTTCTTTCCCATTTATACTTCTTGTGTTCCAAGTTCCAAAAGTCGTAGTCCATTACAGTTAGTCGCCTTTAGAATCAGTTCAGTTTTCTCTCTTGTAGTTTGCGTAATCATGGTTTCAGGCACATATGTGATTGGCCTGTTGTGCCTTTGCACAGTGGAGGGTCTGCCTCCTTACAGCCTCCATGCAGGCCGCCCTCCTCCTTTTTCAGCTGGGCTTGGGACTGGCCTAGGCGGAGTTCACTCGTAATACACAATATTAAAATGTAGGGAAGATACGTTTTTTTCTGTAATCATTTTCATTATTGTCATCACTTATGCACACATACAAAGACATATTCACATGCACATACACAAACACATACACTTATGTATACATGTACAGACAAATGCTCATATACATACTTATAAACACACGTATATACAAAGAACACAATTATTTTCTACATAAAATAAGACTCTATAAGGTCACAGTAAACTTTCAAACACACAAAAAAAACCATTTGAATTGTTTGTGTCAAAAACAAATAAATAAATAAAAGACTGAAATAACAAACAAGCAGGTCTTATAAGGCCCCTTGTAGTTTTAAGGATCTCTGATGAAACAAAGAAAGAGTAGGAATATTGTTGCTTCAGGATGTTGTACAAGGCACTATTATAAGATTGATCATGAGGCTGGCAACATCATCATGTCAAACAAATAGCTACAAATAGCATCACAGTAAGAGCTTGTGAATGTTTAGTGCAAAATTGCTGCAATAGTAGTTCCATCCTCCACAATGAGTGACAAGGACAATGGTGACATAAAAGGTCATTGCCTTGTCTGATAAAGTTTGTCTAAACAATGGTACACATAACATATAAGGCTAATTAACTGTCTGACATAGTTTGTTTAGCCAACGGCACATACAACATATAAAGTTAATTAACAGTCTGATATAGTTTGTCTAAAAAACATATAAGGTTAATTAACTGCCCGATATAGTTTGTCTAAACCATAGTGTAAATATATATATATATATAATTGAAAATGGGTTTTTGTCTGTTACCTCATAACTCAAGACGGGCAGAATGGATTTTGATGCGGTTTTCTCCAGCATATTGGACATTTCTTTGGAAAGGTTTTAAGCTATATATTGTCATGGTACAATGTCAGGAGGCTGAGCATTGAATTTATCTTCACTCCATTCATTCATATCTTACGGGACCATGGACATAAAAAGTTTATTGTTTCTTCAGTTAACACCCTTTGCTTCATATTCATAACCCTCCACTCTCAAAGGAGCATAGGCCGTCATCAAACACATGCCATGTCCTCGTTTCATGTGCCATCATCTCAAGTTCTTTCCACGTTCTCCTTATCATTTTCACCTGTTTCCAGCTCTCTTTGCCATGTGCTTCTTGGTCTACCTCTGCCTCTCTTGCCCTGGGGGTTCCAGAACAAGGACTGCCTTGTAATGCTATCATCAGGTTTCCTCAGTGTGTGTCCTATCCATCGCCATCGTCTTCTTCTCATCTCTTGTTCCACTGGCACTTGTCTGGTTCTTGTCCTCAGTTCTATGTTGGTAACCTTGTCATACCATTTTAATCCCTCTATTCTACACAAGCACCCATTTATGAAAGTCTGTAGCTTTTTGGTTGTTGTCTTTGTTGTTCTCCATGTCTCAGAGCCATACAATAGGATTGACTTCACATTTGAGTTGAAGATTCTTATTTTTGTGTTGGATCCAATTTCTCTTGATCTCTATATATTTCCCAAAGCGATGAAAGCTCCTTTTGCTTTTTGTATTCTTATTTTGATATCACTGTCTGTCTCTCCAACTTTGTCTATATTGCTGCCAAGATATGTGTACGATTCTACATCTTGTATTGGTGCTTCTTCAAGTTCAACCCTGTTATCATTACCTGCATTTATTCGCATTATTTTTGTCTTTTCCCTGTGTATTTTCAGACCCAATTGCTGTGACCTCTCATCGAGTGTTTTAAATTTGTCCTGCATCTGATTACGGTTATGGGACAGAAGAGCCAAGTCATCAGCAAAATCCAGATCATCTAACTACTTAGCCAGAGTCCACTGGATTCCATTTCTGTTGTGTGTTGTCAATGTTCACATAACCCAGTCTATTGCTAGTAAGAAAAGAAATGGAGACAAGAGGCATCCCTGTCCCACTCCTGTTCTTATCCCAAACGGTTCTGTAAGCTGTCCTTCATGAAGAACTCTGCATGTCATGTCTTCATATGTTTTCTTTATTAAATTAATGATCTTCAGGGGAACTCCATTATGCCTTATCAATTTCCAAAGTGATTCTCTGTCTACACTGTCAAATGCCTTTTCGTAGCCCACAAATCTAATGTATAGTTGTGAATTCCATTCCAGACTTTGTTCAACTATTATTCTCAAAGTGGCTATTTGGTCTGTACAGGATCTGTTTTGTCGAAAACCTGCTTGTTCATCTCTCAGTTTCTTGTCTACGGACTCTATTAATCTCTCAAGGATAACCCTGTTTAATACTTTTCCTGGCACTGATAGTAACATTATTCCTCTATAATTTGTGTACTCTTGTAAATTTCCCTACTAAGGCAACTTAACCAGATATCCTTACTTCCATTCTGCTGGTATCTCTTCCTTTTCCCAGACTTTACAAAGTAATTTATATAACATCTCTGTAGCCATGTTGCTATCTGCTTTGATGGCCTCTGCTGGAATGCCATCAGGTCCAAACGCTTTTCCATCTCTTAGGAGCTTTATGGCACACAAAACCCCCAGGACATCCAGCCAGCAGAAGAAGAGCTACAAATTAATGGCGAAAGACCAACGAAGGACGAAATAAAGAAAGTCATAAAGCCCTTTGCTTACAACCATTATTATTCATAAATTGTATCCATTTTTCATTAAATTAAGAAGTACGTTGCTTTCTGTTATATAAGTTTTCCAAGCAATGATATCTGACAAGGAAACTTTGAATAATTCTCAGCTATGTAAAGCTGATACTTAAATTTACACTGCGCTGCAATTGTTGTGCAAATTTCCTAAATCATGATTCTTGATAAGGGAGGTTTTATTAATTCTCAGCTACGTAGAGTTCTTACTACCAATTTCTTCTACACAGAAGCCTTCCTTTAAAATATTTGTGCTAGAAGATTTGTGATTGTTCTAGAAGATGTGTGTATGTTCTGATAGGATTTCTGACAAGGAAAGTTTGAATAATTCTCAGCTATGTAGAGTTCTTACTACCAATTTTGTCTACACAGAAACCTTCATGTAAATTATTTGTGCTAGAAGATTTGTGTATGTTCTAGAAGATTTGTGTATGTTCTAACATAATAATTGGTTACTGATTCATTTGGATATGGAGAAAAGGCAAGTAGCTGCAGTTTTTTTTTTCAGTTACTATTCTGCTGTGGAGTATTAGCTACCTACCTACAAAATAATTTTCAGTTCTTTACTAAGTTTATTTTTTACTTAATTATTTTCAGTGTTCCTTTCATTTCTTTGTTACATTTTTGTCTTTAATTGTACCTTTTAAAAACTCTTAGGTTTTTCATTTTATTATGGGATCATTTTTAGGCAATACAATCCCACTTCTTGCAAATAGTAGGTTTCTTTTTCTTAGTTTTTTTTTTTTTTTAAACACATAGGTATATTTATTCTTAGTTAGGATTTTGTAAATTGCAAATGAAATGCAAATAAAAGTTTAAAAAAAAATAAAAAAATCAGGTTTTCCTGTTTTGGGACTATTTTGCCAACCCTCCTTTTCAAACAAATCTCTTCATAATTTGGCTATTAATGTTCTCCTTTAAAATTCCTTCAATGTTTCTTTTACTTCTGGTTTCTTGCTACCAAAATAAAATAGAAGAAGTGCAAAACATTTTTTGAATGAAAGAATTACTTTATTTTATTTAATGGATGGGTTTGAAAAAAAATCGAAAAAAGGTGATTCGTCTTACGAGGACAAAAGACAAAGAAAATAGTCTACGTTACGGCCACAAGGCCTTCGTCAGGAAAGGAAAGAAAGTGAAGGCTAGATAGGACACATAAAAACTAAATAAAATAAAAACTGGGTACTTCCCTGAAGGCAAGAACCGAAATTCTATCAAAATCGCTGTCTGTTGATGACCGCGTGGCTGAACAGAAAGTCTATTTATTTTATTTAGTACTATTCTCCTTACTTTTTGTTTAAGTATGGATGTGAAACAACACGTGTTTGCTTTTATATGTAATGTATCCCCTTACAGCTTTATTTTATAGAGGAAAGGGCTTTAGTAGTGTATGTTCTTGCATTTCAATACATAAGAACATGTGGTACTATGTGCATGTATGTATATATATGTATAGATGCATGTACTTTTTCTCTTTTTTATGTCTGTTTTTAAATGCTTTGGCTTTTTATAATTTAAAATAATCTCATCCTTGAAATAAAAAAACAAAAAAAGCACAGTGGTGGTTGTGGTAGCGGGCAGAAAGTCTGCATAACAAGAATCTCGATAAATTGGCCTGTGTCAGAACACTTACTTGTCATGTGACTGTAATAACAATATTGTCTACAAAGAAGCGCTTACTTAAATTGTTTCCCTTAGAAGCACACCTCTACGCAACAGTACGTTTAAAACCAAACAAGGTTAAACCTTCCTAAAACGATTCAAACCAAACGCAACTTGCACTCATTCCGACATGGACCTGGGCTAGTAAAACATATAACTCTCTGATATAGTTTATCTAAACAACAGTATATGCAACACATAAGGTTAATTAACTGTTTTATATAGTTTGTCTAAACAATGGTTCATACAACATATATGGGTAATTAATTGTCTGATATAGGATGTCTAAGCAAAGGTGCATACAACATATAAGGTTAATTAACTGTCTGATATAGTTTGTCTAAACAACGGTACATAAAACATATAAGGTTAATTACCTGTCTGATACAGTCAGTCTATACAATGGTACATACAACATATAAGGTTAATTAACTGTCTGATATAGTTTGTCTAAACAATGGTACATAAAAGGTTAATTAACTGTCTGATATAGATTGTCTAAACAATGGTACATACAACATATAAGGTTAATTGTCTGATATAGTTTGTCTAAACAATGGTACATACAACATATAAGGTTAATTAACTGTCTGATATAGTTTGTCTAAACAATGGTATATACAACATATAAAGCTAATTACACTGGACAACAGCCAAAATGTATCCAAGACAAACTTAGCTATTTTTAACTAATTTGAACATGCTGATCATGAATATGAACTTAACAATCACAAATTAGCTTTAGTTTTCAAGATTCGGAAAGGGGGGGGTGTGGATTCCCCATGAGACGGATAGCCCTGAGCACCAAGTGGATGATGCAATCTGTAACAATCATTGCAACCATATTTCCTCCTTGTCATCATTTGTGTTGTGGATTCTGTGAATGCAGATGAGTCGTTCAAGATGCCTCATGAATGTGTGAACAGTGAAGATTATTTTTGCTATATTTGCGGACAAATAACTTTGCTATCACAAAGGTGACCCATTACACTGATGATAAATAAAACTTACAGCCTTCATTTTGGTTGTGAGATTGGTGACCAGGACCGGTATTGGGCCCCACACATATGTTGTCAACTTCTCCAATTGGGCATGGTATTTCTAAGAAGAAAAAGCTGGCATGTGACCTATCCGAATATTCCCTCTGTTATGCGGCCAGTGCCTCACGGGGAAGGACTTCCTGTTCTTATACTCTGGATGATGAAGATAATAAGGCCAGTGGATATCCGTCACCTGTGAAAACATCTGCATCAAGAAATCCTGATTTCGTGCCTATTAAAGAGTCTGCACAGCCACATAAAATTACCCAGAGTGAATTGAATGTTCTAGTGAGAGATCTGGAATTGCCAAAAAATAAAGCAGAGCTGTTGGGGTCCAGACTGCAGCAATGGAATCTTCTAGAAGAGAATGTGCATGTGTCTGTGTTTCATGCCCGGCAAAAAAATCTG
This sequence comes from Oreohelix idahoensis, assembly GCA_024509875.1. Lineage (NCBI taxonomy): Eukaryota > Metazoa > Mollusca > Gastropoda > Stylommatophora > Oreohelicidae > Oreohelix > Oreohelix idahoensis. The sequence continues at coordinate 61,469 of JAMPIV010017016.1, forward strand.
CTTCCATATTTCAAAATGACAGATAGCCTCATTGCTTGCGTTGATATAGTGGGTCTGATGGCAGCACAATACATCAACTACAAAGACGATGATTGGAGGATGTTCATTGATTTGTCCAAGTTGAGCTTAAAAGCTGTGCAGCTCCATAATGGTAATGTTTTACCATCTGTTCCACTCGGGTATGCAGTCTACATGAAAGACACGTACAACAACATGAAACAGCTGTTACACACCATCAACTATGACAAGTATAAGTGGCAGATTTGTGGTGACCTGGAGGTCATTGCCATCTTGATGGGGCTACAGCAAGGTTACACAAAGTTTAGCTGTTTCCTCTGTCTGTGGGACAGCCGTGGCAGGACTTCACACTACAAGAAAAAGGATCTTGCTCCGTTCTCCACAACAGACCTGGACTAATGAAGAATATTGCAAAGGCCAAGGATCGAAATGGGGCAAGATTTTTATACCTTCATGATAAATTTCCATGACTTAGTAAGGCCAAAATCAAGGAAGGTGTATTTGTCGGTCCACAGATACGTCAGCTCTTCCGAGAGCGGCGTTGTGATGATATCCTCAAAGGTGATGAAAAGTTAGCTTGGAATGCTTTCCAGCAAGTGGCCACAAACTTTCTAGGAAACATTAAGGCTGACAATTACCAGGAGCTTGTAGAAACCCTCTTGCAGCGCTACGAGAGACTAGGGTGCAACATGTCTTTGAAATTAAACTTTTTACACTCTCATCTGGATTTCTTCCCTGTTAACTGTGGTGCTGTCAGTGACAAGCATGGGGAACAATTTCATCAGGACATTACTACCCTCGAAAAAAGGTACCACGGGAAATGAAATGCAGCAATACTAGCAGACTATTGTTGGACCCTTGTGAGAGATGCTCCAGAAACTCATTACAAACGACAGGCAAAAAGGCGTCGCTGTGAATCATTTCTGCTATGAGCATTATTATCATTTGGTATGTATATGTAAATGTGTAAAACTTGTTTTATAGATATTTAAAAAATTAGAGCTAATCTGATGTTTTAACGTCCAATTTCATATTCAGCACTGCAAACAACATAAAGGTAACTTGGTTTAATCTCAGATACACACAAAAAGTCAAAATTTGTTGTCAAGTGTTATATGTCTGATATAGTTTCTCTAAACAATGGTACTTACAACATATAAAGCTAATTAACTGTTTGATATATTTTGGGAACTGGCTGATTTAGTATGTGTAAACAATGGTATAGAATTGGATTTTGGAACGTCAGAACTATGAATGAGGCAGGAAAGCTGAGGCAGATCACAGCAGAGATGAGGAACTACAAATTACATGTCCTGGAAATAAGTGACAGCAGACGGGCTGGGATGGGGAGAATAAAAACAGCTACAGGTGAAATAGTATTTTACTCTGGTAAAGAGGATGGTCAGCACAACGAAGGCATAGCCATTTTCCCGAAGAAAGGAATGGAAAGGTCTTTATTGGAATGGAAACCAATCAACAACAGACTGATAAGAACAAGACTGAGAGGGAGATTCACCAACACCTTAATCATTCAATGCTATGCACCAACAAACGACAGCAATGAAGAGGTCAAGGAGGAGTTCTATCACCAGCTACAAAAGGAAATTGAAACTGCCCCTAGGTACAATCTTATTATAGTAATGGGAGACCTCAATGTGAAAGTTGGAACACACAATTCTTATAATGAAAGAGTAATGGGGAAATGCGGCAGTGGAACAGTAAATGAGAATGGGGACAAATTAATAAGCTTCTGCAATATTAACAACCTGGTCATTGGAGGAGGAAAGTGGTTGAAGTAACAAGAAGAGACATGGTCCGCAACTAGACGATCCGTCAGGGCCTAAAATCCCATCCGCTGCAGACCCAAATAGAACAGTCCCAACTAAGATGGTTTGGCCATGTCTGCAGAATGGGAGAAGATCGGCTACCACGACAAGCATGGGAAACAAAGAGCCAGGGATCCAGACCTCCAGGATGACCCAGAGTCCGCTGGGAGGACAACATTAGACAATCTTTGAAGGACCGAGGACTAGAATGGAACCAGGCCAGGAAGAAGACAGCTGATAGAATGGTCTGGCGCTCTCTCTTCCAAACCTCTACACCTCACGGTAGAAGGGGAACGACTAAGTAAGTAAGTAAGTCATTGGAGGAACACTTTTTCCACACAAAGAAGTGCCCATGTTAACATGGGAATCACCAAACAGACGGGATAGAAACTAGATAGATCACATACTGATCAAAGGCAGATGGAGACATACATTACAAGATGTGAAAGTAAGAAGAGGCAAAGATGTTGGAAGTGATCATCACCTAGTAGTAGCAAGACTGAAGGTGAAACTCAGAGCTGCTGGACCAGTTGCAGTCAAACATAAAAGATATAACATCACAAAACTTAAAGACCCCCTCACCAGAAAAGCTTTCATTGTTGATGTAAAGAGATGATATCAGACAGCCAAAAGCCAGGAAAGAACAGCGACCGATGATGTCAACCAGAAATTCAACACCATCTCAACAATATCCAAAGAAAGCAGTGAGTCATGCTTGGGATTCCAAGAAAGAAAGAGACAAGATTGGATAACACCAGAAATGTTAAACACCATTGCAAAGAGAAAGGATATGAAAAGAAAGAACACGAAGCTAAGCCTCTCAGGTTAAAGGAAATATATAGCGAACAGTACAGTCAGCTGGGCAAAGAAGTAAAACGTCAAACCCGTGCCAACAAAAGGACATTTCTGGATGACCTTGCAAGACAGGCAGAAGAGGCAGCACTGAGAAATGAACAAAGCACAGTTTATTAAATAACATAAAACTATCAGCTGAAAACGAGATGCAAACAATATAACGTTAATGAAAAGACACGCGAGGAAATCCCATCACCACAGCACAGGGGCAGGAAACAAGATGGACAAAGCATCAGAGAAACTCTGAACAAGAAACCACCAGAGACACAGCTGAATGTTCCTGAGGCTGAAAATGATCTAGATGTTAATACTTACATTCCACGAAAGGAAGAAATCATCACAGCAATCAAAGGGTTTAAGAATGGAAAAGCTTCTGGCAACGATAACTTAAATGCTGTTATTTAAGGCAGACCCTGAACTAGGAGCCGAACTATTAGTACCACTATTTGCACAAGTCTGGGAAACTGAGACAACACCAACAGTGTGGAGTAAAGGAATAATTGTCAAATTGCCCAAGAAGGGCGACCTTGCAGACTGCAACAATTGGAGAGGAATTACTCTCCTCTCAGTTCCCAGTAAAATACTAGGCAGGATAATCATCCAGAGAATTTCAAAAGCAGTTGACCATAAACTGAGGAAATAACAAGCAGGTTCTAGAAAGAACAGAAGATGTGCAGATCATATATTCAACCTCAGGAACATCATAGAGCAGTGCTAAAAATGTCAGAGACAGCTATACATTAACTTTGTTGATTTTGAAAAGGCTTTTGGCAGCACACACAGTACACCTATGGAAAATACTTAGGGTGTATGGAATTCCCAGCTGCATTGTTTCCATTATAAAAAGCCTCTATTCTAACTTTCGAAGTGAAAACAGAAGTACGAGAGGGACGCCCCTAATCAACAACATTATTTTTGACAGCCATAGATTGGGTGATGCACCAGACAACAGTGGGCATCCCAAGAGAAATTAGACGGGCAATGTTTTCTACAATGGAAGATCTGGAATATGCAGATAACATTGCACTACTTGTACATTCACATCAACACATTCAAGAAAAAACCAATAGACCGAATAAGTATGGCCAGCAGGTTGGCCTGAACATCAATCTGAAGAAGACAGAGGTCATCTCAATGTGGGCAATCCTGAGCCAATAACAATAAGGAACCAGAAGTTAGAACAGACAGACGCATTTACTTACCTAGGATGCATTGTAACACCAGATGGCGGAACAAGCAAGGACATTAACAACAGAATGAATAAAGCAAGAACAGCCTTTGCTTGTCTCAGCAACATTTGGAGGTCTTCTCAGTACAGCACAAACACCAAATTAAGACTGTATGAGAGCTGTGTACTTTCTGTGCTTCTCCATGGTGCGGAGTGATGGATAGTAACAGAGAAGGAAATGTTGAAACTGTTCTACTTCCACACAGTATGCCTAAGGAAAATTCTCTGAATCTTTTAGCTGAATACCATCAGCAACCAAGAACTACTTATTTGGAGTAACCAGGAGGACGTGCATACCATCATAGCTGGCAGACGCTGGAGTTGGGTTGGCCACATCCTCAGAACGGACCCTGATACCATTACAAAAACAGCTATGCTATGGATCCCCAAAGGAAAGCAAAAGAGAGGCCAACCAAAAACAACCTGTTGGAGAACTGTGGAAGCAGAGATGCAAATAAAGAACCAGATTTAGGGCACTGTACGAAGGATTACCACCGACCGAACAAGGTGGAATCAATTTGTTGCTGCCCTACAAGATGCCACCAGGCGTGATGGCCACTGACTTTTGACAGTCGGCAGCTATGGATCAAAGAAGAAGAAACAATGGTTTATCTAAACAACAGTACTTGCAACATCCTACCTCAATCTTAGCATCATGATTCTGGAAGCTTCCTTTATACTCCTGCTTATATTCATTAGAACCTGGATTTTGATTACATAACATATTTTAATTATTACATACATTCTGACTGATTCTTTAATGTGTTTTGACAATCAGTTATGGCTATTATGAAGTACAAGAATGTTAGAAAAAAAATATAGTCTATAGTTTTATAACTCAGTAAAATGTTTACTGACATAACAACATACTTACAAGAAGAGTCTATAAAAGTGTATACTAGGTCTTCTTAATAAGAGGTTGTTGATGTTGATAAACAAGGGTTGCTGAGCTTGTCACCCTTTTGCAGCCGATGAAAAAATGAAGAATATGTATGTGTTCTGAGACAGCTAAATGGCACTGATTAAAGTGTTTGTGATTGGTGGATAATAATAAATATACACTTTAGCTCCCCAAAACACATGCCAATTCTTCCTGTCATTTGTCAACAGCTCAATTTCTTTCCAGGTTTTCTTCATCAGTTTCTTCATCAAAATGAAGGGATGCACATAGTCTTGGGCTGCATGCGAGATACCCATATTATGATGATGCAGCACATGCTTGGATTGCTGTCAATTAGATCCAGATATACGATGGCATAGGTAAAGTGTATATGTGAGTCACCACAGACAAAAGACATCTCCTGCATGGGAACATAGATGACAAGAAAGGAGTGAGAATAAAGACGGGAATGTCATAGATGGCGCAGACAGAGGAGATTATTAGACAGGTGACCCCAGTTGAAAATATATTCAAGGGAGAAGAGTGGAGTAAGTCAGAGAAGAGCTGGATGAACTACCAGCAAGTCATTATCAGCCTTGGTAGAGAATGCAGAACTTGGGCCAATGGGAGAGCAGAGATGGAAATTGACCAGCTTATAAATGATAATGCTGGGGAAGATGATGCCATTGTGTACACTTCTTCTTCTTTGATCCTTAGCCGCAGACCATCAAAGCAGTCAGTGGCCATCACGCCTAGTGGTGTCTTGTAGGGCAACAACAAATTTATTCCACTTTGCTCGGTCAGTGGCCATCCTTCGTACAGTGCCCCAACTCTGGTTCATTCTTTGCATCTCAGCCTCCACAGTCCTCCACCAAGTTGTTTTTGGTCGGCCTCTCTTTTGTTTTCCGTCAGGGGTCCAAAGCATAGCTGTTCTTGTGATGGCATCAGGATCTCTTCTGAGGACATGGCCAACCCAGCTCCAGCGTCTGCCAGCTATGATGGTGTGCATGTCCTCTTGCTTGCTCCGAGTAAGCAGATCTTGGTTGGTGATGGTATTTGGCCAAAAGATTCGATGAATTTAGCACAATGAAGGCGTAGCCATTATTCTACAGAAAGGATTGTGTACACTGATGGGTCAGTAATCTGTGGTAATAAATCAGGGTGGGGCTTCTCTGCTAGAGTAAAGGACAGAACTGTCGCTTAATATAGCAGACCTTACATGATAACAACCTCAAGCATGAGAATGGAGGTAGAGGCAGTTACTGCTGCCTTAAGATGGCTGTCTCAGACTTTATTAACAAAGGCATTGTATCAGACTCACAATCCATGCTTTGAAAGGTTCAAAATGGTTGGCTTCGACATGAATGGAAAACCTCCATAGAAGCATCAAATCTTCAAGAACTGATATGGATCTACATTAACATTTGTCAGTTTCATTTGTCTCCAGCTCTCTTCTCCACATGTTTTTTAGTCTACCTCTACCTTTCTTTCCTTGGGGATTTCAGAACAAAGGCCACCGTGTAATACTATGTAACTCTGCCTAGGCCGGTCCCAAGCCGGGATGAAAAAGGAGGAGGGCGGCCTGCATGAAGGTCGTAAGGAGGCAGCCCCTACACCATGCAACGGCACAACAGGCCAATCACCTGTTTGCTTTAAAACATGATTACGAGTAATACAAGAGAAAAAACTGGACTGATTCTAAAGGCAACAAACTGGAATGGACTACGACTTATGGAACTTGGAACACTTACTTACTTACTTAGTCGTTCCCCTTCTACCGTGAGGTGTAGAGGTTTGGAAGAGAGAGCGCCAGACTATTCTAACGGCTGTCTTCCTCCTGGTCTGGTTTCATTCTAGTCCTCGGTCCTTTAAAGCAAACAGGTGATTGGCCTGTTGTGCCTTTGCAGGGTGGAGGGGCTTGGAACACAAGAAGTATAAATGGGAAAGAAGAGGAGCTGGTGGAAGAGATGAGGAAAGCAAAATTAGAAATCCTGGCTATAACAGAAACAAGAAAAAAGGACAAGGAGTCATGGATCTCGATGGCAACAACCTGGTCATAGTGTCTGGGCCGGATGAGAGAGCAGAGGTCAAGGAGGACTTCTTTGAGCTGTTTCAAAGGACAGTGGATGACTGCCTGGATGAAATTATCATGCTCGGAGATTTCAATGCGAGAGTTGGAAATGACCATGCTAGATGGGGTGGAGTTATCGGAAGATATGGAGAAGATACTCTCAATGACAATGGAAAGCGACTCCTTAGATTCTGCAGTGAGCAGAATCTGATTATTACAAACACAAAGTTCCCCCATAAGCGCATACATGCATACACTAGATGTGAACCAACAAAGAATGAGAAGTCAGTGATCGACTATGCCATTGTTAGGAGGAGCTCATTCAAATATGTCTGGGATGCTAAAGTCTAGAGAGGGCCAGAGATTGGAAGTGATCACTACCTGCTTACAATCAAAAGAACAACTGAAAGAGTTGCTCAGCCTAGGAACTGCCCAACATCACGCAAGAAACCAAGTAAACAAACGAGAGAAATGAGCATTAAAACCTACAAGCTGAGAGAGCTAGAAATTAAGATCAGATATCAGGGGCTTATTAATACAGTGATGAGAAACACAGAAGAACAATCTGATGACTTGAAAACCCTCTGGCTTAAATTCAAGGACATCATAAAGACAGCTGCTGCAGAAGCATGTGGTGAAGTCCGACTTGGGAACAAGAGAAAGAGGACACCTTGGTGGACAGAGGAAGTCAAAGAGAAAATAAGAGAGAAGAAATGGCATGAAAAAAATACTTAGGAGCTAAAAACACAGCAGGATAAATAGAGAAATATAGAGAAAATGTGATACTCAGAACAGAAGCAAAGAACAAGGTGCTAGCAGCAAAACAGAAGTCCTGGGAAGAATTTGGAGAAAAGCTAGAAAAAGATGCGCAAGAAAACCAGAAATTGTTCTATAAGACCCTCAAGAACATGAGGAAGGAAAAACAATGCCCTCTCAAATTTCTGAATCAAAGAATAAAACAGGATATAAATAACAGATTTTAAAGTAAATGTTCTTTTTAATTCTTGATAAAACTTAGTTTTAGCCGAGGTAAACTGACAGACACCTATTAAAATATTTCATTTGCCATGAGCTATTGCTTATCACATCAGTGGGTTACTAAGGGTTGCTAAAGAAGTAAAGAATACTAACACTGTTATCTTCCAGGCAAGTCATAAGAACTGACTAAGGAGGGTTGGGCATGGGATCAGTTATCACATCCTCTAGACTATTTTTAACCACATAAACTTTACACAGGGTTCATAGCAAATTTCTTCAAGCATTTTCCAGGTTTTTCAAGATTTTTCCAGGTTGCTACGAACCCTGTTTACAGAATAATTGGTATAACATCTCTGTAGAGGTGTCCATTTCTGCTTTGATAGCCTCTACTGGAATGTCATCAAGACCAGCTCCTTGGCCTTCTGTTAGAAGCTTTATGTCTTTCTTTATTTCTTCCTTAGTTGGTTTTTCACTGTTGACTTGTAGCTCCTTGATGGCTGGCTGGAAGTCTGGGGGATTTTGTGGATCCAGTCTGTTGAGAAGTTGAGTGTTTTGTGGAATTGTCTGAGAGAGAAGAAATACCACCAGAATGGAAAGAAGGATCACTGGTCAACATTTTTTACAGATGAACTTGCTCTCTTCTCCCAAAACTGTAATCAGATGTACGATGAAATGAAAATACTTAATGAGAGGTGGGTCTGAAAATACACAGGGAGAAAACAAATATAATGTGACTAGATTCAGGAAATGATAACAATTTTGCTCTTGAAGAAACAGCACACCAAGATTTAGAATCATACATACACCTTGGCAGCAATATTGACAATGATATTTTTTTTTAAAGCGGTTTATTTCTTTTCTTTTGTGTTTAACTAAATCTCAAATTTCATTTTTTCCCAATAATTCATCCTGGTGTTCTTAATAGAATTTAAAAGTCACTACAGTGCTTGATATAGCCCTTTAAACTTTCTTTTCATTTGTCTACAAAATGAACATGTATTTTATCTGGCCGTGACCAGAGTCGCATTTTTTCCTGGCGCTAAAAACCCTCAGTACGCCACTGCCCCAAACAAGTACCATTTGCTGGTTGCTGCAAGGGATTCGCTGTCTGGACTAAAGATACACGATCAAGAAAATATAATTGAAATTTAAAAACAAAAAACACCCGTGTGCATATAGGGTAGAAACCCTAAAAAATATTGATACTTGTAGTGGATGTGTAAAAATAACACTTATTATGTTACATATGACATACTGAGCACAGGTTACAATTATGTTAACAAGCTGTAAAGCATTACTGAGTAAAATGTCCCCAGCAGGATATACAGATGTGGAACTGCTCCTCATACTCTCTCTCCCTGCAGAAACATGACCATCTTCCTCAACTTTACTTTCTATCTTCACTGTGCGTCCCTGAAAACAAAATGTTGAACATATTCAAGTTTGAAATAAACCACTTCAGTCTAAAACATTGCCACAGTTTGACAACTACATGATACATTTTTATGTATTTAAATTATTTTATTTTCTCAAGTGTTTCATGTTTCTGTCCCTGACGAAGACTATATTTTACATATACCACACTTTTACAGAAAAAAAAAAAACATAGGACGTAGCAATAAGTAATAACATGTTTAAATGGACAATATTTTAACAGTTTCTCATTTTAACTCAGCTGTATACAGGTTTGTTATCAAGAATTAAAAAGAATGCTCACATTAAAATCTGTACAGATGTCATGTTTTATTTTTTTATCCAGGAATGGGATCTTCTGTTCCATTTTGGTTTTTTTCAATCTGAAAAGTAAAATGAATTATGTATGACAAAATCGTAGACAATTTGTTACTTGCTGGTTATTTGAGATATTGATATCACAAGAAATATCACAAGGTTTTTTTTTTTTTTTAAATTATTGAAAAAAAAAATAAAACCTGAAAATATAAGGAAGAGGGATACATGTTTAATGGTAGTATGTCCAATGTCACATTTAACAGTCTTTGCCATACTGTTTTTTTTTTTCTGAATGATTCAGAGCTGTGACGTTCATGCAAAATGTGTTTATGATCATTTTTTAAAATTATAACGTCTACCATTAATCTATCTATACTTGTGCTTTATACACTATACTAATGCATTTGAGATAGTAAAACATGAGAAAAGTATGTTTTAACATTAAACACGGGTGTTATACATGTTTGATGATAATATGTCTGTGAGAGCATTTTAAACAGTTTGTGCCACACTGATTTGTATGAGTGATTAAGAGATTTTCAAATGTATACTAAATGTGTGTAAGATCATGTTTTAAAAATATGACTTTTACCATCTGATAGCTAGAATTTAAGTTTCATATAATATAAACATCTGGGAATTTTTACAGAAGTAATTTTTTGTGTGTGCACTGTTCTTGAAATCAGATATACAGACAAGTTACAAATTTTTCCACAAAGTGCTACATTTTAGTATATTCTATCACATATGATATTGATCTGATAGCTGGAACAGAATCAGAACTTCAAGACCTTACCTCTAGACTGGAGAAAGTAACAAGAACATATGGGATGGAAATTAATATAGAAAAAAGCAAGATATTGGTGAATAGCCATAAGAAACATGTTCTGACCAACATTACGTTAAATGGGCAAACGTTAGAAGAAGTTAACACCTTTAAATATCTCGGGTCCACTATATGTAGTGATGGAAGATCAAATAAAGAAATCAAGACAAGACTTGAGATGGCCTCAGCTGCCATGACAAGGTTGAATGTGATCTGGAAAAGTAACATCAGTTTTCCTGTGAAGATCAAATTATACAAATCACTTGTATTATCTATTCTCTTGTATGGGTGTGAGGGCTGGACACTCACTGCAGATACGGAGCGAAGGATTCAGGCTTTCGAGCATAAATGTTATAGAAGAATTTTGCGCATTTGCTATAAAGAGCACAAAACAAATGTCTATGTTAGAGAGAAGATAAACACCTATGCAGGCCATCAAGAACCACTTTTGTCAATAGTGAAACGTCGAAAGCTTGCCTGGTTTGGGCATGTAACTCGTCATGACTCTCTTTTGAAAACGATCCTCCAGGGAACAGTCGAAGGTAAACAGAGAAGAGGAAGGCAAAGAAAATCCTGGGCTGATAACATCAAAGAATGGGCAGGACACGGTTTCTCCACACTTGTACGCATTGCTGAGAATAGAGAGCAGTGGAGGACCCTGTCTGCTGATGCTTCCACCATGGCACCCCTACAACCCATGACGGGTTATGGGTTGAGATGAGATGATCACAGAATAATGAAATAAATGAAGGAAATTTGATATAAATTTTCCCATTTAGCCACTTTATTTTATGAGCAATAGGCCTATATCTCTTCTGTTCCTTACTTTTTAGTTCCCTGTAAAAGTAAAGCAGAGGTTGTGTTCTCACAGGAATAAAAGTAAAGTAGGGGGTGTGTTCTCACAGGAATAAAAGTAAAGTAGGAGAATGTGTTCTCACAGGAATATATGTCAAGTAGGGGGTGTGTTTTCACATGAAAAAATGTCAAGTAGGAAGGGGGGGGGGGGTGTTCTCACTGGAATAAATTTAGGGAGTGTGTTTTCACAGGAATAACTGTTAAGTAGGGGGTGTGAACTCACAGGAATAAATGTAAAGTATGGGGTGAGTTCTCACATGAATAAATGTAAAGTATGGGGTGTGCTCTCACATGAATAAATGTAAAGTAGGGTATGTGTTCTCACAAGAATAAAAAGAGCATGTTCTCAGATGCATAAATTTCCAAAAAAATGTAGCACTTTTTGTTGTTGTGGCTTTTAAACACGACAATTTTGCTGATTACTAGTGAGGTCTGGCAATTTTACAATCAATGACTGCTAAGTACTGGATCAAAAACTATTGTTTCTCCTTTATCATCAGCTAGTCATGTCAGTAATTGAATATGGGCTGGGAATACTCATGCTGTCAATATTACAATGTAAATGGCTGGGAACACAATCAAAATGAAGGGATGCATATCATCATGGGCTGTGCATGAGATAAACCCACTGTGACTAAGAAGTACATGCTTGGATCAGTATTGATTAGATCCAGTGTTGTGATGGCCAAGGCAAAAACCTATATGCTGATAACCACAGACAGAAGACAAATTCTGCATGGGAAAATAGCTGGCATAAAAGGAGTAAGAATAAAGAGGGATATCATAAATGACAGAGGGAAAATTGCGCTGGTGACCACAGTAAAAAATATATTCAAAGGGGAAGACTGGAGTAAGTAAGGTGAGAACTAAATAAAGTATCAGCACATCATCAAGAGCTATGGTAGTGAGTGCAGTGCTTGAGGCAATGGAAAATTGGAGCTGGAAATTAGTCAACCAACACATGATTAAAGCAAGAACAAAAAACAAATATATAATGATTAGTGAAGCATGTCAGAAAGAATATTTCTCAGAACTTTTTGATGGTGAGCAAGGTCAAGCATCAGAAATGATAACCACTAGCACAGAAGAGGAAACCAATGGTGATGAAGATGACATAAAAATGGAAGAACTGAAGGCAGCACTATAGTAAATCAAGATTGGTAAAGCAGCAGGGCATGATGGTATAACACCAGAAATGGTTAAGTACATGGGAGCATCAGGTGACCTATTACTCTTAAGGGTCCTACAGGCTGCATAGTGCAACAAGACCATACCAAAGGATTGGGAGATTGCCATCATAACACCAATTTTCAAAAAGTGTGACAATCTACAATCTGGAAACCATTGAAGCATATCTCTTCTCAGTGTCCCTGGTAAAATCTACTCTAGAATCCTAGAGCAGAAACTCCAATGCATAGCTGAGTCACAATTGGATGAGGTCCAGTGCGGATTCCAAGCTAACCAAAGTACTCAAGACCTAATCTTCACACTCAGACAGCTGAATGAAAAGGCCCTTGAGTATAAGAGTGAGATCCATCTTTGTTTCACAGATCTGGAAAAGGCATTTGACAGGGTCCCCTGGAGCAATCTTTGGGACTGTTTGGCAAGGAAAAACATTCCACCACCTCTGATTCATTTTCATGTATATTTTTTTCTCCATCGATTTTTGCGAATATTATTCAGCAGAAATATAATTGCAAACAGCAAACAATGAAATCAGAAGAGTTTACGTAGATGTCAGGGCCAGGGCGTCACTGCGTGATAAGAACACAGACGTAGCAAATCCTGTCATACTTGTCTTTCCGAGCTACTCCTCATGGACGAGGTGTGATATTTACATATAAGGAGAGAAAAAGCTGGTAAATCCCAAACTGGGGTACTTGGAAGCAATGGAGACAGGCTGTGGGATTTCAAGCTGACACGCGTACATTGTCAGTAGGTGATGTTACGACACGCTGATTGACGTAAATCAGTAGGGGAGATAATTTCGCTTGGCGAAATAAGTTTCGGCCCTTTGTCTGATTTTAAGATATTGGCCAAGTTTGAAACTTTAATTTCATTCTCGCTCATAGACTCCACAGTAGATAGGTCGCTCGAAAAACAGAATAGCTGTTAGCGAAGATCTCAGTTTGTTTCGGCAATTTGTCGAACTTCTAGACTTCCAGAAATATTTTCAGCATTTTTATTCTTAAGTTGTGCGACTACCTGTAATTCTGTGGTTGAGGTAATTAATATGATAGATATATAGATTTTGTGAGTGTTAAAGTGTTATATCGCTTAATTCATTTTAATCTATTTCTTTAGCGCAGAAGAGAAATAAAGTGGTAGGCTATTATATTTTCTAGGGAAGCATTCAGTGGAAGGCAAACTATTATTAGATTTCTAGCTTATAACGGCATTGGAATTTAATTTAAATAATACTCAGTCGAGTGTATTTTTCTAAACTAACGTATAAACTCTAGAATCCAGCCTCATGAATGATGACGGGATACGCACGTGTTCCTAATTTATGAGGAATGCTGATTTTTAAATATAACTTACGTCACGGGAAGTTTAAATGATAAGCAAAGCTCTCTGCTTGCAAGTTTAAATGTAAGTTTTAACCAGTACAGATTCTGTGTATTATATTATATGTGTTATTTTTCCTCCACACAGTGAAAGTTTTGGGGTGACCCTAACTTTACCAGCACCTAGTAGTAGTTTCCATACTTGTGAAGAAATAGACAGTCCTTATTTTGAACCACGTGTGTTTTCTCAAGTAACACTGATCTGACGGTGCAAGTTAGACAGATCCAAACCTCAGAAATGGGATTTCAAAGACTGGTTAAGTAACAAGAAGAGACATGGAGCCAGCTACTTAATTTCATCTAGAAACTCTATATAAGTCCCTGGTGCAGACCCAATATTAACAATCCCAACTAGAGATCTTGTGGCCAAATCTGAATGGAAGTGACTACCACGACAAGTGAATCCTATACTGAGGGAAGGCACCGACCTGACATTCATCATTTTTTTTGAAACCTACGCTATTGACACTGTGCTCTGCTAACTCCCGCGCCTGGAATAATTGTTAGGTGACTTAATCAGACATTTGAACAAATTTGCATACCCAAGTAGTCGTTCCCGGAGACTCCAAGTTAAACAGGTCAATTTTGAAGGGAACTGGGGACTTCTTGGCAGCCAGACTGCATTTTTTAGTCTGTGTGGCGAAAATCTCTCTGTGTTCCAAGAGGCAGCAAGCAAACCTCATGGAGAAGGGAAAATGACTAATGAGTAAGTAAGAGGCATTTCACTATTAAAATGAAGATCTTTTGAGGTACATAAGTGCTGCTAAGGCTAGTTCTTGTGTTTTTTGTCTTAGGTTAAATCAGATTTTTTTAAATATATATTATAAATACAAAGAAAAAACCCTATGTATCAGGTGACTCTGGCGCCCACCTTAACCCCTAAACTAGAGTTAACACTATAACGGGGCTATCATCCTTGCAACATTTCCTTGATTTTTTTATGACTAACATATGCCAATGTCCTTCTGTGACGTGCCATTCTTTCCACGTTCTGAACCTCAATCATTTTATCCTGTTTCCAGCTCTATTCTCCATGTGCTTGTTGGTTCTACCTGTGCCTCTCTTGCCCTGTGGGGGTCTAGAACAAGGATTGGCCTTGAATTGCTATCAACAGGTTTCTAGGTCAGTGTGTGTCCTATTTCGCCATTGTCTTCTTCTAATCTTTGTTCCATGGCACTTGTCTAGTTACCTTGTCATCAGTTTCCACGTTGGTAACCTTCAAACCTTTCAGAATACCACCTAGTTTAATCCTCCTTTAATCTAGGACACAACAGGGTCCCCTGGAGCAATCTTTGGGACTGTTTGGCAAGGAAAAACATTCCACCACCTCTGATTCATGCTATACAGAGCTTCTACAAGTCTTGCAGAAATTATGTGAGGACAGCAAACAATAAATCAGAAGAGTTCAGGACCACCACTGGTGTAAGACAAGGTGATATCCTGTCATCTTGTCTTTCCATACTCCTCATGGACGATGTTATCTAGGCATATAAGGAGAGAAAAAGAAAGTATTCAGTGGGGTACTGGAAGATGAGACAGGTCTGTATTTCAGAGCTGGCATTTGCTGATGATGTTGCCCTGATTGCTAAATCAGAGGCACATCTCCAATCCAACCTGCAAGGCTAAATCAGAGGCACATCTCCAATCCAACCTGCAAGTCTGGAAGGAAGAGCTGGAGAAGAGAGGGATGGTCATAAGCAGCTCTAAAACTAAATCCATGGTGATATCATGAGAAGAAAGAAGACATCAGATTAAGCTGGGAGAACATGTCCTAGAGCAGGTCGACCACTTTAAATACCTCAGAGCATCAAAGAAGAGTTGCTGTATACCACTCCACCTATGTCTCAGTCTTGACATATGGATGCGAGTCATGGGCAATGACTACAACCCACAAAAGCCAGATCCAAACCTCAGAAATGAGATATCTGAGGAAGGTGGTTGAAGTAACAAGAAGAGACATGGTCCGCTACCAGACAATACATCAAGGCATAAAGTCCCACCCCCTGCAGACCCAAGTAGAACAGTCCCAACTAAGATGGTTTGGCCATGTCTGCAGAATGGGAGAAGATCGGCTACCACGACAAGCATGGGAAACAAAGAGCCAGGGATCCAGACCCCCAGGATGACCCAGAGTCTACTGGGAGGACAATATTAGACAATCTTTGAAGGACAGATGACTAGAATGGAACCAGGCCAGGAGGAAAACTGCTGATAGAATAGTCTGGCGCTCTCTCTTCCAAACCTCTACACCTCATGGTAGAAGGGAAATGACTAAGTGAGTAAGTAAGAGGCATGTCAGGGGAAAATGAAGATCTTTTGAGGTACAAGTGCTGCATCTTATCATGTATATATATATATATATAATAACCCCCCCCCCCCACCACCACAGGAGCATAGGCTTCAACTAACACATGCCAAGTCCTCCTGTCACGTGCCATCTTTCCACGTTCTCCTCATCATTTTATCCTGTTTCCAGCTCTATTCTCCATGTGCTTCTTGGTCTACCTCTGCCTCTCTTGCCCTGGGGGGTCTAGAACAAGGACTGCCTTGAATTGCTATCAACAGGTTTCTTCAGTGTGTGTCCTATCCATCGCCATTGTCTTCTTCTCATCTCTTGTTCCACTGGCACTTGTCTAGTTCTTGTCATCAGTTCCACGTTGGTAACCTTGTCATACCATTTTAATCCTTCTATTCTATGCAAGCACCCATTTATGAAAGTCTGTAGTTTTTTGGATGTTTTCTTTGTTGTTCTCCATGTCTCAGAGCCATACAATAGGACTGACTTTACATTTGAGTTGAAGATTCTTATTTTCGTGTTGGATCCTATTTCTCTTGATCTCCATATATTTCCCAATGCAATGAAAGCTCCTCTTGCTTTTTGTATTCTTAGTTTGATTTCACTGTCTGTCCCTCCAACTTTGTCTATATTGCTGCCAAGATATGTGTATGATTCTATATCTTGTGTTGGTGTTTCTTCAAGTTCAACCCTGCATTTATTCTCATTACTTTTGTCTTTTCCTTGTGTATTTTCAGACCCAATTGCTGTGACCTCTCAGCGAGTGTTTTCAATTTGTCCTGCATCTGATTACAGTTATGGGACAGAAGAGCCAAGTCATCAGCAAAATCCAGATCATCCAACTGCTTAGTCAGAGTCCACTGGATTCCATTTCTGTTGTGTGTTGTTGATGATCTCATAACCCAGTCTATTGCTAGTAAGAAATGAAATGGAGCTAAAAAGAAAATAAATGTAAATGTCATCAGTTATTATGCCAAACTCAAATGTATTCAGAATAATCTTTCAAAACAATGTTTAATGTATGCTCCATGGACCAAAGTCACATACCCTAAACTGGATAACTTTACTGCTGTCCTAACAAATATTGGGTTTCAAAAGAAATCATTCATTCAGTCATGCTGGTGTAATGGTTACTACACTGTGCTGTGATCGGGTGATCCAGGTTCAAGACCGGGCGAGGACATTTGATCGAGTGTCATTGAGCGGGACATGGACTAGATTAATTAGAGCCCTGGTGAAGACATTTGAAGGAGTGTTGTTGACCAAGGACTGGTGGCTCCTGAGCCAACCCAGCTCTAATGGGTACCCTCCAAAGATGGCAAGTATCTCCCTGAATGGCGAGTGCACACCTGTCAGTGTACAGGGAAAAATGAGATACGTAAAAATCAGTCTCAGGTTAGATATACTAACCAGAAATTCTTGCCTCAAGTAATAGCGGGTGTACATAAATAAAAAAAAAATCCATTCATGACTACTGGTCTTCATCTGCAGAATTGTATACACCTTGGTTGATTCACATGTTTTTAAGAAAGAGAAATTAAGCATTATATCATATTATGCTTCATGTCTATGATGACATTCACATATTCATCATATGATCTTGAAGTGGATTCAAACAGATGTCAAGCTCTAAAGATTTTTCAGACCCTAATACAGCCTTTGGGCACAGGCCATCATTTATTGACTGACAGTAACAATTAAAATGGAGCCAAAATATTTAAGTGAAGGACAAAACTTATTTTAATTTTTTGTTAACACATCCGCACTTCAAAAGGAATAACACACACATTTTAATATCAAATAATGATTTAAAGCATTTCACAAGATTTTTCTTTCAATTTCCTATATTTGTTATATATACCAAAGCATTTAATAAAATACTACAATGAGATGATGGCACGTGACAGGAGGACTTGGCATGTGTTTGTTGAAGGCCTATGCTCCTTTGGGAGTGGAGGGTTATGATGATATGATTTACTAAAATAATATATGTATCTACTGCACGTTTTTAAAATATCACCTGAAGAGAAATTTTACATCAGTTTTGGGTGCCTGTTATTACAGAAATATATGGTTGCGGAAAAAAAAGGAAAATTACATCTTTGAACTAACTGTGATAAAAATATTTAGATAAGTTTCACATTAAATGTGCACTGACATTCTGAACATTTTATTGCAATTATATAAGTGTAATGTTCACAATTTTACATTTTTATTTTTCAGTCAGGTCTACACTTCACAATACTTGACAGATAAGGTCTATTTTTTTCAAATAACAATTTATAGCATTTCACAATATTACTCAGCCAATTTATCATGTTTTTAATGTAGGCTATAACATACACCACTTAATGAAAAAATGTAGTTAAACAGGTTTTGCCTTCCAAGTGCGACGCATGTTACTTTCAACCTAGACTAAAGTCTGTTCGTTATATCCGAGCGCAATTCAGCAATCGCCATTCAAAAATAAGTGAACTCTGTTAACTGAAACGCCGTGTTGATGAAATATAAGCCTGGAAAAGGACTACTAACATCCATCAGCTAGCATGAAATAACCTCGAAAAGGACTGCTACTCCAACTAGGGTTGATAGATAGCCTACAAGTTTAGAAAAGGACTAACATTATCTATCAGCAAGCGTGATGAAATCCTGAAAAGAACGTCCTGAAAAGGACTGCCAGTTACGCTAACGTTGCCTGTACCTGCTGGTACCGGTGGAGCTGGTTTAATATGAGAAGAAATTACGATTTCTGTTTTCCAAAAAACCATATCCATTTTGGTGAATGTGTCAAATAAAAAAATACAAAACTACATAGGATAGAAAGAGTGAGCCTATCGTCATCACTGTTTTGAGCTTTGTCAAAAATAATAACGCCCGGGCCCGACAAACACTGAGGTCGCTTTAAAAATAAAATTGCAAATCCAACATGGAGGCCTTCATTAAAATTGTCCTGTAAAAACGAAATTGATAAACAGCATCGAGCGAAAGAAATTGTTAACTGTTATGGTCTCCTAAGCCAGCGAGAACGGTACATGAAGATGACAAAAGTATATATTCCTCGTATCTGTTTATAAATAATGACAATTTTTCACAACATACACATGGATTCTACAGCCATGAGCTAATGTATTGTAGTTGCCAGTGTTGCCAATTTTGTTTTATATTTTTTATTAAAACATTGCTTTAAAAACCTGAATGTTGATAATGAACTATCAAGAATATTGAGAGTTTCTTCTTGATTTTGTTCGTTTTATTTAGTTTTTTTTATTTAACGTATAAGCATAATTGTGAATGTCCCTATTTACAATGATTTGAAAATGTGATGCCACTTTTTCAAATTGGCAGTTGTTCATATTATTTGGAATTGAAAACAATATATATTCTAATTATAACCCATCAGAGATTGAACGGGATATTTTTCTTCATTAATTTTTTTTTTAATTTCGATTTTCATCATCATTATCATCATCTGCCATCTCTACAACAACAGTAAGCTGTAATATATCTTCAACGTCTTCTGTCTCTTGTCTTGATGCTGCACTCAGATAGAATCATTCCTGTCCATTTCTTAATGTTATATTCCCACTTATAGCACTGTCTTCCTCTTGGACGTTTGCCTTCAACTCTCCTTTCTATTATGGTTCTTTTTAAAACAAAGTATCCCGTTCAACTCTTGATGGGTTATAATTAGGACATATCGTGTAGTAAATTCAAGAAAATAAAATCAGATTTCTGATATCCAAATATAGTATTCATCAGCCCTCCACTCAGTCCGAATATAACAAATCATAACCAAAATCAATGTGTGTGTTACATACCATTTTCAACAAACATACAAACAATAAAAATATTAAAAACCACAAATACAAACAAGAAAAAACAAACAAACAAAGTAAAGTATCCATTAACTGCCCTGTTGTTAACACAGTGAAAGGGGATGAGAATGCCTGGAGGTGTCAGAGATTACATCGAATCCACCAACTATCTGCCATCATCTTCGTGAGTACTCTGTCAGACTTCCTCTTACCTCCCCATTTCAAGAAATAAATAAACATTACAAAATAAAAAACAAACGAATTAAAAAACAAACAAACAAACGAAAACAAACTAAAATGAAGTATATCACAACTCACTGCTGTTAACAAGGTGAAAAAGGGTTAGAAAACCCTGGGGTGTTAGCGATTACATCAAATCTACAAATTATAATCTGCCATCAGCCAAACACGCACGCCATCAGACTATCCTTTTTCTCACACTATCACTAATTCTTATTTTGATGTTTAGTTCTTGGTATATACTGTTTAACCATATTGTGATTCTCTATGTCTATCTATTCTCAACACCTGTTCCACAGTTATGAATGAATTGCATGCCTGTAAATATTCTAGTATTGGTTTTCACTTTTGTTCATACTTCATTACATTTTAATAGAAAATTATCTCTATATATATATATTTTTTTCTTTTCTGGACACTCTGCATTAGTTTATGTGAGGCAATTTCAAGTCTTCTTTTAATTTCTACTGCACAGTCGCCAGAGCTGTGTATGATTGATCCTAAGTATTGGAATTCATTAACATCTTCCAGTTCTTCGTTACAGAAGGATGGTGAGAATACCCTGGACTGAAAAAAGACCAACTGAGAAGTACTGCCCTCACTAAATGTATGTTTATTTTATTTACGTCAAATATATTGCAGCAATACCCTGTTCAACCTAACGGTTATTGTGCGTTAGGTTCTTCGGTGCTAGTCGGTTGCTAGTCCTAAAAAAACTGTTCCTAAAAGGGACCACTAGCTAACTGTCTGGATTTCTCTCGTTGTTAGTCTGTTCGTGGTATCATGTCGCGTTCCATAATGTATTTCACCTCCTGCCTCGCTAGTTTGGTGGCAGCCCTGAGAAGGGCTGGTCATGAAAAGGACTACTAGCTGGCTTGTATGGTTTTGTGTGTTTTTCAATCTCTTCGTTTGTGTAGTGTGTGTCATCATTTTCTCCTCCTGTAACTGATGTATCACTTTTTCTATTATTGTTGGTAGTATCATTTCTTGCATTTCAGCGATGACTTTTTCGATGTGTTGATCGTTCTTTTTAATGTTTTTTGTTTTGTATTTAGATACAGTTTCATCAATGGTCATTCTTTCTGTCTCTATTCTTTTGAGGACTTCTTCGTTTTCCTATTTCAGCTCTTTCAGCTTCTTGACTTCTGCTTCTATTTGCTGGTGTATTCTTTTCATGTCCTCCATCATACTTCTAACTCTCTGTAGATCTATCATATTATCACTTCTGTCAGTTTGTTCCTCTGGAGTTTGCCTGTTTCTGTTCTCGACCTGGAGTTTTAATTTTATTTCTTTAACATCCGCGGTCAGCTGATGCAAATATCTTCTATTTATGGGGTGCTGTCTGTTCGTGACATCTGCAGTTACTCTGTGTTTTGCATCTTTGAAAGAGATGTTTTTGGACACAGCTTCCTTCAGTATATTCTTAGTTTCATGAAACACAGGGCAGCCTCGGTACATTGCCCCGTGGATTCCGAGGCAGTTTGCAAAGGTACTTGTTCGTGTTTGTGGCTTTGCAATTGTTGTCCTCCAGCGCCCTGGGACAGTCGCAATATGGGTGGCTCCCCACACAGTACCGGCAAATTGTCTCTCTCCTGCATGTCTTCTAGGTTTGGGAAAACTGCTGGCAGTTGGAGCACTGCATGGCCGGAGGGATATAGGCTTGTCTTTGACGATTTCTCTTTCAGCGTCAGTTTCTCACGTCATGTTGTTCCGTCAACAGTTATTACGACTAGATTGGTCTCTCTTTTGTCCGAGGTTTTAAGCCTTTCGACTTTGGTAATTTTGACATTTCTGTTTTCTATTTGAAGGCAGCTTTGAACTTCTCGTGTGGACCATCTGGTATCGACCCCTATTAGCACCAACTTCTTTGTTGTCTTAAAAGTTTCCACCACTACTTTTATCTGGTTGGGGCAGATTTTGGGTCCGGACTCCAGTTCGGTCATTAGCGAAGTTATTTTTTTCGGTGTTGTTGAGAGAAAGCATGACTCCCTTTTCGTGTCTCTCTGTTTTAGCAATACCTCTCCTGCCTGTTATTGCTTCGAGGACACCGATCAATTTATCGTCGGGTAGGGCCCTAAGCGATGCCTCACCTGCAGACACCTGGATGAACTTAACGATCCTCTCCTGTAGTGCCTCGCGAGAAACGGCATTGTTTGGCTTGCGAATGGGGCGCTCTCCGACTTCAGTCTCAGTTTGAGCGTATGGTCCGTGGAATGGACTCACGTTCTGGTTCGTTGTCTGCCTCTCGTCATATTTTGTAGAAGTTGCCTGGACTCTACAAGATGGAGCCTCGACTACGACATCTTGTTTTGGCGGTGATTTTCCTTTGCCGGGTTTCCAAGCAATGTTGTCCTCTGCCGTCGAAGCTTTGTGGACACGTTTTGTGGAAGTTGCCTGGTCACTACACGATGGATCCGCAATGCCAACATCTTGTTTTAGCGGTGATGTTGCTTTGTCACGCTTCGGAGCCTGATTGTCTTTTGCTTTCAAAACTCTGGGTTGCTCATCCATGGGGGAACCTGAAGTTACTATCAATCTTGCCCGGCAGGGTGGTGGTGAAATCGCTTTCAATCTTTCTCTTGCCTCACGGATCCGTGTGATCGACCGTATTTTATTTTCTGCAACCAGCAATATCACGCTCATCTTTTATTGGGACAGAGATACTTGCTGTTGCAGAAGTCTCCTTCGCTGTCTCAAGAGTTGGGTTCTCTAGAAGGCTGTCGCTTGACTTTGACGGCCCCGTCACTGTATCAAATGTTGTATTGGTCGGCTTCTTCGGTATCCCACTTCTGAGATTTAAAGATGCTGGTCTGCTGCTGGGCAGATGTAAGACTTTCCTTCTCTTGGGATCGGCTTTTTATCGAACTATTTTCGTATAGTGCAATGATCGCTGTACCGCTTGACTGAGAAAAAGATGCGATCGGTTGATAACAAGTGCGACGAACGCAAGAAGCACTAAATGTAGAGGAAAATTGGCTCCTTAATACCTTTGCAATAAGGAAGCTGACATTTTTCAGCCAAGTAAAATGACATAATAGTCTGGAAAATTTAGTAAACGAAGGCATGGTCCCTGGAAAAAGGAAAAGGGGGCAACCTAGACGACGATGAATCCAGGACATCACATAGAGTCTGAACATGTCTTTGGATAATACAGGTCGACGTGCCCAAAATCGTGATGCGTTCAGAGCAGCTGTAATGGAGACAACGTTCTGGAAAGAATACTTCATATGATGATGATACTGATGAGACACTCTGCACAGTAAGGTCCTTCTATTTTAAAATAAAATAGCTAATTCCTAGTTGCAGTCTAAGAAGTTTCTTATTACTAGGAGTTTTTAGTTCTCTTGATACCTGACACGTTCTTGTTGGAGCCTTGAACAGTTTTTATGCATGTCTACTCTTGAGATTTACATCCCACTTTACTGTCCATTCCTCAATTGTTATTCTTTTAATTGAGCTTTTGATCTCTGTTTTACTAATCCCCACATTTATTTTATTTCTAATATTTCAACTTTTCATAACTTATTTATCCGCCTTTTCATTTCCTTCTATGCCAACATGTGAAGGTATCCAAACTATTAGAACAAAACATCCTCTGGAGCAAAGGTAAGAAGTATTTGTCAGTAATATTTCTTCTGCTATATCAGGTCTATTTCATTCTCGTAAGGTTCTTATCAATCATTAACAGCTCTGGCGACTGTGCAGTAGAAATTAAAAGAAGACTTGCAATTGCTTCATATAAACTAATACAAATGAAAAACCTATGGCAAGGCACAAGAAAGGAAATCAAGTTACAACTGATCAGAGCATGTATATTTCCAGTAGCAACATACTGCTGCGAGACTTGGACACTCAATAAAACAGTTGCAAAAAAGATTACATCATTCGAAATGAAATGCTACAGAAGGATGTTGAGAATACCCTGGACAGAAAAAAAGACCAACAGAGAATTACTGCACTCACTAAACGTACAGGAACATTGGCTCCTAAATACCATCGCAATAAGGAAGCTGAAATTTTTCCGTCATATAAAAAATAGTGATGGAAGGCATGGTCCTGGGAAAAACGGGAAGGGGTCTACCTAAAACGACGGTGGACCCAGGACATCACAGAGAGTCTGAACTTGTCTTTAGCTGATGCAGGTCAACTTGCCCAGAATCGTGATGCGTTCAGAGCAGCTGTAATGGAGACAACGTTCTGGAAAGAATACGTCACATTATGATGAAGTTCTTATAGTTTGAATAGCAGAAAGTGAGTCTGTTAATACTGTCAATTATTAAGGAGGGTATTCCTAAATATAGCTAGGGCTTATCATGATTGCTGGAGAGAAGGTGATCTCTTTAAAATAAAAAAGATAGGAATTACAGGTTCAATGTATAGATACTTAGAGAACTTTCTTCATGATTAGATATTTCACAGTACAAATTAACAATTAAAGTTCAGAATTGGATGAACAACATAATGGCATACCTGAAGGATCAGTTTTATAATCTTCAATTGTTACTTTAATGGTAAATGATTTGAATGAAGAATTTAAAGATATCAAAAATAATTTACACAGTTCGCAACTGATGTTGCTATATGGAGATATGGGAAAAATCTTACAATATTATATAAATAATGTTCAAAAACTAATAAATGTGACAAAACGGTTCGTGCATATACTTTTATTCCCCACTCTCTCTATTTCACCCGTCTGTTATTTGGGTGTACTTTTTACAACGTTCACTCCGGCAGTATCACTTCTTTTCTTAATTTTTCTCACCTCATAGTTGCTGTAGCGAGAGGAAAGAAATAATGATGGTGATATTATCCTGGACAAACAGATGTATCAAATAATGCCTGGATCGTGCCAGATAAGAGACTGGTCTTACAAGAACTACCGCATTCTCTGAAAAGAGTATCGACATTATAGGTATAGTCAAGCTGTATAGGTTACTAGATGAGATGTTAATGTACTATCTAGATCCATATGTTCTCCTCTCCAGTCTAACCTTAGACAATGACTCTGCTAGGGGTAATTAACTACACAACAAGAACCTTAAACCAAATTTAAATAATTCACTGAAGACTCTGGGTACTACTTATAATTTATTTATATACAAGATCTTCTCTTCTTTGTTAAATTTTCAAATGAAATTCAATTGATTGCAAAATAAAATTATGGGTCACTTTCATATATACATAATACATTTACAGTTAATTTCTTAAACTAATATAGTTCATATTCGCCGTTTTCTTGCTTCCTGATAGAATATGTCTCTATATTTGTGCTTTCTTGTATTGATTAATATAAATGTTACTTTATGACTCATATGACTGTCAAATATCTTCTATCCAAACCACAGTGTTTTTATCATCACATAACCTATTCGTAGGTGGGTTTATGGTATTTGAAAGTTGAAGTAGCCCAACACTGAGCTGCTTATCTGAAAAAATCCTTCCTAGTCCTCGTACTGCAGTATGATTGGATAGAATCCCACCACTGCGGGTCCTCCACTCGTCAAGATGAGACAGTTAATACTGCCAACAGCTCTGACAAACTTGAACATCTATTTGCTGACTTGGTCACTAGAGGTTATGTATGACACTCAGCGCAGGATATAACCTGAAACAATATATATACAACCTACGTAGTATTGCTCATTGTCTCCTTAGCCAGTCAGGAGGTAAAATTATACAGTTCAGACAAGCTGTGGTTAATCACAAGAGACATAATAAGTGATGAATAACACAATTCGTTCAAGTACTAGCACAATAGTTCAGTAATTCACTTGTTACAGTTTGGTCCATGATTTGCTTCAATAAAATCATATAGGCCTTATGATAATCATTGTGCCATATATCAAATAATACAAAAAATCAATCTGTTATAGTCATTCCTTCTTTCAGTTTGGATAGTTCTTTCCAGCAAGCATAATATCTTTAAAACGCTTTCCACAACCAACTTGCTCAATCCATTCGTTCTACTTAATTAGTACACAATGAAACTAAACCTACACACTTCTGGTTTTCCTCCAGAAATAGCACAGTGATTCTACACATGCCAATATTTCTCTAAACGCACATTGATAATATATTTACACCACACACACACACACACACACACACACACACACACATACATATACACACACATATATATATATATATATATATATATATATATATATATATATATATATATATATATATATATATATATATATATATATATATACCTTGTATATAATTAACATCTCACTTTCCCTCAATCACAGATAGGCTTTTAATGGTTACACAGTCTGCTCACACTTCTGCAGATGGCAAAGGAGATGATATAAAAGCTGTCCTCTGTGTCTGTAATTTGAAATAGGTGGCAAGTGTGTCTGTGTCATTCGTTCTCTCCCCTTATTATTGGTCTTGCGGATGTACTGTGTGACAACTGGACCAAAGAACTTTTGCGTGCTTCAAATATCGTGTAGGTAGGGCAAGGTGTGCTACAATGTAAAATCCAAAATATGTCTGGAGTCCTTACTTCTGCACCGATTTCCTCCATCTAAGGCTTATTTTACTCATATAAATGAGCTTTATCGCTAAGCATATCCATTTTATCCTATAGTTTATCCGACTATCACTGGAGCAGCCAAAACTGGGAAAAAACAACATTGTTCATGCTCCACTGTCTTCTATTTATAATAACTTCGGCTCTACAGCACATCCAGTGAATCTATTGCTATCTGCCTAAAGCTAATGATCCCTATTATCGAACTGGGTCCGTCTTTAACTAGATACTCCATGATTATTTGCACACTGCCTTCCTAAATATCATCAATATCTACACGTTCGTCTCCTCCATGCCCAGCGCATCTTCTGACACTATTTGTACCAAGCTGGGGTTTCATTGGTCAGTTACATCCACGGAGTTTGTACGGTGTTAATATTTGAATGATGCCGAGGTATGATTCAGACTTCATTACCGTCGCGTCTCTTAGAGTCGTTAACCTCTATTAACACTGCTATAATGTTATTTCACAGCTGAATTGACTATCTTGAGGATTAATTGTAATCGCTTAAGTGGTCTAGCCACCTGGAATGCAGAAGGTAACCGGGAAGAGGAATAGTAAATTTGTCATAATTCCTTTCCAGCCCAAACCGAGTGACTACCTGGATGTAGAGGTTATCACCGCACCTTCCGATACATTGGGCAGAAAGAACAATAGACGGCCAGGTGTGTCGTCGAATAATGTTTTTGCGCCAGGCTGTATCAGCAATTATCTGTCTTGTGATCTATTTAAGAACGTGGTTGATATTCGGCTTTATCTCTTTAACTCGGACATTTTCTGTGTAATTAATACAGATAAAATACGTCTGAGGAGATATTATGAGCCAGGCTATCATTGAGGGAACGGTTCATAGATTTTTTTTGTAAGCTTGCGGAAGCATTACGGACATATTAGAAAGATGTCACGAATTGGAATTTTAAAATTTGATATTTCAAAACACGCGTGGGAAAGTATGATTTAACACCCCTACCCACATAGTGCAAAAGATATTGAATTGGTATAAAGTAAGAGCCGGAATACACTATTGTTCTCAATGGCAAATTCGTCGGTGGTACAATCTGGGATTTTGAACTGAGAATTGGAAATATAATCTAGCGAAATTGGAGTCACAGATCAGACTGCATTACAACGTCAAATTAGCAACTAACCGGAGCCAGAGAAACATAGGACAAAAGATTCCAAAATTATAAGTGACAGAACAGAACATTTGGGCTTATCCTTTTCCTTGAACAAACTGTTTAATTGGAATTACGATCTATCCATCCGTTTCTTTATAATAAATTGAATTCCACATCGACCTTGCCCACTTTAGATCACCGCCATATTCACAATGAGCAGTGGCCATCTACAAAAACTTGTGACCCTTGCGTTTCTGACTGGAGGATGTTTTTGCCTTTTATTAATTTCTAAGGCATTGTTTATATTATGCCAAATTTTGGAATATGACAGAAATAATGTACATAATTATTATAAGAATCTTTTAAACCAGTGTGTAGATATATGTAAAAACGTTTTAAATAAATGCAATGGGTGTTTTGTGCTCACTGGGATTAACATTAATGCTCAGAGAGGGTATAGTTCTGAGGTAGATGGGATAGTGAAATGAAAGTGAGGGACACCTGATTTACACGTCAGGACACCCAATACTCAGGAGGGATCGTTCTTTCTCTCTCATTTCATGCAACTAGTCTATGGTACTAATTGTTGGTACTAATTTGTGGAACAAGTGTGTGGTATAAGTCGCCATCAATCAATGCTAGACACCAACATCAGACGAGTATTGAATACACTGGACCATCTTCGTAACTACCCCATGATTCTACTTTGGATGTGTTACAGCCATCAGACTTAACCAGTGACGAGAAGAACCAGTTTACACCCTGCAAAGAACCAACATTGGCTAGAGCAGAAACTAACCGACATCTTACTGGCAGCTAAGTAATCATACAATCTGCCAAATGAACTCTTTAAATATTCAAAAAATTACCCACATAATGACCTGTGATAAATCATTAAAGCGAAAGCTTCCTTTTATCAACACCTTTATTCATTTCACCTTGTTAAACATAATTGATTATTACATTTGTTATCTGTAAATATATACATTTATAGTTAATCAATGCGTTTGAGTGAACCGCACTGTGTGGCAAAATGTTTTTTAAATAGTGTTGTTTGTTGTAGATGATACTGATAGACGAGAAAACATAATTCTGTCTTACAGAATGTAACCCAATGTCAAAGAAGAGCACTGGTATCACAGGAATAGCTACTGTTGTGAAGGTCTCTACTTCAGATAGTAATGATAGTAAAGATAGAGCCTAAGGTTCCCTTTGCTAGGAAATACCCTATGATAAACAATAACTCAGTATCTTTGAAAAATCAACAATATAAAATTGAGCAGTTTGAGAGATACATTTACTAAATTAATTTAATATTTACACCGATCTTTTCCACTTGTGCAAATAATGAATATATGAAAATAGTGAATGTAATAAAACTGAAAATTATTCAGATCAATAAATCACTATTTGAATTACAATATTAACAATAATGTCTTTTTTGTTTCTGGGTCTTGAGCAGAACAGTTTTATAATTACTACACTTTTATGTTCTTTTGACCATCTCACGGTGGCTGTTGAGTAGTCAGTTAACTTATCTGGAATATCCTAATACTGACTGATAAAGCTATTATTTCACAGTCAGCAGTGTTGTAGGTCTTGCTCTTGGCTACCAAACAATGATGGGGCTCAGTTCTTGAAGCAAATTTACACCTAATGTTGCTCCATTGTCGTACAAGGATAGCATTGGTGAACTCAAATTCGAAACCTGCAACTTCAGTATTACCCCACTGAAACCTGCAACAATGTAAGACATGTGGCTAACCCATGGTCTTGGGTCTTACAAGCCTACGTGTTCGTGGGTGATAGTGTTCAGTGTATTTGCATGTGTGTAAATGACACACATTTCTGTTCCAGTCAGTGTGACAAGATAATACAGGTGTCTATATCCGCTTATTATAACATGAATATAATCTAATACATTATATACAGAATCATAATGCTAACGTTTCCTTTCACAATGGGATTGCCAAGTCCATTATTCACATATGGTAACATTTTTATAAAACAATCTCGCTGTACATTTCTGACCACATTGATAAACATCAAATTCCAGCATCCAAATTACATTTCAAATCAGTCCTCTGGCCTGATAACATATTTTCATTCTATCATTATAATACCTGTAATAAAACAAATTATTTATTCATAAATTTAAATATCCTTTTGAAAAGATGCAAAGTATAGATCAGACTCGGATTGGTGAGATAGAGCTGCACGGCATACAGATGGTAAAAGATTATAACCGTGGCAAGCGTCTCCTTCCTTCAGTATATCTGTCGTCTGCCTCTACTGTGTGTGTAAAGTTTGTAAACTCCGCTGCTAGCCCTTATATAGGGAGGGTGTTGCTGACACGGAGGCCAATACAACGTCACAGTTTAGCCGACTGCTTATCGCTGCGTTGTGTGTGCAGACTAGAGCTAGTTGTGTTAGATTGGTCCAGAAAACATATTCGTTCCTCTCAACCCTGGCATTTTCTACTTTCATCTACCTCTCCTTTTACTGGGACTATCCTAAGCTTCCTTCACAAGTCTGGTTTACCTAAATTCGTTTTGTCTACGATTTATATCAATTTTTGGAAGACCATTTACAAACTAACGTTTAACATGGTGGCCTACTTTACCTAGAATATCTCTGAAAATAAGGCACACAGAAACTTCCTTTTGAATATAACTGCATAGTCTTCTCCTTCATAAAATGACATTTGTTTCATCGCTTTCCATCACTCCATTTGTTTGCAATTCACTTAAATCCATGGTACCTTAAACACACAAATTCATTCTGCCAAAATGCTATTGCAAAAAGGTTCACGACACAAACAGAAGACATGCATGGATTTCATTGGACAATATATTTTTTTATACAATTAATGATAAAGCATTGTTTCATTATGCTGCACAGCCCCTCCCTTTCAAGAGTTGACCCCGTCCAGCTGATATGTAAACAATTGCCGTAATCATTTTTTGCCCGTCTGTCGTTCCGTTATGATGGGATGTCGGCTCTGAAAGTCAGTCCCTATATTCTGTTTTCCAGGTATGTAATTTACCGTAAAGGAATACGGTTGTAAAATAAGACTCTATCTTAGCAACCTAGAATTGAACTTCCTTGACTCAGCTAAAAATGCTAAAGGCTGATGATCACATTGAACTGTGAAATGTTTCCCATACAAACATGTTTGGAAATTCAGGATAGCCCAAACAGACGCTAGACATTCTTTCTCTATTGTAGTGTAATTAAGCTCTTCTGAATTCAGTTTCCTGCTAGCTTAAGCTACTGCCTCAGATTTTTGTATTTGGGTTGCTCAAATCACTATGTTACTGACTTCTGTCCTGTTAAGGTAAATTCCTGACTAATGTCTGGTAATGCAATAATTGTTTTGTTTGTGAGTTTTCGATTTAACTCAGTGTAAGCTTCCTCACACTCTGCATCATTCCATTGAATCTTATATGTCAAATTTGCTAAAGATTTACACAAAGTATTAAAGTTGGGAATGTATTTCTGATAAAACCCACATAAGGACAAAAATGACATTACATCTGTGTTTGTCTGAAGTCTTAGTACCTTCTTTAACTTTTCCACAGTTAATGTGTGTGTGTGTGTGTGTGTGTGTGTGTGTGTGTGTATATATATATATAGCATGTGAAACGATTTTTCATGTTCTCTTGCCTTGTAATAAATAATCTCTTATTTACTGCTTCCTGTCGTTATTTCCCTACAACTGTAAATGGGTACTGACTTTGCTTTTGTGTTAGAGAAGGAAAAGGCTGCGAGGAAGGGAGCTGGGTACCCCACCTCTCGGTGCTGGAACTAGTAGAGTAAAATCCCTGACACGTGACTCAGCTACGGCAGTAGTTGCTTGTGGGACTACCTTTACCTTTTATGTCTTATTATTGATCAAGATTGACATGGCTGCACTTGGAGACAATCTATGGGTGCTCAGTCTCACTCTGTGTACGGCACGTCTAGACTTAGATAATCCCAGTACGGCACGTCTAGACTTAGATAATCCCAGTACGGCACGTGTAGACTTAGATAATCCCAGTACGGCACGTCTAGACTTAGATAATCCCAGTACGGCACGTGTAGACTTAGATAATCCCAGCTAATTTTATAATACATGAAACTTCATGAAAAAAATAATGATCACTGAATATCCAATGAGACAAAATCTCAAAAATAAACGAAATGCGATTCTTTTAAAAGCTGTAATTGTGACGTCATCTGTGCTAGTCAGTCGTACACAAACAGGAAATTGTTTATCAACTTTATATTTGCTCTTGTTTCTTTTTTGGAAAAAATAAATAAATAAAACATAAAAAAAGCTATTTATCTACAAAAATTTGATCTCGTTTACAAACTGAATACGGACTATATAAACGATTTCTTTCAAATTTGTATATATATTTACAAACACTGTGAAATAACAATAACGTTAGTGATGCATTATCGTTATAATTTGTTGACCTTTTTTTGTGCCCATTCTGTGATGAGCACATTCTGGCCAATGAAAAAGTTTATTTAATAATGCGAGCAGATGACGTCATTAATTATTTGACTATATTCTTGAATCCTTAGCCTCAGACTGGAGAAAGAGAAGACTAATAACTCTGAGGAAAACAGCTGTGGCACATAATGTATATTAGTATACAAAATTATTGTGAAAACAAAATAATTTATGTCTGCATTGAATTTCTACAGAAATGTCTTAATCTTAAGTTTATCTACCTTATCAAAACACAAGCATTATTTGTCCTCTAAAAATAACCTTCCGTTTTTCATTTACTGCCTATCATAAAAAGAAAAATAGAAGATACAATTATATTATAAATTCAACCAATTTTACTTAATGTGGTTAGTGTAATGTATTATATTTCCTAGAAGGAAAAACTTGATTCAAGAATTCAGACTCCTTTCGGCTTAATCCGGAATGAGTCATTCTCTCACTTACCAGACGACCTTATGTCTTTGATGGTTGAGTTGAATTATTGTCGTTAACGACCAGTACACATTGTTATTGAAGTTTCTGTGGCTTATATTTTGACGTCCTCTATAGTTCCAGTTGTTACTGAAGTTTTTGTGGCTTATATTTTGACGTACTGTGTAGTTCCATGAATCTCTGAATGGAAACAAAATAAAGACTAGGACAACTGCCCCTTCAAGCATGTCGTAAAAGGTGAAAAATATGAGGTTGTGCATATAACTGGCAACATCATCGTGTAGAACGTACTTTCACACGAACAACCGCTGCAAGATATAATTTCTTGACGTCTTCTTGTAATGGGATAAGCTACAGTGGTGTTTCCATAGGGGGGGAGTAAATGAGATAATGATAGTTGCTAGAGGATGGGGTAACTGACCGCACGGCCAACCCTTCTGTTTTGTCTGTTGTTAGAAGATGATAGTTGCTAGAGGATGGGGTAGCTGACCACACGGACGATCCTTCTTTGTCATCTATTGTGACATGATGATAGTTGCTAGAGGTTGGGGTAACTGAACACGAGCAACCCTTCTTTGTCGTCTGTTGAGATGATGACAGTTGCCAGAAGATGGGATAAATCACCCCACGACCAACTGTTCTTTGTCGTCTGTTGTGACATGATGATAGTTGCAGGAGGATGGGGTCACTGACCCCACGTCCAACTCTTCTTTGTCGTCTGCTGTGAGAATCTCCAGAGAGTGCTACAGGGTAAAGATGAAGAATGGTGGGTGTTATGTGAGACAAAGACTGGATCTAACATTCTGTGACAGACTTTACGATGCGCTTTAATTTTTTAATGACTTCTTGATGGCTAATGTCTGTTGTGTAAGATTGTATTGATCTCTTTGCAAAATCGTGGCCAAAAGTCCAAACATTCAGAGTTAATTTTGCTTAGCCTTAATTGATTTGAAAACAAATTGGTTTACATATGACATTATTACAACATAATGAATATTATAACCATTAACATAAATTATAAATACATGTCAATGCAAATAAACAGAACACTCATAAGCACACACTGCATATGTCCACAAGAGATATACACATCCGAAAAAAACTGTTATAATAAACGTCGTGTTGCAAAACAAACTTCTGCTTTGTCGTACACTCTCAGACGTCTGCTTGAACATTTTCAGAGAAAGGAGTGGTCAGCTTCAGGCTATTTGCATTTCCATAGAATTTTTCTAAAAAAAATATATTAGTGACGGTCATATGTGCTTTCTCTGTTCCGCATATATTGGGCATCATTAAAGCAGACGTCTCAGTGTCATATTGACACTCATCAGTAGTTCTTATCTTCAGGTGTTGAACAAATGATATTCTAATATGCTGTGGTCCATACGGAGCACAACAAGGTTTAAAAGTTGACAGGAGACTAAACCCGTTTTGTTTGCTGCCAATATTCTCCCAATTGTATAACCACTTGGATTTTAAAGTGTGCCATCATGTTTGGAATGGTGTTGAGCATAATCGTTTTGTATACATCTACTGCTGTTGATTAAGTTCGGTTGAATGCCTGTTTCAAAGTCTCCAAAGTTTGTGTCACTGTAATACAATAAAAGAAAAAAATGTGTTCCTCTGTCTCTTTGATCTCAAGTCTACAAAGTTTAGATTTGGTTACAATTGTACTTTTTTTTTCTTTCTCTATGTATGAACGGTGTTGAGTTCAATAATAATGTGCTGAGTTATTTCTTTTATTTTTGATGATGTGTTTATTTCATGTAAATGTGTGAATTTAAAAATTAGGAACCTACCCACCACAAAAATAATTGTGGAATGTGCGATTTCTATACATTGTATACACACACTGGGATTCTCGTCGGTGCTACGGAGTTCGTGCACTGTGCTGAGATCCTCCTTGTGTGATCTAAGGGAGGAGATCGGAGTACAACTTATAATGGGTTGTTAATCTTTTGGATATCTTGTCTAGGGTATTCAACTTCGGAGAGGTCCCTCCCATAATACTTCATTTACTTTTGTGAACTCAACACGGCATTCCATCATGCCGGTAACAGTTTTTATGTAGACTTTTGAAATACCTTTTTAGTCTTCAACAGTAAAGAAGTCTTCAAGGCCGGTTTGGACGTGAAGACCAATATCAATTTATTTACTTAAGCAAGCTCCAATAAACATGTATCCAGTATCAATGTAAGACAATGGCATGACCTAGCCAGTCTTGAAAAACGTCGCTATTTAGTCGACTGTGGAAAAGATGTCTTCGGCATGTTGCTGCATGCTTTATTTAATATTTCCACTCACTTTCCTCATCATACAGCATTCACTTGTTCTTATATATATTAATCCAGCATAGACTCCATGAAGCATAAGGACGATCTATCTGTAGTAAATCTTTATAACTCTGTAGTAAGAGCACACATGTAAGAGCTGGACAAATATGCGTCCGTTCACACTCAGGGACACATCAGAAAGGCCCCGAAGTATTGCTCAGTTCTGCTAAGCAAAGCCGGCAAAAACGTCTGCAATATTTCCCCAAAAGACAATGACGTTACTTCCGGGAGTAACCCAGGAAACGTATATCAACAAACTGGTCAATAAACAAGCCTTGTTGATATCGAAAGATGTGTTATGATTTTGCTCATAACAACTACACCCCTCCCCCGTCAAATAATGAAAACGTTGTTTTCATTATTTACGTGTTGTGGGTAAACACCACCAACATGACCAGATGGTAACATCAAATGTCAATGCTGGTATGACACTGTATAGAACTTAAGTTTCCACCACAAGGTAGGCAATTTAACACACGAGGTGTGGAATATAGCACATAATGCTAATACCAATATCTACGAAGGACCCAAATTAAACTGAATGGTGGCTCTTACCTTTTGTCCAGTAGTATAGTTCTGCCTTATTTCACTATTTAAATTTGCCTCTGTTAGCTCTGGTCACTGTATTCTGTCATCCTGTTTGTACTTTTCTTTTAATGCTCCATATTTATAACATCTATATTACTATCTCCTATTACATGCAGTTGGGTGAATTTGAATTGAAGAAATAGGTATTGAAAATATTATTCACAGATTGATATAATTATAAATTTACTTTATTGGTTTGCTATGGAAAAGCACAATAATTGTAAATCATTGCTACTGCAGAGTATTTCATGAAACTTGGAAAGTAATTTGGTATGGAAGGTGAGATTTTGAGAACCTATGTGGAGAAGGAACTCAGAGATCAAAGACAATTGGAAAGAGAGGAGAAGAAAGCAGCTGAAGAATTAGCTGAAAAAAAAAGAGATAAGAAGAAATAGCTCATGATGAAAGAAGAAGAGCAGAAGATATTGATCTTGAAAAAGAAAAATTGGCCTATGCTCATCAACAACAAATCAGATTAGCTGAATTGGAACTTGAGAAATTAAGATTACAACAACCAAAGGTTAATCCCATGAATGTTGATACTGGTAGAATGGACCATACTGCTCATTTTAAGATCAATTTATCTAAATTTAACTCTAATATCGACGATATTTCATGCTTCCTCAGTAGATATGAGACGTATTGTCAGGAGTTTAATATTGATGAAACTACCTAGTCTAGTAGGCTCATGAACCTATTAGTCGGTGAAGCATGCAGTGTAGAAAAGACTACGAAGCTGTGAAAACCTTGCTACTTAAGAAGTATCAATTGGATGAAAATGGCTATAGATTAAAATTTAAATCATTACTGCCAGATTCAGCAACAGATTTTACAGAATTTATTTCATCTATTAAGATGTACTTTACCAGATGGATTGGCCTATCTAAGATTGAAAAATCAATTGAGGGACTATCTGATTTGATTCTTAGAGATAAAGATTTGTCTTCAATTAGTGGAGAGTTTTTATCATTTCTGCAAGAAAGGAAACCAGAAAATGTGATTAATTGTGGAACTCTAGGGAGACAATATACAATTGCACATCAAAATAAGAATCTAAGCAAATATAACATTAAGGATTCCTTGCCAGTGGCATCTGCTAGGATGATCAATGATAACACACCTAGGCAGAGATCAAATAGCATTGATAAAAACTGAAAAGTCAATCAGAATTTTCAATATGGCAATAATAGAGGCAGATTCAGATATAATTTTAATAAGAAATTTCAACAGCCTCACAGAAATTACAACTCTAATGATGAGGGTTATTATGGAACACAGTCATCATTTAGATCAAATGATTTTCAAAATAGAGGAGGATATAATACCAGATCAGGCAGAGGATAAATGTCATTCCATAGGAATAATGACAATTATGGTAATAACAGAGGTTATTTTATGTAACACTTTTGTTTCGTTTTGGCGAGGCGCATCCCATTTAACCTAGTTGGTTATATTAGGGTGCATGTCCAGATATAAAAGATCCTTACGTAGATTAAATAACAGAGGTTCTTATCAGAAAATTTTTTTTAGACAGTCAAGGAACCCTGAATGTGCAAATGCTATCGTAAATGTGAGTGACAATAATACAGGTCAAAATAATGTTGGTATCGCTCATGCAAATTCTTGTAGTGTCGACCTATCCAACAGTGCTAGTTGTGCTGAATGTAGTTCTTTATTTCAGCTACAGAGAGTACCAAGACTGTTATGCGGACATCCTTTACCAGTCATGTCGTCTTATGAAAGCACAGGTTCACTGGTGCTTGATAAGGGTTTTGTGAACAATAAATTAGTGTCACTTTTGAGGGACACTAGTTCTACTACAATTGGTGTACGTAGATCTATGGTGGATCAGTCAGATTACACAGGAAGAGAAGTAAAGTGTATTACTTTTGGTGGCACAGTGGAATACTATCCAACAGCGGAAGTATTTTTGGATGCACCCTATTTTACTGGAAGAGCTCTTGTGTGTTTATTGAATATTGCTGGGATAATTCTTGGGAACATCCTAGGTCTCCATGAGTGTTCTAGAGAGGACATTGAAAATTGGGAGAAGAAGCACTTAATAACTGCAAATGCTGTTACAACCAGAGCACAAGCTCGTGCTGAAATGATTGATCATAACCATGATGATTTGTGTTAAAGGAGGTTATGAATAATGATGAGGAGACTAAAGATGTCATTAATGAAAATGAAAATAATGCTCAGCTGGAAGATGATGATAATTTGCAGGTTGAATTGATTGAAAAAGAATCATTCATACAAAGGCAAAAATAAGATGATTCTTTGAGAAAACAATTTTCGTATGGCAGAATCAAATAAGGTGGTGTTTGATGATAATGCTAAACATTAGTACACATTAAAGAATGATATTTTGATTAGAAATTTTCAGGATGTTACATCAGTGAAAAAACAAATTATGGTACCTACTTGCTTTAGACCATTTGTCTTTTGACATGCCCATGACATTAACTGTGCAGGTCATTTGGGTATTGCAAAGACAAAACAGATGGTTTGTCACATTTCTTTTGGCCTGGTGTGACCAAAAATGTAAAAGATTTTTGACGCACATGTTTAGTGTGCCAGAGTGTTGCAAAGAAAAATCATGGACATAACACACCCATTCAGGCAGGTGATATTTCTTTGCGTCCATTCGCAAAGATGGCTATCGACCTTATTGGTCCTATAAAAGTTACGTCAGCTAGGCGTCATAGATACGTCCTAACATGCATTGATATGTGTACACGTTGGCCAGATGCAATTCCACTGAAAACGGTTTCTACTGTTGACATAGCGGATGCGCTATTTTTAGTATTCAGCAGATTGTGTTTTCCCGAAAACATACAGTCTGATCAGGGACACCAGTTCGTTTCTGATGTTATGAAGGAAGTGATGAAGATGTTGGGATTGAAAGATCGCTTAGTTCATTGTATCATGCTCAATCCAATGGTAAAATTGAAAGACTAAATAGGAGTTTGAAACAGATGCTAGACATGGTTACGGCTAGGTATCCACAAGATTAAGATTGAATCTTGCCTGCTATCCTGTTCGCTTATAGAAAAATTCCCAACCAAAGTACGGGATTTTCTCGTTTTGAATTGGTATATGGGGCAAAGCCTAGAGGTCCGATGTCTATCTTGAAACAATTACTTATTGGTACTAACATGGATGAGGAGGTTCAAACTTCTTATCAATATGTTGTAAATTTAAGACAAAAGATTATTGACGCATGCCAGATAGCAGTACAGTCATCAGAAAAAGAAAAATTAAAGGCTCGATTGTTTTTCAATCAAACCAGGAAACTGCCAATTATGGCCAGGTGATGAAGCCTACGCATTACTTCCAAACAATGATAATAGATTACTTGTTTCGTGGAAGGGTCCTTACACAGTTTTAGATAAATTATCAGATGTTGACTATGTTGTAGATGTTAAAGAAAAGGAAAATATTTTCCATATTAATATGTTACAACAGTTTCATACTCGATCGCCACGTCTGCGTCCTATCTTTAAAGCTATTGATGAATCTGTTGATCGTCGCTCCTCTTTAGCTGTTATTCAGGAGAAAACTTCTGATTTTTCTGATGATGGTGAACCAATACTATCTTTACCTGATATCCATCTTTTGGCTACTGAAAGTTGGAAAGATATTTCCGTTGCTCCTACTCTATCTTCTGATCAGAAAGAGCAGATTTATGTCTTACTGCAATCTTTTTCTGATGTGCTCACGGATGTTCCTAGGCATGCAGATATCATTCAACATGATATCTTGTTAACAGATTTCATACCTATCAAACTGAAACATTATCCTATCCCGATTCATTTGCAATCTCAGATACAAGAAGAAATAAAACAAATGATTAGTTTAAACTTAATTAAACCTTATAATTCACCATATAGTTTTCCAATGGTTTTGATCAGGAAAAAAAGACAAATCTATTCGAATGTGTATATATTTCAGACGTTTAAATGCTGTCACTACCCGTGCTTGAATCACTTCTTGATAGGTTATCTACTGCTACATTCTTTACAAAGTTTGACCTATCCAAGGGATATTGGCAAGTGCCTTTATCTGACAATTCTAAGCCGTATACAGCTTTCGCTACACCTTTAGGTTTGTTTCAGTTTAATTACATGTCTTTGGGTCTAATGAACGCTCCTGCTACCTTTGTTTGCAGGATGCATAAACTATTTTCTAATCGTGAGGATTTGATTACCTACATAGATGATATTTGTCTGTTCCATCATACTTGGGATGATCATATCAACGGAATCCATTCTTTGTTGAACACCTTACGCTGTCATAATATTACTGCTAGACCCTCCAAAACTAGAACAGGTTATACTGAAATTACCTTTCTCGGTCACAAAGTAGGAGGTGGATTCTTAAAACCTGAAGATTCTACTGTTCCAAAATTCTGAGTCATGATATTCCTTGAACAAAAAATCAAGTTAGTAGTCTGCTGGGCCTCATAAACTTCTATAGACGGTTTCTACCTAGTTTTTAAGATATGACTTCAGTTCTGTCTGCGTTAGTGAAAAAAAAACGCTCCAAATAAAATAATATGGTCGCATGCGTGTCATATCGCCTTAAACGTGATCAAACTTGGCTTCTCTAAATCTCCAATATTAAGATTACATGACATTCGATTTCCTTTTGTTTTTAGAGTCGATGCGAATAATTCAGCGATCGGGGGTTCATTAATGCAAGAAATTGAATGCCACATGCACCCAACTCTGTACGTCAGCAGGATGCTAACGCCTACAGAGTAACGATATCCAATCGTCGAGAGGGAGCTGCTTGCGATAGTCTTTGTTTTCAACAAACTCTAGAGGTATTTGATGGGAGCCCACTTCACTCTGGAGACAGACCAGAAGGCTTTGGCATATCTCCAGACAGCATGTTTCACGAATCAAAAAGCAGCGAGAGCCTCGTTAGCTCTCCAGCCATATGACTACAGCATCAAGGCTATAAAGGGTAGTCTCAATGTGGTGGCAGACGTCCTTTCGAGATGTGTCAAGGACAACACATCATCTATCAACTCATTAAGTTCAGATGATGCACTTAATTCAATATAGTTCATATATGTACCCTGAGATGTCCTGTTTAAGAACTTATCGCTTCAAGAACCACGTAATCTAAGGACACTGATTGCATGGTACAGTTATTACCTTGATTTTATGTCAAAGCAACCCGCACAGCAACATGATGATGCTGAATCCTGCATCACTCCATACCGTATAGTATATCTTTGGACCTATGACACTTCATAGAGACTGTTGCACCCCCGTAATGTAAGTGAATCGTCATGGCCAATGACTTAAATGGCAGCACTGATAACGTATTGGTTTGGTGGATATTGATTATCTGCTAACGTTACTGTTGTGTTGTGGATCTGGTAATGTCTACAGTTGATACCTACATATACGCCACACAGGCAAACACTGTAGAAGTCTACTGGTAAGCGATGCACAGGTTCTCGATACAAATAGACCACGCCCACTCCGGGGCTATTTCTAAATACGTGTTAAGTTCCCTGTCACACTTGTAATACTAAGTGCGTGTGTTGGTTTAGTCGTTTACACCACAGGTATGTACACAAGAGTCATGGATGGTTGTAAACGACTGGTGACATTTCATATGGGTTTATTCACGTCACAACACATTGATGAAATACACATAGAATACCGTTCACAGCACAACACAAGATATAAATTACCACATAAGAACTGCGCACTCGGCAGCTACAATGATATCATAATACATGGCCTAGAGTACTCATATTAAACTCAGCGTTCTAAAGAATCCTCAATAACAATCCTCTCACAGGAGCTATCATGATTCATGGCCTAAAGTACTCTTATTAAACTCAGCGCTATAAAGAATCCTCAATAACAATCCTCTCACAGGAGCTATCATGATTCATGGCCTAAAGTACTCTTATTAAACTCAGCGCTATAAAGAATCCTCAATAACAATCCTCTCACAGGAGCTATCATGATTCATGGCCTAAAGTACTCTTATTAAACTCAGCGCTATAAAGAATCCTCAATAACAATCCTCTCACAGGAGCTATCATGATTCATGGCCTAAAGTATTCTTATTAAACTCAGCGCTATAAAGAATCCTCAATAACAATCCTCTCACAGGAGCTATCATGATTCATGGCCTAAAGTACTCTTATTAAACTCAGCGCTATAAAGAATCCTCAATAACAATCCTCTCACAGGAGCTATCATGATTCATGGCCTAACGTACTGTACACTGCAGTTATAAACACTTCCACAATAATTAAAACTGCAGTTTCATACTACGCTGTACCCACAGCAAAAAATCCGTCGACATTTTAAATTCAGCACTGTACTGGCATTTCACACTTCCCAAAAAAACTGTCTTCCTACCCGGTCAAAACGCCCGGAACACTCTCCCTAGATAACACACTCGTCCCGCTCAAAAGCAGACACGAGACTTTTTCACGGTCAACACAACTCAGTCAACCAATCATCTGCGGGCTAACCGCGAGCTATTCTCACTCCGTTCAAAACATTACAGAATAAATATATCAGCGCTTTTCACGCTGTCTGTAATCTGTCTCTCGAAACTATCACGAGATACTCTCTAAATAATTCGATAGCTAACAAGCAACTAAGTGCTATAACTCAAAATCTATTTCAACTACTAACATACTCCAGTTTACTTCCCCTTACACCAGTTCTATTCTTAACATCTTACCTCACCCCCAGAGAAAAAAATTGATTCTATCAATTTTTTGACAAATACATCCCCCAAAAAATTAAAAGAACAATGAATCTCTAACATATGTGTCTAAGAATTACCTTAAGTTCAGTCACAATAAGACATCTACAAAATATAAGCATTAAGTGAAATGTAAAAATAAAGTATCCAATGTAATCAATTAAGCATACCAAAAAATAATGCATTACAAAACCAAGTTAAGTAAATACAGCACAACTAAATAGGAAACAACCGATAGTACAAGAAAAGACAAGATCAAGCAAACGAAAAAATGATCCGTAATAAAGGTAAGTATGAAATCAGAATATGAGGAAAAAACAATAATATTACATTCAAACAATTTGTTATATGTAAAATAATTACAAATATCACAAGTAGCTACACTATATTAAGTTATATCATTAAAGTAACAATACATAGAATGAAAGTTTAAGAAGCGAAAGAAGAAGTATACAAAGAGAATGAAGAGAAACGTAAATAAAGCACGAAATGTAAACAAAATATGAAACCATACTGAAAAGACAATAGAAAAGAAGGAATGGAATGAAGGATAATCAACAGAGACAGATAGAAAGCAAAAGGTAAGAATATAGAGAACGTTGGTAAAAATATATACTAATAACAATTTATATCAACAACGTATTTCAAAAAAAATACAAACACGATCGAAAAGCACAAAACAAAATAACAAAGTATTCCTATACTAATACCACAAAAAATAGTTTATAACTAAACAAAATATAATCAGTAATTTAAACAAGTTATACAAGTTATACATAGTGAACAATAAATTATCGCCACCACACAAACAAGTAATAGCATTGCTATAAGACCAACGCATAATCAAGCGCTAATACAACATAACATACAAAAACAAAAAACCTTCTTTAAAGAACTAACATTATTCTACATATCAAACATAGCACATAGTCAAACGCTAGGCATACACAAAAACAAAAATAAAAAATTACAATGTCTGGGAAAAAAAATATTTTCCAAAAAATACAGTACAAAAATATTTCGTAATGCTAAGTTACATAAAAATAGTATTTTAATT
Organism: Oreohelix idahoensis; assembly: GCA_024509875.1. NCBI lineage: Eukaryota > Metazoa > Mollusca > Gastropoda > Stylommatophora > Oreohelicidae > Oreohelix > Oreohelix idahoensis. The sequence continues at coordinate 104,985 of JAMPIV010017016.1, forward strand.
TAATTAATTCAAATCTATAATTAACAAATTAACAAAAAACTAGCTTTAGCAAAATGAGAGACATATAACAATTCCTGCATCTAAGCAAACACTACACAACACGTGTAAGTTTTTTTTTTTTTTTAAATACGTCACAGAGAAACACATAGAAAAACACACTATTACCAAAATACAAGTTTGCAAATACATGAAAACAATGTAATGTATGTTAAGCAAGTGCTTAAATCAGATCTCTAGATTTCTCAATCCAATAACAATATCAGCAACCGCTGTTAATTTTCTCTATACAGTTCAATTTAAACTTTTAAATATTTTCGGCTGACAATGACGTTCAGCTTAGCTACAGTGTTATATAGTTAATAATTTATATCTATCTCCATCTGATATATTAAAAATAACTATTGTAACATTTCAACTAATGAGTATGTGCATAGGGCTGGCAAACTCATCATGTACAAAAATATTCTACCCAACACATCTGTAAAACAAAACCAAAAAAAAAAACTGCAAGTTCTACACCAGAGTATAAAAAATAGGCATAAGTTTGTAACCAGTAAGGTTAAATATAAACCTGCTCATTGCATTCATGAATAGTAAACAACACGTCACTACCATCTAACACACTACATATTATCCAAAACACAATAGTATAAAAATAGCATCGAAATGAACTAATTTATAATTAAAACAGTCATACATATCAAGAAAAACAATAGACATCAAATGATGCGTAAAGATGATGATCATAATATAACAACCTATAATGATCTATGCAATAGAACACATTAACATCTTCTGTCCTAATAAACAAACAAAACAAAAAAGAATCAACCGCAAAAAAAAAAAAAATCTCCATAGGTCTTGCCGACATCTCATAAACACTAGGGGTAAAACGTCCAATGTATCGTTAGCACGCTGATATGTTTCGCTTGAGAAAACACTCGGGCACAATGTTGACCTATATTCTTGCCGCTACCGTAAACAGCCGTTAACGTAAACAGGAGCGCTGACCCATATCAAGAAGTCGCCTCTGTTCAAAAAATACAAATGAAAATTCCATTTTAATGAATGGTGAAATTTACTACGAACAACGGAGAGGTTAAACAAACAATTACCCCGCACTGTGGTTCGTGTGGAAATCTGGTCACCCCACGATGTCATCGACTCTTTGTTTAAGTTTACAACAACGTGCTGCTCTTTCAAAATCAGAAACATAACAAGCAGTAGTATTTGTGACATCATTATCATTGCTACTTTGCTTAATAACAATGCTTCTAGGCTCATGTCGAGCAAAATTAGCATAATTGCACTTATTCGTCGTTTGATCAAAATATTTATCATCATTTCCTCTTTGTTTGAGACTATTATTATGTCTATAATCCCAGTTAGACTTGTTATGATTAACTTTTCTACTCCGCACAAAAAATCTGTCAGAAAAATTATTGCACGATTGAAAACTCTTCTTGTATTTGTCTGTACCATTATTTTCAAAATTCTCAGAATTAAAATGTTGAGATACATTAACCTGTCTCTTATCTCTCTGAGAAGGAAAATTATTATCATATGAATTTCCTTGGTACTTTCTAACCTTAGAAACATCTCTCCTACAAAAACTCTTTCCATTCTTTTCTTTGACAATATGCTTGTTTGCAGTATCATCTGCAGATCTATAAGTATCTTTATCGTCACGCCTATAATGGGTTTCATCCTTGGAACCACTACTTATAACTTTATCCCTTGTTATCATCTTATGAGAACTTCCAAAATCAGTTACTCGTTTAATCTTTGGGCTTTTAGCTTGAAATCTATCAGGACTGACTGTTACCTTATCATTCTCTCTATTACACTTCCGCCAAGATTCGTTGCTATTGGAAGCAGAATCAAAAGACCTTCGAAAGTTATATTTTCCTCGAAAAGATATTTGTCTATCACATCTAACCTTTCTATCCGCAAAGATTGTATCGGGCTGGATCTTTGCTTTTTTTTCTTGTTGGTAAACACCCTTCTGTCTAGTATTGTCAACATTGACAGTAGACCATATTCCGCTGTTTAAAATAACATCGAGTAGACCCTCTACCCTTTTTGTACTTTCTGCAATTTCAACATTTTTGTGTGAAATTTCTTCACTTAATTTCCTATTTAATTTGTCAAATGTCAAAACTTTACTTCTCTCCTCTGTTAACAATCTCTCAATCTTAATGATCTTCTCTCTCTCAGTCGTTAACTCTTCTAATCTCTCTTTTCCATCCATTTCTTTATTTGCATCAATTCGTCGTGCCTCAATTTGACTATCATCATTATCCATAAGTACATCATCTTTCTTCGGAAATTCTGTATACTTTTCTTTCATTTGGTGACTAAAATTCGCATTGTCACTTAACAGCCTAATAAATGTTTCATTACATAATTTCTCACATTTCTTGGCCTGAACTTTCAATTTCTCATGTATCTCTTTCTTTTTTTTAACTTCTCGAGTGAGATTACCCACTTCATCATCGTTGTCTTTCACCCGAATTTCCAACTCTTTGTTCTTGTTCAATGCTGCATTTAACGCCGCATGTACTTTAGTAAGTTCCGTGTTTGACTTATCTAACTCATTTTCGAGTTTAGAGACTGTTTCGTGTAGTTTACTCACTTCAGTAGTAACTTTTAAACAATTGTCCCTTTCCCGTAGGGCACTCTGTTTGTTGACTTTTATTTGTTTCTCACTTCCTAATTCCTTTTTCTGCTCATCAGGAATACCGTTGTGGATCATTTTGAATATATTTTGCATTATCTGTCCGTGTTCAAGTTCAATATACTGTTGTAAAAACACACGAAGGTGCTGTAGCAAATCAATCAAATCCTTAGCCATTATTGAATTACAAAGAAGCTTAAAGTTATGTTCAGCAAATAACTTTAGGGATACTGACACATTAACCAACAAATCGTCCATGATCCATACTCCAAGTCTTGGACCTCTCAATCCCTTTTCATCTCTACCTATTAACAATGCACTCTCCAACATAGGCCTTATATCTGCAGGATTATTATCAAAATCCATGGTGATTTAATCACTCAGTTAACTATATATCTATATCAGTATAATTATTAATGTCGCAAGTTTATGTTTCAAGAAGTTCTGACAATTACCCTTCCATTTCACACAGTTCAGTATGTATACCAAAAATATTATTCATAACTTTGTATCATCAATTCCTCTTCCATCTGAGGGAAGTCAACATATATCATACAACCATCAATACTTAGCATCAATACTAAATCCTAATAATATGTCTATATAGAATTAGACAACAAAAACAACAGATTTCAACAGTATTGGAGATGCAAAGCACAGGAAGGCTCGTTGACATAGTTAAGGTGACACAGTTCACACCGCAAACATAACTACTTATCTTGAATGAAAATTCTTCTGTTCCTTTCCGTTAACACCCTGGATATCACAAAGTTCAATGGTAAAACAATCGACAGCAGAAAGGCATTGGAACTTGACACCTTGATTCCGCTCAGGTCCTCGATTCAGCACGCTACGTGCTAACACACCGCACAGGAAAGCAGGAAATGGGTCACCGTCTGTCAATTTCGTTGAAAGAAGGTACACCACTCGTTCATACTGCCAGATGATTACTTGTACTGGTATACAGACGCCACTGTATATCATGACATCTCATAATCTTGAGTAATAAATTTCTTGACTTGCGAGTTGCGACTTGCGACTTGAGTTAACAGTTCCCAGTTTAACTGATACTGAATAAGTTTCCTTGGGCCTGGATACAGCTCTCAAATGTGATGTCTGTCTTTCATATACTAACGCCACTCAGGCTACATGCTAACAGTTGTGAATTAATATCACGCGAATTTCGCGGGTATCTGATCCTATAAAACTAGCACACCACTGTTACACCCCCCTAATGTAAGTGAATCGTCATGGCCAATGACTTAAATGGCAGCACTGATAACGTATTGGTTTGGTGGATATTGATTATCTGCTAACGTTACTGTTGTGTTGTGGATCTGGTAATGTCTACAGTTGATACCTACATATACGCCACACAGGCAAACACTGTAGAAGTCTACTGGTAAGCGATGCACAGGTTCTCGATACAAATAGACCACGCCCACTCCGGGGCTATTTCTAAATACGTGTTAAGTTCCCTGTCACACTTGTAATACTAAGTGCGTGTGTTGGTTTAGTCGTTTACACCACAGGTATGTACACAAGAGTCATGGATGGTTGTAAACGACTGGTGACATTTCATATGGGTTTATTCACGTCACAACACATTGATGAAATACACATAGAATACCGTTCACAGCACAACACAAGATATAAATTACCACATAAGAACTGCGCACTCGGCAGCTACAATGATATCATAATACATGGCCTAGAGTACTCATATTAAACTCAGCGTTCTAAAGAATCCTCAATAACAATCCTCTCACAGGAGCTATCATGATTCATGGCCTAAAGTACTCTTATTAAACTCAGCGCTATAAAGAATCCTCAATAACAATCCTCTCATAGGAGCTATCATGATTCATGGCCTAAAGTACTCTTATTAAACTCAGCGCTATAAAGAATCCTCAATAACAATCCTCTCACAGGAGCTATCATGATTCATGGCCTAAAGTACTCTTATTAAACTCAGCGCTATAAAGAATCCTCAATAACAATCCTCTCACAGGAGCTATCATGATTCATGGCCTAAAGTATTCTTATTAAACTCAGCGCTATAAAGAATCCTCAATAACAATCCTCTCACAGGAGCTATCATGATTCATGGCCTAAAGTACTCTTATTAAACTCAGCGCTATAAAGAATCCTCAATAACAATCCTCTCACATGAGCTATCATGATTCATGGCCTAACGTACTGTACACTGCAGTTATAAACACTTCCACAATAATTAAAACTGCAGTTTCATACTACGCTGTACCCACAGCGAAAAATCCGTCGACATTTTAAATTCAGCACTGTACAGGCATTTCACACTTCCCAAAAAAACTGTCTTCCTACCCGGTCAAAACGCCCGGAACACTCTCCCTAGATAACACACTCGTCCCGCTCAAAAGCAGACACGAGACTTTTTCACGGTCAACACAACTCAGTCAACCAATCATCTGCGGGCTAGCCGCGAGCTATTCTCACTCCGTTCAAAACATTACAGAATAAATATATCAACGCTTTTCACGCTGTCTGTAATCTGTCTCTCGAAACTATCACGAGATACTCTCTAAATAATTCGATAGCTAACAAGCAACTAAGTGCTATAACTCAAAATCTATTTCAACTACTAACATACTCCAGTTTACTTCCCCTTACACCAGTTCTATTCTTAACAGAGACATAATGCACTCGTGTCCATATGCACCATCCATCTACATACTATCTAACATACAATATGTGCAATGGTTTCACATGGATCATTTCTAAACGATTTCGATACACACACATTTTGTGTAAATGACTTTCTGCTATGCTTTAAATGAACATAATTTAACATTGAAAGTCACACAATGATTCAAGGGAAGTAACAATAATATTTGGAATGGAACTTATTTCGAATAATTCACTACGAAGCTTGATGACTTATTGATTGTTCATGTTACATTATTGAAGGGACGACAATCATGGACAGATTCAAGGATGGATTTCAACATTCAACTGATAACAGTATATGATCATTTGCACAGGATTGACATGACATTATATTAAATACTAGCACTTTTCCATACAGGATTAGAAAGTGATAAATTTAATTACACTATAAATTGACTTCTTGACAAAATTTATGTCACTCACACACATTCTACTTAATAAAGTCAAAAGACCTCACTTTGAACAACAGAAGGGGCAAAAAAATTAAGACATGGATGCGTGATTACGCTATTATATAATTTGAGATTTCATCACATTGACAGAGTGTTACTATTTGCCCACATTCATGTGTTACTTACATTATTTCTTCACTGCTTAAGTTATGTATATGATACGGTATTGACATATCATACACAATCACACAAAACTTTATGCATTTGACAATGTGTAGCAGTCAACACCTTAGTGGTTAATTGTCTGCCTCACTTCATCTATTATTGAATTATATTATTATTAAGGCTTTGCATTATAATGTTACATTGAGATGACATTATGTGATTAGCTTACATGACGAGACAATAGGTGTTCCTGACGGAATGAGGTATGATAATGCATGATATGATATAGTTATTTCATTGTTACATGTTGACTGACTTTGCTATAGTACCTCACTCTGATGTTAAATTGTTAGACAAGGTTCATATAATTGATTGGCAAACTGTAAAGACAAGTGAAAATGTCATTAAAACTGAGTTCAGAGAAATGTGTATACATTTCTGTGTGCACTAGGTTAATTTTTTTTAAATGTCCAAAAACTGGGTCACTTTAACCCGCACGTGAAAATTGCCATTGTTGCTGCAAAAACTCATGGTTTTTGCAACACGCCCCACTAGTTCAAAAGGTGAAAAAGTGAGTTGAATTTGAATGCCCGTGGAAAATGATCATCGGTAAAGAGTGTCACCGTTGGTATGCAATAAATCAGTATGACAAGTGGTCGAAATGATCACTGCATTAGCCATGCCACCAAGGAGAATTCTCAGCACTGTAGACCATGGTCGAGCCATGGCATGGATTCAGGATGGTCAATCTGTTCGTCATGTTGCAAGACGTTTAGCAGTGTCCCACTCTACCATACAGAGACTTCTTGAGAGATTTCAAGCTACCAGACATTTGGAAAATCGACCCTGCTCACGAAGAATTATATAAACCTTGTCTCAACTGAATGCCGGCCCTTAACTTTTGTCCAGTAGTATATATGAATTAGAACAAATTAATAAAATGTAGCCCTACCACACTTATGACACTAAAACATGAATTTACAACATTTATGACATCTATTAAATCAAGAATAGCAAGGTTAGATCAACAATGTTACAAACACTAATGTAGGAAATTGACTGAAAAATTACACTGAACTGTACTACAAAAACAAACTTGCCAATTAACAGAACTGCACAACTAGACAAAAAATGGACCTGTTTACTTCAATTGAGGCAGTATCACACACAGCAATGTTCGCCGGCTCCTCAATTTGAACTACACAGATGCATAACCTAAAGAATGCCTATGAATCTCTTTCGACCATACATATTGAGGTATAGAAAGAAATTCAAAGGTCCCAGCCAACCACCCGCTCTATAAATACAGAAACAACATTGAAACATAAAACATGGAGAAAAAAAAATACGCTGGCAAATAAAATAATCTAGCAACACAGGCTGTATGTAGCTAAAACGTGACTGATCTTATTGCCAGAACCCAAAATCCTCCTAGTTCCACCGTCTGTTCCTTGCAGCACCGATGAGAACTGAACACGTAGACCGACATTAGGTCTAGCACACTGAAACAGCTGACAAGAACAGGACTCCACTTTGGTCTGTCGTTGTATTGAAACACGCCATCTTCGGCAGAAAACTCGAAACTTCAATCGAAGCAGGATGCAGAATATAAGATGTGCTTCATATATGTTCCCTTTTTGACTGGAACAAGTAAGGACTGCACTGCAAAATTTGACGCAAAACCTCTCACAAGCTAGCAGATGATAACGTGCGCCATCTTTGAAAACTGAAACAAGGCACGAACTGCAGGCGACATCTGTTATTATTTCTGCAAAATCAATTTTTCTTCGGGCTGTGGATCGATGATACTTTGGCTGTGGCCCCCAACTGTTATGGGTTGTTAATCTTTTGGATATCTTGTCTAGGGTATTCAACTTTGGAGAGGTTCCTCCCCTAATACTTCCTTTACTTGTGTGAACTCAACACGGCATTCCATCATGCCGGTAACAGTTTTTATGTAGACTTTTAAAATACCTTTCTAGTCTTCAACAGTAAAGAAGTCTTCAAGGCCAGTTTGGATGTGAAGACGAATATCAATTTATTTACTTGAACAAGCTTCAATAAACATGTATCCAGTATCAATGTAAGACAATGGCATGACCTAGCCAGTCTTGAAAAACGTCGCTATTTAGTCGACTATGGACGAGATGTCTTTGACATGTTGCTGTATACTTTATTTAATATTTCCACTCACTTTCCTCATCATACAGCATTCACTTGTCCTTATATATATTAATCCAGCATAGACTCCATGAAGCATAAGGACGATCTAGCTGTAGTTTTTTTTTTTTTTTTTTTTTTTGCGTACGCCCGCTAATACTCGAGGCGAAATCTCAGGTTATTACTATGTCTAACCTGACATTGATTTTACGTGAGTATCCCTTTTTACTTGTACAGAGACAGGTGTCCCTCGCCCTTCAGGCAAATACTCTCCGATTTCGGAGGTACCCATTGCAGCTGGGTCGGCTCAGGAGCCGCCAATCCCTGGTCGACGACACTCCTTCAAATGTCGTCGCCAGGTCTCGAGTTAATCCAGTCCAATTCCCGGTCGACGAAAAATCCTCAAATGCCGTCGCCCGGGTTTGATCCTGAATCACCCGGTCGCCAGAGCGGTGTTGTAACCACTACGCTAGCGCGGCTCCCACTAGCTGTAGTAAATCTTTATAACTCTGTAGTAAGAGCACACATATAAGAGCTGGACAAATATGTGTCCGTTCACACTCAGGGACACATCAGAAAGGCCCCGAAGTATCGCTCACTTCTTGCTAAGTGAAGCCGGCAAAATCGTCTGCAATATTTGCCCAAAAGACAATGACCTACCTCCGGGAGTAACCCAGGAAACGTAAATCAACAAACTGGTCTATAAACAAGCCTTGTTGATATTGAAAGATATGTTATGATTTTACTCATAACAATCGGAGCACTAATGGTGTTGTCCATGTGCAATGAAGATAGTCCTTAAAAAACCAAACCAAATCTGTGAACACCTGTGAGTAATCTGTGAACACCTGTGAGTAATCTGATATCTCATATCTATATCTCTTCTTTATTCTTTGATATAAAAGAGTTTCATGTGCTAACACTAAATGTGTTTATATCTCTTTCTTTGTTCTGTGTGTTATCGTTTTCTTTCCTTGTACATATCTGATGCATTGTTTATTCTAGAAAGAGCAGCTTCTTAACCTACACTGATGTCAAATAGGAAGGTAAAAGAATTGTGTTGCACCTGGCAAATCAGATTTATACATGTGCAACTTTGTAGACTGTACTAAGGTATGAGATGTGTGAAATGAGAAAATCAATACATTCAAGCAACCTTACACATTAATAATTCATCAGATGAAGATGCACCCAATGGGTGAAGATTAGGACAGCCCCAGCAAAGGTTTTCTTCAATACAATGAATAGTATTTTATGCAACAAATCTTTATCGATGGAGGTAAATAATAAAGTTCTTCACTGTTACAGAGTGCTAATCCTGACATATGGAAGTGAGTTATGAGCAATAATTAGATACACAGGAAAACCCCTGGAAACAAGAGACATGATCTTACAGAAAAGTGATACAAATTCCATCATTATCATAATTTCACTTTTCGCCACTTATGAAACATGCAGCCAGCACTGCATCTCATTGTTATGCAGAAGTCTTGCATTAAGACCTTCATATAGTCAATCTTGGCTATTTGCGGGGGTTAAATTCCTAGAAAACCCTGTGAATATGAAAATCCACAAATACAGAACGATTGATCCTATGGGGGGGAAAAGGGGTTTAGGTTCCTGCGGGACCCTGTTCACTGTACACTTTTGCTACCAATCACCATAAATTCATCATTTCGTGTACCTGATGGCATATCTTGGCAGCACTGTGACAAAGTTGAAGAGATAGACAGTGATATCAGAGTGAGAATATATAGGGAAAAATGAGCTTTCATTGTGATGGAAGGCATGTGGAGATAGGGAGAGTTCTGGTCCAGCATGAAGATTGGAGTCTTCGGATCTGGTGTCAGGTCAGTCTTGTTGTGTGGCTCTGAAACATGGAGAACAACAAAAACAACAACCAAAGAAGCTACCTTCATAAATGTGAGCTTGCATAGAATAGAAAAATTGAAATGGTATCACAAAGTCACAAATTTGGAAATGATGACAAGAACCAGACAAGTGCCAGTGGAACAAGTGATGAGAAGAAGATGCTGGCAATGGATAGGACACACACTGAGGAAACCTGTTGATAGCATTACAAGGCAGTCTTTGTTCTGGAAAGCCCAAGGCAAGAGAGGCAGAGGTAAACTACAAAGCACACAGAGCTGGAAACAGAGGTGAAAATGATAAGGAGAAAGTGTGGAAAGTACTTGAGATGACATAACAGGATGTACTTGAGATGACATAACAGGACTTGGCATGTGTTGAAGGTCAATGCTCCTTGGGGAGCGAAGTGTTATGATTGAACTGGTTCTACATTTTTTTTTTCACGGAAAGCCTTTCAATAGCTAACAGAACACTAGTGCTCCATGTAACACAGTTTGAGAAATGATAACAGAACACTAGTGCTCCATGTAACACAGTTTGAGAAATGCTAATGTCAAGAATTGTGGTAACATGCCAACTGTTTTTTATTTCCATTTTCAAATGTCATAAATCTCTTGAAATCTATCATTAACATGGTCAGACTTCTTTGTTTGAAAGTTCTGTGTTGGACTGAAGTCTTAATTATCTTATTTGGCTGGAGACACCAAAGATATGAGTGTGTTCCTTCAGCTCTAGACAAACCTTAAATTTTGATCCAAAAAATCATAACCCATGAATTACAAAAAAAAAAACCCATTTTCCTTCATGTTCTCAATCTTTTAATGACTATATATGAACTTTCATACCATTTATAAATGTTTCTATATTATTACATGTATCTCTAACACTAGCCATTGCTAATAGGATGGGATTCGTTCTAGAATTTGGTTTTTTCTAAATTCACTATCTGCCTTGTAACTTTCAAACTTCTTTTTCCATGATCACCCCCAATTTTAAGCCACACTTCATCTTCTGGTATACAATTATTATACTGTGTTAATAAGCACTCCCTCTTCTAGTCATTAAGGAACCCACAAAAAAAAACTACATAAAATGTTAATAATTACCAATAATGCCTCTAGCCTTTGTCTGTCCTCTCCCACAAACTCTTTCATTTCCACATGCATCCATTCATATGTATTCCTTCTTGCCAATTTTCTTTCTGCCCTTCATGCTTCTGTTTTTAATATCCCTGACCTATGAAATTGACTAACCTACATTAAGACGACTGGCTACTAAGATGAAGTTAGGTAAAGAGAATTCTTTAATTTCTTCTTCTCAAAATAAAAAAAAAAAATTATTAACTGTCTGGACTTCATAGATTTTAAGATATTTAACTAGTAAATGTGTCAGCCTTGAAAATATATTCCTCTAATGATGATGATGTTTTGCAACAGTTACTGCAAAGATAAATAATATAATAAAACAACGAAAATAAACATAAAGATAATATTTTGCCTGCAGTTAATTTCTAGGAAATTAATTTAGACCAGTACTTATCAAGACTACATTGAAACTGGCTTAAATCTCATGGTTTGTCAAGCCAACGTCAGCCGATTTTTCCCATGAAAGTTAATGATGCTGTGTTCACTGGTTATTGTTATTGTAGAACATAATAAACATCATCGCACTCTGGGCAAACCCACAGGTGCTCAGTCTCCCCCAGCAGATGTTGAAGGGTATGAATGCTAATTGTTCCTGTTGCACACTGGTTGTTTACATGCTGAATGTGTCCTCTTATATGTCCATCCCTGCTGGTGTCTTACGTTTTATGCCAAATTTTAGCAGTCTTAGCCTTGATGATTCATCATTTGCAGTGTCATTCTCTAACAGGCAATCATGAATTGCCCTCAGTATTTTGCTCTTATCCATGTCCAATGCACCTTCAATGGGTGCTCGTGAAGCTAGTCTGTCAGCTCTTTCATTGCAGCATACCCCTGCATGACTAGGACTTAGATCCATATTAGTTCTTGAAGTTTTGATGCTTCTATGGAGTTTTCCCATCCAAGCATGGATTGTGAGTCATACAATAACTGCCTTTGTTAATAAAGTCTCAGACAGCAACCTTAAGGCAGCAGTAACTGCCTCTCCCTCCATTTTCATGCTGGAGGTTGTTATCATGTAAGCCCTATGTTCAGCGATGGTTCTGCCCTTCACTCTAACAGAGAAGCCCTACCATGATTTATTACCAAGAATTACAGACCAATCAGTGTACACAATGGCATCATCATCTCTAGCATTATTAATCAGCTGATCAATTTTAAACTCTGATCGCCCACTGGCCAAAGTTCTGCACTCTCCACCAAGGCTGATGAAGACATGCTGGTAGTTCATCCAGCTCTCATGAGACTTACTCCAAGCCCAAGACTATACTCATCCCTTCATTTTGAATGTGTTCCAGTTGTTCACATTGGGATATTGACAGCGTGAGTATTCCCAGGGCATACTCAATTACAGACAAGATCAGCTGATGATACAGGAGAAAAAGTAGTGTTTGCTCCAGGTTCGCTGCAGCCATTGTTTTTAGGGTTGCCGGCCCTCTCTTGGACTTCTGTATAATCTGAACAACATGGTGTTTATATGATAGCCGTGATCACCTGTTAATCCAAGGTTTTTCAACTTGTCTTGCCTTTCACCAGTTACAAAGATGTATTGCCTTCAGATCAAGAAGATTTACCTCTTACAGTAAATGCTGCATCAAAAACATCACATTTTTAAGGTTTCTCTCCTGTATGTACTCATTTATGATTCTGTAGACTACCACTCACAGTAAATGCTGCATCACAAACATCATACACTAGTGAGGTTTCTCTCTTGTATATACTTTTATGTTTTTTTGGAATATCTCTCTGTGTAAATACTGAACCAAACAATGTCACAATTATTAGGTTCTCTCTTGCTTGAATTCTTAAATAATTTTTTAGGCAACCTCTTTGAGTAAATGCTGCCCCACAAACATCACACATGTAAGGCTTATTATCTGTATGGATTCTCTTATATTTTTGTAAGTTACTTGTTGTAGTAAATGCTGCACCAAAAACATCACACTTGTAAGGTATCTTTCCTGTAAACATTCTTTTATGTTTTTGTAGACTACCTCTCACATTAAATGTTGCACCACAAACACTACACTTCCGGTGCATGTATCCTTTCATTTAACTGTAGGCCACCACTCTGAGTAATGTGCGTAAGGAACATTTTTTCAATATTCCTGGCTCAACACCATCACCAGCCAAGAACTGCTAATGTGGAGCCCCCAAATAAGACATGTGCACCATCATAGCTGGTAGACGCTGGAATTGGGTGGGCCACATCCTCACAAGAGATCCTGACACCATCACCAGCACTGCCATGCTATGGACTCCAGATAGAAAGTGTAAGCAAGGACGACCAAAGGTCACCTGACAGAGAACTATGGACTCCAGATAGAAAGTATAAGCAAGGATGACCAAAGGTCACCTGACAGAGAACTATGGACTCCAGATAGAAAGTATAAGCAAGGACGACCAAAGGTCATCTGACAGAGAACTATGGACTCCAGATAGAAAGTATAAGCAAGGACGACCAAAGGTCACCTGACAGAGAACTATGGACTCCAGATAGAAAGTATAAGCAAGGACGACCAAAGGTCACCTGATAGAGAACTATGGAGGCTGAAATGCTAAGCATGAACCAGGGCTGGGACACTACATGAAGGATGGTTGTTGAAAGAGCAAAGTAGAGACAGTTTGTTGCTGCCCTACAAGACACCACCAGGCATGCTGGTCACTGATTGCTTTGTCAGTCAGCACTAAGGACCAAAGTAGAGACAGTTTGTTGCTGCCCTACAAGACACCACCAGGCATGCTGGTCACTGATTGCTTTGTCAGTCAGCACTAAGGACCAAAGTAGAGACAGTTTGTTGCTGCCCTACAAGACACCACCCGGCATGCTGGTCACTGATTACTTTGTCAGTCAGCACTAAGGACCAAAGTAGAGACAGTTTGTTGCTGTCCTACAAGACACCACCAGGCATGCTGGTCACTGACAGCTTTGTCAGTCATCACTAAGGACCAAAGTAGAGACAGTGTGTTGCTGCCCTACAAGACACCACCTGGCATGCTGGTCACTGATTGCTTTGTCAGTCAGCACTAAGGACCAAAGTAGAGACAGTTTGTTGCTGTCCTACAAGACACCACCAGGCATGCTGGTCACTGATTGCTTTGTCAGTCAGCACTAAGGACCAAAGTAGAGACAGTGTGTTGCTGTCTTACAAGACACCACCAGGCATGCTGGTCACTTACAGCTTTGTCAGTCAGCACTAAGGACCAAAGTAGAGACAGTGTGTTGCTGTCTTACAAGACACCACCAGGCATGCTGGTCACTTACAGCTTTGTCAGTCAGCACTAAGGACCAAAGTAGAGACAGTGTGTTGCTGTCTTACAAGACACCACCAGGCATGCTGGTCACTGATTGCTTTGTCAGTCAGCACTAAGGACCAAAGTAGAGACAGTTTGTTGCTGTCTTACAAGACACCACCAGGCATGCTGGTCACTTACAGCTTTGTCAGTCATCACTAAGGACCAAAGTAGAGACAGTGTGTTGCTGTCTTACAAGACACCACCAGGCATGCTGGTCACTGATTGCTTTGTCAGTCAGCACTAAGGACCAAAGTAGAGATAGTTTGTTGCTGTCCTACAAGACACCACCAGGCATGCTGGTCACTGATTGCTTTGTCAGTCAGCACTAAGGACCAAAGTAGAGACAGTTTGTTGCTATCCTACAAGACACCACCAGGCATGCTGGTCACTGATTGCTTTGTCAGTCAGCACTAAGGACCAAAGTAGAGACAGTGTGTTGCTATCCTACAAGACACCACCAGGCATGCTGGTCACTGATTGCTTTGTCAGTCAGCACTAAGGAGCAAAGTAGAGACAGTGTGTTGCTATCCTACAAGACACCACCAGGCATGCTGGTCACTGATTGCTTTGTCAGTCAGCACTAAGGACCAAAGTAGAGACAGTTTGTTGATGTCCTACAAGACACCACTAGGCATGCTGGTCACTGATTGCTTTGTCAGTCAGCACTAAGGACCAAACAAGAAGACACTGAATAAATTCTGCATCACACCAGTAATGATTCTTTCCTGTGTATACTATTTAATGTTGTTGTAGGTTATCCTTCTCAATAAATGATACACTATATATATATATATATATCACACTTGTAGGATTTGTCTTCCTCTATTATCTTGTGAGACCAGTTGATTAAATCACTGCAAGCAGCAGTAGCTTTATCACTCACACTAAACTATGTATACATTTTTGTCTTTGTAGACTACTACTCAGTAATTGCAGCATTACAAACATCACACTTGTACAGCTTATTTTCTGTATGTATACTTTATCTCTTTCTAGGTGACCTACCAGAGTAAATGCAGCACGACAGACATATTTCCTGTATATATTATTTTATGTCTTTGTAGACTACCCCTTGTAGTAAATGCTGCTCATGGTGGTTTGCAAGTGACACTTTAGTTTTTCCTGACTGCGCTATTTATAGCTATCGTGACAGAGGTCAAGTGGTCAACTTCCTAATGGGAAAAAAACGTGGCGTTGTTTACTTTTGATAGGGCTTAATCAATGCTTTTAGGCTACTTTATTATTATAAATACCAGCTTTAATTTTGCGTTAAACTAGACTAGAAATGTTAGAGTAAATTTTAGAACAAGAACAAACATTTTATCACAATTAGAACAGAAGATATAATAGTCTGAAATATTGTAAAATTTACGTTTTTTTAATATTTTGTTATGGTTTGTTTCTTATGCAATTTACACTAAAACGATCACAATCAACATACATAACAAATTACAGAAATCAAAAGTAGAAAACCTGCAGGAAATGGATATCATAGTTTTGTTTTGGATTCATGCGTCAAACATTAATTATTGAAACATTAAATTGCAAGTCCACATTTATTACCTTAAAATAACACACTCAATTGTCTCCAAAACATGAGAGCTAACTATTATTTCTCACTCATACATCACGATCACCCGTGTGTTACCGGGGCCCGAAAGGGGAGCAAAGAATAGTAACACTGCACCCTACCACGCATGTCGTAAAAAGCGACTAAGGAGGGTATGGGCATGGGGCTCTTTACCCCATCCCGCAAAAACTTCGCACAGTGGGCTGATCACCTGCTTGCCAAATAATCTGATTACGGAAACAATGATAGATTGTTCTGTCTGTTTTTGTTCCACAAAGACGCCACTAGGCGTGGTGGAAACAGCGATAGATTGATCAATTTGTTGTTGCCCTAAGACGCCACTAGGCGTACTGGCCACATACTGCTTTGCCGGTTGGTGGCTAAGGATGGAAGAAGAAGATACATCACGATGGTCAAGTAAAAATGAGTATGGTCATGAGTAAAATGAAATGTTCAATTTAATAAATAAAACATACACCTATTAAATGATTTCCACAGTCTGATAATTCTGTCACTCTCACGCGACAGCTGCCATAATTTGCTCTAGCCCCAAAATTTTGCTCAATTATCATTCACATTTCCTTTTTTTATAGGAGGAATCTGTACATCAACATATAGAGAAATTTGTAACAAATGAGTTTCCATTATAAATTTTAATTGTGAAGTTATATTTTTAATACCGCTGGCGCGTCTTTCAATTCTGGAAATAGTGGAATGTACAAATTCTCCTCCTTGCTCTCCATGCATGCCCACTCCAAAGCCATGAGTTCTGATCCAGTCTGCGCAATGTTTTTCTAATATGTGCCTGCTGCAGGTCTAGTGAGTCAGTTGATGTTCCAGCAATATTTTTCCTAACAGTGTGGAGAGAGTGAGATCACTTATGTTTTGTTGGCGTTCTGGTGACTGATGTTTCTCTTCTGTGTTTAATTAGTTTTTGTAGTACAATAGGCTGTCCTTTGGTTTTGCATTTTATGATATTATTTTGTGCTGTTTCTAGTTTTTTTTTCTAACAATGGATGTGAATAGGGTTTCTTCCTCCTTTGTTAGTGGTTGTGAAGGTGGCTTAGCAAGTAACTGTTGTTCTGTGATGTCGCTTTTGAAGACAGGCGAGGTGGATGTACTTGTCGTATGTATAACTGACTTGGTAGGTGTAGATGTGGCAACAAAAACTGGCATGCTAGGGTGAGTAGTGTTATCCACCTCCAAATGAATAATGGTATTGCTTTTAATGTGAGCTGACACATCAACCTCCAGCTGAACAATATCATCACTAGTGTAAGCAGGCAGGTCAACCTACTGCTGTACAGAGCTATCCTGACTACAGCTAACTGTCTGACTACAGCTGACTGACTACAACTAACTGACTGACTACAGCTAACTGACTGACTACAACTAACTGACTGACTAGACATGGAGGGGTCAGAAAGAACATCACAGGGGATAGAGCAGCTTTTTGTTTTTAAAACACCAAAAGATGTCTTTGCAAAATAATTGCACAGTTGACATTCACTTATAGTTAAATTATGGTCATAGTCTTTTCGGATAAGCTGACTGTTTTCCGATAGTAACTTGGCTGTTTCAAGACACTTCTCATTAAGCCTCCTTTTTGCGTTTTGTATTTGTAAGTAACACTTCCTACAAAATATAGTCGAATGCTCCGTCGGTTTATCATCTGATACATTAATTCCAAACACAAAGAACAGATCACTAACGTAATTCGAATAGTTCATTGCATTCCGTTTTGAACTTTTTGTTTGGGAAGTTAATGCTCTCTTGCCACAGGCTCTACACAGTGCACTGGCACAATTCCTACGATGCAACAAAGTATGTTCCATTTTGTTGTTATGTAGTATAGTTTACTTGTGTATGTATAAAGCTAATGGAATATTTGGGAGTATCAAGTCTTAACACCAGGCTGTAGAATGCTTTATCTGTGAACGAAAGAAGATATACAGTTACTTAGAATTCTTTGGCAGCCGTTTTGTGCACAGGATTGTCTACCAAAGAACACTAATGGAACAGTCCTTATCTCACACACAATTTAAAAAAAGACATTCATATTATAAATACAAGATTAACAAGACTTGAAAGATAGATTAAAGTATGTGGAAGTAATCTATCTATAGCTTTACATGTTTTCTGATGCTTATATACGTAGCTAAATATCATTATAAATGAATAAAAATGCAAAAACAGATGGTACTTTACAAAAAGTTATTTTTTACAACCTTTTTTAAGATTTGCGAGAATCAGAATGTGTTTACAGTGATTTAAATGTTATAAAATCTGGTGACAACATGCTCTCTTGTAATGCCAAACTCACAAAACTGACTACCACACATTCTCAAGATATGAAACCAAAAAAAGAAAGTATGTGGAAATAATCTTTAGCTTCCCTTCGAGAAGTCTATATAATTATAAACTCATAAGAATGGGCCGATTTTTAGATATTACATTAATAAATAGATTACTTCTGTTATGAATTTCCTCAAATGATGACGCAGTTTTCAAAAGTCTGTAACTCCGTCAAATATAATTTCAAACAAATAAAAATGCAATCAAAAATAAAACACAGAACAAAGTTAAAGTACACAAAAGAATTATAGCGCTGTGTTTATCCAGAACGAATGTGTAATGATTTATATAATGACTAATTTTACACACACATCAGCTGATTTTCCCCGCCAAACTAGCAGTAGGCGTTTACGGTGCACAGGAAGATTTATTACCCAGTGTCAGAATTCCAGTCACTGAAACTAAAAGAGCACTCTGGTATAGGGTACAAACAGCCGTGTGCTATACAGACATCACAATTCTAAGGTTTATTTCCTGTATGTATTTTTTTATGTTTTTGTAGGTGGCTTGTCTGAGTAAATTCTGCACCACAAACATCACACTTGTAAGGCTTCTCTCCGGTATGAATTCTTTTATGTTTTTGTAGACTACCACTCTCAGTAAATGCTGTACCACAAACATCACACTTGTAAGGCTTCTCTCCTGTATGTATTCTTTTATGTTTTTGTAGACTACTGCTCAGCGTAAATGCTGCATCACAAACACCACACTTGTAAGGCTTCTCTCCTGTATGTATTCTGTAATGACTCTGTAAATTACTGCTCCCATTAAATGCTGTATCACAAACATTACACTTGTAAGGCTTCTCTCCTGTATGAATTCTTTTATGTTTTTGTAGAATACCACTCTCAGTAAATGCTGCTCCACAAACATCACACCTGCAAGGCTTCTCTCCTGTATGTATTCTTTTATGTTTTTGTAGACTACTGCTCAGCGTAAATGCTGCATCACAAACATCACACTTGTAAGGCTTCTCTCCTGTATGTATTCTTCTGTGTGTTTGTAGGTTACCTATCTGAGTAAATGTTGCTCCACAAACATCACACTTGTAAGGCTTCTCTCCTGTATGTATTCTTTTGTGTGTTTGTAGGTGTCCTATCTGAGTAAATGCTGCTCCACAAACATCACACTTGTAAGGCTTCTCTCCTGTATGTATTCTTTTATGCTTTTGTAGACTACCATTTTCAGTAAATGCTGCACCACACACATCACACTTGTAACGCTTCTCTCCTGTATGTATTCTTTTATGCTTTTGTAGAATACTGCTCAGAGTAAATGCTGCATCACAAACATCACACTTGTAAGGCTTCTCTCCTGTATGTATTCTTTTATGCTTTTGTAGACTACCATTTTCAGTAAATGCTGCTCCACAAACATCACACTTGTAAGGCTTCTCTCCTGTATGTATTCTTTTATGCTTTTGTAGACTACCATTTTCAGTAAATGCTGCACCACAAACATCACACTTGTAACGCTTCTCTCCTGTATGTATTCTTTTATGTTTTTGTAGAATACTGCTCAGAGTAAATGCTGCATCACAAACATCACACTTGTAAGGCTTCTCTCCTGTATGTACTCTTTTATGTTTTTGTAGATTACTGCTCAGAGTAAATGCTGCACCACAAACATCACACCTGTAAGGCTTCTCTCCTGTATGTATTGTTTTATGCTTTTGTAGACTACCATTTTCAGTAAATGCTGCTCCACAAACATCACACTTGTAAGGCTTCTCTCCTGTATGTATTCTTTTATGCTTTTGTAGACTACCATTTTCAGTAAATGCTGCACCACAAACATCACACTTGTAACGCTTCTCTCCTGTATGTATTCTTTTATGCTTTTGTAGAATACTGCTCAGAGTAAATGCTGCATCACAAACATCACACTTGTAAGGCTTCTCTCCTGTATGTATTCTTTTATGTTTTTGTAGATTACTGCTCAGAGTAAATGCTGCACCACAAACATCACACTTGTAAGGCTTCTCTCCTGTATGTAATCTTTTATGTTGATGTAGGTTATCTTTCACAGAAAATGATGCTCCATTAATGTCACACTTGTAGGACTTGTCTTCCTCTATTTTCTTGTGAGACTGAGTGCTTAAATCACTGCAAGCAGCAACAGATCTGTCAGTCACACAAAGCTGAACATTTATCTCACTGGCAGAAAATGGTTTACTACAATTTATGTTAAAGATTTGATTTTTACAAACTGACATTTTACTGTGTAGGTTGTCAAACATTGTAGCAGTCCTATCCTGACTGTTGATGAGTTTCACTGATGCTTCATTACCATTGAGTCTCTGGTTGATGCTATCTTCTCTTGCAACATTATTAAAAGTGGCATCTCCAATCTTATTCACTGCTTCATTTATGTTATTTCCACTGTCCTGTCGTAACACATTCTGAAGATCACTACATTTACTATCAAACTCCGAGCCTCCATCTCTGTGTACTGCTTTCACATGCTTATCCAGGACATCAAGTTGGAAGAAATGAGTGTTGCACAGGTGACAAGAATAAGCACCTGTAATTTTAAAAGTAATGAGCAAAGATAAATAATGAAATGCATGTCTTACATGTTTAGTTAAAATTTGTTAGCAAAGCGTAGTTACAAACACATAAGCACGATTTCCTGATAATTATGTGATTGTTATTCAGGATCAACATCATAGCAATCCAGGCAAACACATTGGTGCTAGGTCTTTCTCAGCAAATGTTAAAGTGTATGAATGCTTACTGTACTGTAGCATCCTGATTGTATACATGTCAGATGCATCCTCTCATATGTCATACCTGCTAATCTTATGTTTGGTGCCACATTCCAGTTATCTTAGCCTTGTTGATTCATCTACTGCAGTGTTGTTTTCTAACAGATAATCATTAACTGTTCTCAGTATCTCCCCCTTGTACAGGACCAGTGTCTCCACTATGGGTGCACACAAAGCTAGTCTTTCAGCACTTATTGTCGTGACATACACCTGAATGACTTGTACAGTAGATTCACATAAGCTTCTGAAGATCAAGGCCTCTATAATATTTTCTATTCATGCAACAGACATCCATTTTGAACCTTTAAAAGCATGAACTGAGAGTGTGACACATAACTGCCCTGGTTACAGCAGTAACAGCCTCTATGTAGACATTAAGCAAGTTTAATTAAAATTTGTAAATAGATTTAATTCTCTAAGAAAGGTCCACTCACTGCTTAGTATTAAATGTCATGCTGTACAGATATTGAAATCAAGTAAACTTATGTAGCCAAAATATGAATTTAAAATTATAACATTGCTATTATACATACCTTTCTTATCTCCAAATAAGCATAACTGTTGTTGACTTTCTGGCATGTCCAGGAAGCCAGTATACTGTATTTCAGTTTCAGTACAGCTGTTGTCACAATCAGCCTGAAACAAATTTTGATCAATCCTGGCATTTATGACACATCATCATTATCACTTTTAGCTCCATAAACAGCCTAGGCCTTCAGCAAATGTATGCCAACTCCTCTTGTTGTTACTATCAGCTCAAGGTGTCTCCATGACTGACTCTTATCTTTGACTTTTGTATCCAGTTCTCTACTATGTGTGTTTTTGAGTCTTCCAAAAACTCTTACCCTGAACATTTCAGAATGCTTTAAACTAAAGCTATATAATTGAACGGCCTTGACATTGGAGTTGAAGATTGAGATTTTTGTGTTGGACTTGATTTCTCTTCATATTTATGGCACTAGTAATACTTACTTACTTAATTAGTCATTCCCCTTCTACCGTGAGGTGTTGAGGTTTGGAAGAGAGAGCGCTTGACTATCCTATCGGCTGTCTTCCTAATCTTCCTGGTTCCATTCTAGTCCTCAGTCCATCAAAGATTGTCTAATGTTGTCCTCCCAGTGGACTCTGGGTCATCCTGGAGGTCTGGATCCCTGGCTCTTAGTTTCCCATGCTTGTCATGGTAGCCAATCTTCTCCCATTCTGCAGACATGGCCAAACCTTCTTAGTTGGGACTGTTCTACTTGTGTCTGCAGGGGGTGGGATTTTAGGTCTTGACATATTGTCTGGTTTTGGACCATGTCTCTTCTTGTTACTTCAACCACCTTCCCCAGATACCTTATTTCTGAGGTTTGGATCTGGCTTTTGTGTGTTGTAGTCATTGCCCATGACTCGCATCCACATGTCAAGATTGAGACATAGGTGGAGTGGTATACTGCCATCTTCGTTTTCTTACCAACCTGTCTCTTGCTGAGGAATCCTCGATTTATGTCCTGAAAAAGTCTCCCAGCTGCTGCTTTTTGGTTGGCCAACTCTTCTTTGATGCATCCCTTTATAACAGCTCCAAGGTATTTAAAGTGGTCGACCTGCTCCAGGAACTGTTCTCCCAGCTTAATCTGAAGTCTTCTTTCTTCTCGTGATATCACCATGGATTTTGTTTTTAGAGCTGCTTATGACCATTCCTTTAGCTCTTCCTTCCAGACTTGCAGGTTGGATTGGAGATGTGCCTCTGATTTAGCAATCAGGGCAACATCATCAGCAAATGCCAGCTCTGAAATACAGACCTGTCTCATCTTCCAGTACCCCACTGAATACTTTCTTGTTCTCTCCTTACATGCCTTGATGACATCGTCCATGAGGAGTATGAAAAGAAAAGGTGACAGGATATCACCTTGTCTTACACCAGTGGTGGTCCTGAACTCTTGTAACATGGTTTGTCATCCTCACAAAATTTCTGCAAGACTTGTAGAAGCTCTGTATAGCATGAATCAGAGGTGCTGGAATGTTCATCCTTACCAGACAGTCTCAAAGTTTGCTCCAGGGGACCATGTTAAACGCCTTTTCCAGATCTATGAAACAAAGATGGATCTCACTCTTATACTCAAGGGCCTTTTCACTCAGGTGTCTGAGTGTGAAGATTAGGTCTTGAGTACTTTGGTTTGCTCAGAATTCGCACTGGACCTCATCCAATTGTGGCTTAGCTAGGCATCTCTCTGCTCTAGGATTCTAGACTAGATTTTACCAGGAACACTGAGAAGGAATATGTCTCTTTGGTTTCCGCATTGTTGATTGTCACCTTTTTTGAAAATTGGTGCTATGATGGCAATCTCCCAATCTTTTGGAGTGGTCTTGTTGCACCATGCAACCTTTGTAGGACCCTTAAGAGTAATAGGTCACCTGATGCTCCCATGTACTTAAATATTTCTGGTGTTATACCATCATGCCCAGCTGCTTTGCTCCTCAGTTTTACAACCACAATGTGCTCTGAGAAAAAGTTCCATCCCTTGATACTATCTTTTTTGTTTTTGGCCACAATGCAACCCACACCCCCTTTAGTTCTTTCAGATGTGGGTACACCAATGTAGAGCAACGTGTTGCCCTCGAGATCCATGACTGCTTGTCCCTTTTTCTTTGTTTCCCTTATGGCCAGGATTTCTAGTTTTGCTCTCATCTCTTCCACCAGCTCCTCTTCTTTCCCATTTACACTTCTTGTGTTCCAAGTTCTATACGTCATAGTCCATTACAGTTTGTTGCCTTTAGAATCAGTTCAGTTTTCTCTCTTGTAGTTTGCGTAATCATGGCCACCCTCCTCTTTTTTTCAGCCAGGCTTGGGACCAGCCTAGGCGGAGTTCACTTGTAATACTTACTTACTTAGTCATTCCCCTTCTACCGTGAGGTGTAGAGGTTTGGAAGAGAGAGCACCAGACTATCCTATTGGCAGTCTTCCTCCTGGCCTGGTTCCATTCTAGTCCTTGATCCTTCAAAGATTGTCTAATGTTGTCCTCCCAGCAGACTCTGGGTCGTCCTGGGGGTCTGGATCCCTGGCTCTTTGTTTCCCATGCTTGTCATGGTAGCCGATCTTCTCCCATTCTGCAGACATGGCCAAACCATCTTAGTTGGGACTGTTCTACTTGGGTCTGCAGCGGGTGGCATTTTAGGCCTTGACGTATCGTCTGGTTGCGGACCATGTCTCTTCTTGTTACTTCAACCACCTTCCTCAGATTCCTCATTTCTGTGGTTTGGATCTGGCTTTTGTGGGTTGTAGTCATTGCCCATGACTCGCATCCATATGTCAAGACTGGGACATAGGTGGAGCAGTATACAGCCATCTTCGTTTTCTTACCAACCTCTTTCTTGCTGAGGAATCCTTGATTTATGGCCTGAAAATGTCTCCCAGCCACTGCTTTTAAAGTGGCCAACTCTTCTTTGATGCCTCCCTTTCGATCTCTAATAGCTCCAAGATATTTAAGTGGTCGACCTGCTCCAGGACCTGTTCTCCCTACTTAATCTGATGTCTTCTTTCTTCTCGTGATATCACCATGGATTTTGTTTTAGAGCTGCTTATGACCATCCCTCTCTTCTCCAGCTCTTCCTTCCAGACTTGCAGATTGGATTGGAGATGTGTCTCTGATTTAGCAATCAGGACAACATCATCAGTAAATGCCAGCTCTGAAATACAGACCTGTCTCATCTTCCAGTACCCCACTGAATACTTTCTTGTTCTCTCCTTACATGCCTTGATGACATCGTCCATGAGGAGTATGAAAAGATAAGGTGACAGGATATCACCTTGTCTTACACCAGTGGTGGTCCTGAACTCTTCTGACTTATAGTTTGCTGTCCTCACATAATTTCTGCAAGACTTGTAGAAGCTCTGTATAGCATGAATCAGAGGTGCTGGAATGTTCTTCCTTGCCAAACTGTCCCAAAGTTTGCTCCACGGGACCCTGTCAAATGCCTTTTCCAGATCTATGAAACAATGATGGATCTCACTCTTGTACTCAAGGGCCTTTTCACTCAGCTGCCTGAGTGTGAAGATTAGGTCTTGAGTACTTCGGTTTGCTCGGAATCCACACTGGACTTCATCCAATTGTGGCTCAGCTAGGCATTGGAGTCTCTGCTCTAGGATTCTAGAGTAGATTTTACCAGGGACACTGAGAAGGGATATGCCTTTGTGGTTTCCAGATTGTTGATTGTCACCCTTTTTGAAAATAGGTGTTATGATGGCAATCTCCCAATCCTTTGGTATGGTCTTGTTGCACCATGCTGCCTGTAGGACCCTTAGGAGTAATAGGTCGCCTGATGCTCCCATGTACTTAACCATTTCTGCTGCTTTGCCCATCTTGATTTTCTCCCGTGCTGCCTTCAGTTTTTCCATCTTTATGTCATCTTCACCACCATTGGTTCTCTCTTCAGTGCTTGTGGTTATCATTTCTGATGCTTGACCTTGCTCACCATCAAGGAGTTCTGAGAAATATTCCTTCCATCTTTTCATTACCTCCTTTGGGGCAGTAAGCAATTTGCCTTGCTTGTCGTTTATAAATTTGAGAGAGCATTGTTTTTCCTTCCTCATGTTCTTTAGGGTCTTATAGAACAATTTCTGGTTTTCTTGCGCATCTTTTTCTAGCTTTTCTCCAAATTCTTCCCAGGACTTTTGTTTTGCTGCTAGCACCTTGTTCTTTGCTTCTATTCTGAGTGTCACATATTCTCTATATTTCTCTATTTGTCCTGCTGTGTTTTTAGCTCCTAAGTATTGTTTCCATGCCATTTTCTTGTCTCTTATTTTCTCTTTGACTTCCTCTGTCCACCAAGATGTCCTCTTTCTCTGGTTCCCAAGTCGGACTTCACCACATGCTTCTGCAGCAGCTGTCTTTATGATGTTCTTGAATTTGAGCCAGAGGGTTTCCAAGTCATCAGGTTGTTCTTCTGTGTTTCTCACCACTGTAGCTATAAGCCCCTGATATCTGGTCTTAATTTCTGGCTCTCTCAGCTTGTAGGTCTTAATGTTCATTTTACCCTTTCGTTTACTTTGTTTCTTGCATGATGTTGGGCAGTTCCTAGGCTGTGCAACTCTTTCAGCTGTTCTCTTGATTGTAAGCAGGTAGTGATCACTTCCAATCTCTGGCCCCCTCCAGACTCTAGCATCCCGGACATATTTGAATGAGCTCCTCCTAACTATGGCATAGTCGATCACTGACTTCTCATTCTTGGTTGGTTCACATCTAGTGTATGCATGTATGCGCTTATGGGGGAACTTTGTGTTTGTAATGATCAGATTCTGCTCACTGCAGAATCTAAGGAGTCGCTTTCCATTGTCATTGAGAGTATCTTCTCCATTTCTAGTTTTGCTCTCATTTCTTCCACCAGCTCCTCTTCTTTCCCATTTACACTTCTGGGGTTCCAAGTTCTATACATCATAGTCCATTACAGTTTGTCGCCTTTAGAATCAGTTTTCTCTCTTGTAGTTTGCGTAATCATGGCCACCCTCCTCCTTTTTCAGCCAGGCTTGGGACCAGCCAGGCAGAGTTCACTTGTAATACACAATATTAAAATGTAGGGCAGATACGTTTTTTCTGTAATCATTTTCTCATTATTGTCATCACTTTTGCACACATACAAAGACATATTCACATGCACATACACAAACAAACACATACACTTATGTATACATGCACAGACCAATGCTCATATACATACTTATAAACACACTCATATAACAAATATACAGAGCACACAATTATTTTCTACATGAAATAAGACTCTATAAGGTCACAGTAAACTTTCAAACACAAAAAAAACAAAAAACTTTTGAATTGTTTGTGTCAAAAACAAATAAATAAATAAAAGACTGAAATAACAAACAAGCACGTCTAATAAGGCCCCTTGTAGTTTTAAGGATCTCTGATGAGACATATAAAGAGTAGGAATATTGTTGCCTCAGGATGTTGTACAAGGCACTATTATAAGATTGATCATGAGGCTGGAACATCATCATGTCAAACAAATAGCTACAGATACCATCACAGTAAGAGCTTGTGAATGTTTAGTGTAAGCTTCCTGCAACAGTGGTTCCATCCTCCACAATAAGTGACCAGGACAATGGTTACATAAGGTCAATGACTTGTCTGATAAAGTTTGTCTTAACAATGGTACACATAACATATAAGGCTAATTAACAGTCTGACATAGTTTTCTTAGCCAACGGCACATACAACATATAAAGTTAATTAACAGTCTGATATAGTTTGTCTAAACAACGGTATAAACAACATATAAGGTTAATTAACTGCCCGATATAGTTTGTCTAAACCATAGTGTGTGTGTATATATATATATATATATATATATATATATATATATATATATATATATATATATATATATATATATATATATATATATATATATATATATATATATACATACATACATACATACATATATATATTTATATAATTGAAAATGGGTTTTTATCTGTTACCTCATAACTCAAGACCGGCAGAATGGATTTTGATGTGGTTTTCTGCAGCATATTGGACATTTTTCTGGGAAGGTTTTAAGCAATATATTGTCATGGTAAGATGTCAGGAGGCTGAGCATTGAATTTATCTTCACTCCATTCATTCGTATCTTACGGGACCATGGACATAAAAAGTTTATCCCTTCTTCGGTTAACACCCTTTGCTTCATATTCATAACCTTCCACTCCCAAAGGAGCATAGGCCTTTAACAAACACATGCCATGTTCTTGTTTCACGTGCCATCATCTCAAGTTCTTTCCACGTTCTCCTTCTCATTTTCACCTCTGTTTCCAGCTCTCTTCTCCATGTGCTTCTTGGTCTACCTCTGCCTCTCTTGCCCTGGGGGTTCAAGAACAAGGACTGCCTTGTAATGCTATCAACAGGTTTCCTAAGTGTGTGTCCTATCCATTGACATCATCTTCTTCTCATCTCTTGTTCCACTGGCACTTGTCTGGTTCTTGTCCTCAATTCTATGTTGGTAACCTTGTCATACCATTTTAATCCTTCTATTCTATGCAAGCACCCATTTATGAAAGTCTGTAGCTTTTTGGTTGTTGTCTTTGTTGTTCTCCATGTCTCAGAGCCATACAATAGGATTGACTTCACATTTGAGTTGAAGATTCTTATTTTCGTGTTGGATCCAATTTTTCTTGATCTCTATATATTTCCCAATGCAATGAAAGCTCGTTTTGCTTTTTGTATTCTTATTTTGATATCACTGTCTGTCCCTCCAACTTTGTCTATATTGCTGCCAAGATATGTGTATGATTCTACATCTTGTATTGGTGCTTCTTCAAGTTCAACCCTGTTATCATTAGCTGCATTTATTCTCTTTATTTTTGTCTTTTCCCTGTGTATTTTTAGACCCAATTGCTGTGACCTCTCATCGAGTGTTTTAAATTTGTCCTGCATCTGATTACGGTTATGGGACAGAAGAGCCAAGTCATCAGCAAAATCCAGATCATCCAACTGCTTAGTCAGAGTCCACTGGATTCCATTTCTGTTGTGTGTTGTTGATGATCTCATTGCCCAGTCTATTGTTAGTAAGAAAAGAGATGGAGACAAGAGGCATCCCTGTCACACTCCTGTTCTTATCCCAAATGGTTCTGTAAGCTGTCCTTCATGAAGAACTCTGCATGTCATGTCTTCATATGTTTTCTTTATTAAATTAATGATCTTCAGGGGAATTCTTGGCATGCCTCATCAATTTCCAAAGTGATTCTCTGTCTACACTGTCAAATGCCTTTTCATAGTCCACAAATCTGATGTATAGTGGTGAATTCCATTCCAGACTTTGTTCAACTATTATTCTTAAAGTGGCTATTTGGTCTGTGCAGGATCTGTTTTGTCGAAAACCTGCTTGTTCATCTCTCAGTTTCTTGTCTATGGACTCTATTAATCTCTCAAGGATAATCCTGTTTAATACTTTTCCTGGCACTGATAGTAACATTATTCCTCTATAATTTGTGTACTCTTGTAAATTTCCCTACTAAGGCAACTTAACCAAATATACTTCCTTCCATTCTGCTGGTATCTCTTCTTTTTCCCAGACTTTAACAAGTAATTTAATGTAGCCATGTTGATATCTGCTGTGATGGCCTCTGCTGGAATGCCATCAGGTCCAGGCACTTTTCCATCTCTTAGGAGCTTTATGGCACACAAAACCCCCAGGACATCCAGCAAGCAGAAGAAGAGCTACAAATTAATGGTGAAAGACCAACGAAGGAAGAAATAAAGAAAGTCATAAAACCCTTTGCTTACAACCATTATAATTCATAAATTGTATCCATTTTTCATTAAATTAAGAAGTACGTTGCTTTCTGTTATGTAAGTTTTCCAAGCAATGATATCTGACAAGGAAACTTTGAATAATTCTCAGCTATGTAAAGCGGATACTTAAATTTACACTGTGCTGCAATTGTTGTGCAAATTTCCTAAATCATAATTCTTGATAAGGGAGGTTTTATTAATTCTCAGCTATGTAGAATTCTTACTCCCAATTTCTTCTAACTAGAAGCCTTCCTTTAAATTATTTGTGCTAGAAGATTTGTGATTGTTCTAGAAGATTTGTGTATGTTCTGATAGGATTTCCGACAAGGAAAGTTTGAATAATTCTCAGCTATGTAGAGTTCTTACTGTCAATTTTGTCTACACAGAAACCTTCATGTAAATTATTTGTGCTAGAAGATTTGTGTCTGTTCTAGAAGATTTGTGTATGTTCTAACATAATAGTTGGTTACTGATTCATTTGGATATGGAGAAAAGGCAAGTAGCTTCAGTTTTTTTTTCAGTTACTATTCTGCTGTGGAATATTAGCTACCTACCTACATAATAATTTTCACAGTTCTTTACTAAGTTTATTTACTACTTAATTATTTTCAGTGTTCCTTTCATTTCATTGTTATGTTTTTGTCTTTAATTGTATCTTTTAAAAACACTTAGGTTTTTCATTTTATTATGGGATCATTTTTAGGTAATACAATCCCACTTCTTGCAATCAGTAGGTTTCTTTTTCTTAGTTTTTTTTTTAACACATAGGTATATTTATTCTTAGTTAGGATTTTGTAAATTGCAAATGAAATGCAAAAAAGGTTAAAAAAAAATAAAAAAATCAGGTTTTCCTGTTTTGGGACTATTTTCCAACCCTCCTTTTCAAACAAATCTCTTCATAATTTGGCTATTAATGTTCTCCCTTAAAATTCCTTCAATGTTTCTTTTACTTCTGGTTTCTTGCTACAAATAAAAAAAATAAGAAGAAGTGCAAAACATTTTTTTAATGAAATAATTACTTTATTTAGTACTATTCTCCTTACTTTTTGTTTAAGTATAGATGTGAAACAACACGTGTTTATGCAATGTATCCCCTTACAGCATTATTTTATAGAGGAAAGGGCATTAGTAGTGTACGTGCATGCATTTCAATACATAAGAACGTGTGGTACTATGTGCATGTATGTATATATATATATATATATATATGTATAGACACATGTACTTTTTCTCTTTTTTATGTCTGTTTTTAAATGCTTTGGATTTTTATAATTTAAAATAATCTCATCCTTGAAATTAAAAAACAAAAAAAGCACAGTGTTGGTTGTGGTTGCGGGCAGAAAGTCGGCATAACAAGAATCTCGATGATTGGCCTGTGTCAGAACACTTACTTGTCATGTGACTGTAATAACAATATTGTCTACAAAGAAGCCCTTACTTAAATTTTTTCCCTTCGAAGCACACCTCAATGCAACAGTACGTTTAAAACCAAACAAGGTTAAACCATCCTAAAACGATTCAAACCAAACCCAACTTGCACTCATTCCGACATGGACCTGGGCTAGTAAAACATATAAGGTTAATTAACTCTCTGATATAGTTTGTCTAAACAACAGTATACACAACACATAAGGTTAATTAACTGTTTTATATAGTTTGATTAAACAATGGTACATACAACATATATGGGTAATTAACTGTCTGATATAGGATGTCTAAGCAAAGGTGCATACAACATATAAGGTTAATTATCTGTCTGATACAGTCAGTCTATACAATGGTACATAAAACATATAAGGTTAATTAACTGTCTGATATAGTTTGTCTAAACAATGGTACATACAACATATAAGGTTAATTACCTGTCTGATATAGTTTGTCTAAACAATGGTATATACAACATATAAAGCTAATTACACTGGACAACAGCCAAAATGTATCCAAGACAAACTTAGCTATTTTTAACTAATTTGAACATGCTGATCATGAATAAGAACTTAAAAATTGCAAATTAGCTCTAGTTTTCATGATTCGGGGGGGGTATGGTTCAGTATTCTGGTGGCTTCACCTTTCTGATGCAAATGACCCAGTCCTTCTCTTTTCTATAGCCCTGGCACATGATTCCCCATGAGACGGATAGCCTTGAGCGCCAATTGGATGATGCAATCTGTAGCAATCATTGCAACCATATTTCCTCCTTGTCATCATTTGTGTTGTGGATTCTGTGAGTGCAGATGAGTCATTCAAGATGCCTCATGAATGTGTGAACAGTGAAGATTATTTTTGCTCTATTTGCGGACAAATAACTTTGCTATCACAAAGGTGACCCATTACACCGATGATAAAGAAAACTTACAGCCTTTATTTTGGTCGTGAGATTGGTGACCAGGACCGGTATTGGGCCCCACACATATATTGTCACTTCTGTGCAACAAATCTGCGCTGCTGGTTGAACCAAAAAGGATGATCGATGCGTTGTGCAGTTCCAATGGTGTGGAGGGAACTGACAAACCATCTTAATGATTGTTACTTTTGCATGACTTCAACAATTGGGCATGGTATTTCTAAGAAGAAAAAGCTGGCCTGTGACCTATCTGAATATTCCCTCTGCTATGCGGCCAGTGCCTCACGGGGAAGGACTTAATGTTCTGGACCCACCAGAATCTTATACTCTGGATGATGAAGAAGATAATAAGGCCAGTGGACATCCATCACCAGCTAAAGCATCTGCATCAAGAGATCCTGATTTCGTGCCTATTAAAGTATCTGCACTGCCACATAAAATCACCCAGAGTGAATTGAATGATCTAGTGAGAGATCTGGAATTGCCAAAAAATAAAGCAGAGCTGTTGGGGTCCAGACTGCAGTAATGGAATCTTCTAGAAGAGAATGTGCATGTGTCTGTGTTTTGTGCTCGGCAAAAAAAATCTGCTTCCATATTTCAAAATGACAGATAACCTCATTGCCTGCGTTGATATACTGGGTCTGATGGCAGCACAACACATCAACTACAAAGACAACGATTGATTCATACAAGTTGAGCTTAAAAGCTGTGCTGCTCCATAATGGTAACGTTTTACCATCTCTTCCACTCAAGTATGCAGTCCACATGAAAGACACATACACCAACATGATACAGCTGTTACACACCATCAACTATGACAAGTATAAGTGGCAGATTTGTGATGACCTGGAGGTCATTGCCATCTTGATGGGGCTACAGCAGGGTTACACAAAGTTTAGCTGTTTCCTCTGTCTGTGGGACAGCCATGCCAGGACTTCACACTACAAGAAAAAGGATTGGCCCCAATGACAATTACTTGAACCGGGGAAAAAGAATGTACTGAACGAACCACTTGTAGCATCCCACAAAGATCTTGCTTCCTGTTCTCTACAACAGACTTGGACTAATGAAGAATATTGTAAAGGCCATGGATCAAAATGGGGCAGGATTTTTAAACCTTCATGATAAATTTCCATGACTTAATGAGGCCAAAATCAAGGAAGCTGTATTTGTCGGTCCACAGATATGTCAGTTCTTCCAAGAGTGGCATTGTGATGATATCCTCAAAAGTGATGAAAGGTTAGCTTGGAATGCTTTCCAGCAAGTGGCCACAAATTTTCTAGGAAACAATAAGGCTGACAATTACCAGGAGCTTGTAGAAATCCTCTTGCAGCACTACGAGAGACTAGGGTGCAACATGTCTTTAAAATTACACTTTTTACACTCTCATCTGGATATCTTCCCTGCTAACTGCGGTGCTGTCAGTGACAAGCATGGGGAACAATTTCATCAGGACATTACTACCCTTGAAAAAAGGTACCACAGGAAATGGAATGCAGCAATACTAGCAGACTATTGTTGGACCCTTGTGAGAGATGCTCCAGAAACTCATTACAAGCGACAGACAAAAAGGCGTCGCTGCGAATCATTTCCGTTATGAGCATTATTATCATTTGGTATGTAGATGTAATTGTGTAAAACTTTTTTTATAGATATTTTAAAAAATTAGAGTTAATCTGATGTTTTAATGGCCAATTTCATATTCAGCAGCCCAAACAACAGAAAGGTAACTTGGTTTAATCTCAGACACACAAAAAAAGTCAAAATTTGTTGTCAAGTGTTATATGTCTGATATAGTTTGTCTAAACAATGGTACTTACAACATATAAAGCTAATTAACTGTCTGATATATTTTGGGAACTGGCTGATTTAGTATGCTTTAACAATGGTATAGAATTGGATTTTGGAACATCAGAACTATGAATGAGGCAGGAAAGCTGAGGCAGATCACAGCAGAGATGAGGAACTACAAATAACATATCCTGGAAATAAGTGACAGCAGATGGACTGGGATGGGGAAAATAAAAACAGCTACAGGTGAAACAGTATTTTACTCTGGTAAAGAGGATGGTCAGCACAATGAAGGCGTAGCCATTATCCCGAAGACAGGAATGGAAAGGTCTTTACTGGAATGGAAACCCATCAACAACAGACTGATATGAACAAGACTGAGAGGGAGATTCACCAACACCACAATCATTCAATGCTATGCACCAACAAACGACAGCAATGAAGAGGTCAAGGATGAGTTCTATCACCAGCTACAAAAGGAAATGGAAACTGCACCTAGGTACAATCTTATTATAGTAATGGGAGACCTCAATGTGAAAGTTGGAACACACATTACTTATAATGAAAGAGTAATGGGGAAATGCGGCAGTGGAACAGTAAATGAGAATGGGGACAAATTAATAAGCTTCTGCAATATTAACAACCTGGTCATTGGAGGAACACTTTTTCCACACAAAGAAGTGCACATGTTAACATGGGAATCACCAAACAGACGGGACAGAAACCAGATAGATCACATAATGATCAAAGGCAGATGGAGACATGCACTACAAGATGTGAAAGTAAGAAGAGGCGAAGATGTGGGAAGTGATCATCACCTAGTAGTAGCAAGACTGAAGGTGAAACTCAGAGCTGCTGGACCAGTTGCAGTCAAACAGAAAAGATATAACATCACAAAACTTAAAGACCCCCCTCACCAGAAAAGCTTTCATTGTTGATGTAAAGAGAGGATATCAGACAGCCAAAAGCCAGGAAAGAACAGCGACCGATGATGTCAACCAGAAATTCAACACCATCTCAACAATATCCAAAGAAAGCAGTGAGTCATGCTTGGGATTCCAAGAAAGAAAGAGACAAGATTGGATAACACCAGAAACGTTAAACACCATTGCAAAGAGAAAGGATATGAAAAGAAAGAACACGAAGCTAAGCCTCTCAGGTTAAAGGAAATATATAGCGAACAGTACAGTCAGCTGGGCAAAGAAGTAAAACGTCAAACCCGTGGCAACAAAAGGACATTTATGGATGACCTTGCAAGACAGGCAGAAGAGGCAGCACTGAGAAATGAACAAAGCAGTTTATTAAATAACATAAAACTATCAGCTAAAAACAAGATGCAAATAATATAACTTTAATGAAAAGACAGGCGAGGAAATCTCATCACCACAACACAGGGGCAGGAAACAAGATGGACAAAACATCAAAGAAACTCTGAACAAGGAACCACCAGAGACACAGTTGAATGTTCCTGAGGCTGAAAATGATTTAGATGTTAATACTTACATTCCACAAAAGGAAGAAATCATCACGGCAATCAAAGGGTTTAAGAATGGAAAAGCTCCTGGCAATGATAACTTAAATGCTGTTATTTAAGGCAGACCCTGAACTAGGAGCCACACTATTAGTACCACTATTTGCACAAGTCTGGGAAACTGTGACAACACCAACATTGTGGAGTAAAGGAATAATTGTCAAATTGCCCAAGAAGGGCGACCTTGCAGACTGCAACAATTGGAGAGGAATTACTCTCCTCTCAGTTCCCAGTAAAATACTAGGCAGGATAATCATCCAGAGAATTTCAAAAGCAGTTGACCTTAAACTGAGGAAATAACAAGCAGGTTCTAGAAAGAACAGAAGATGTGCAGATCATATATTCAACCTAAGGAACATCATAGAGCAGTGCTAAAAATGTCAGAGACAGCTATACATTAACTTTGTTGATTTTGAAAAGGCTTTTGGCAGCACACACAGTACACCTATGGAAAATACTTAGTGCGTATGGAATTCCCAGCTGCATTGTTTCCATTATAAAAAGCCTCTATTCTAACTTTCGAAGTGAAAACAGAAGTACGACAGGAATGCCCCTTATCAACAACATTATTTTTGACAGCCATAGATTGTGTGATGTGCCAGACGACAGAGGGCAGCCCAAGAGAAATTAGACGGACGTTTTCTACAATGGAAGATCTGGAATATGCAGATGACATTGCACTACTTGTACATTCACATCAACACATTCAAGAAAAAAAAATAGACCAAATAAGTATGGCCAGCAGGTTGGTCTGAACATCAATCTGAAGAAGACAGAGGTCATCTCAATGTGGGCAATCCTGAGCCAATAACAATAAGGAACCAGAAGTTAGAACAGACAGACATATTTACTTACCTAGGATGCATAGTAACACCAGATTTTTTTTTCGATTTTTTTTCAAACCCATCCATTGTATTCCACGTCTTACCGCAGTTCCCCTCCACTTCCTCGGAACAAGCAAGGACATTAACAACAGAATGAATAAAGCAAGAACAGCCTTTACTTGTCTCAGCAACATTTGGAGGTCTTCTCAGTACAGCACAAACACCAAATTAAGACTGTATGAGAGCTGTGTACTTTCTGTGCTTCTCCATGGTGCGGAGTGCTGGAGAGTAACAGAGAAGGAAATGTCGAAACTGTCCTACTTCCACACAGTATGACTTAGG
This sequence comes from Oreohelix idahoensis, assembly GCA_024509875.1. Lineage (NCBI taxonomy): Eukaryota > Metazoa > Mollusca > Gastropoda > Stylommatophora > Oreohelicidae > Oreohelix > Oreohelix idahoensis. The sequence goes on from JAMPIV010017016.1 coordinate 141,205, forward strand.
AAAATTCTCTGACTCTTTTAGCTGAATACCATCAGCAACCAAGAACTACTTATTCGGAGTAACCAGGAGGACATGCATACCATCATAGCTGGCAGATGCTGGAGCTGGGTTGGCCACATCCTCAGAAGGGACCCTGATACCATTACAAGAACAGCTATGCTATGGATCCCCAAAGGAAAGCAAAAGAGAGGCCAACCAAAAACAACCTGTTGGAGAACTGTGGAAGCAGAGATGCAAATAAAGAACCAGATTTGGGGCACTGTACGAAGGATTACCACAGACCGAACAAGGTGGAATCAATTTGTTGCTGCCCTACAAGACGCCACCAGGCGTGATGGCCACTGACTTTTGACAGTCGGCGGCTATGGATCAAAGAAGAAGAAACAATGGTACATACAACATATAAAACTAATTAACTGGCTGATATAGTTTGTCTAAACAACAGTACTTGCAACATCCTACCTCAATCTTAGCATCATGATTCTGGAAGCTTCCTTTATACTCCTGCTTATATTCATTAGAACCTTGATTTTGATTACAGAACATAATATATTTTAATTATTACATACATTCTGACAGATTCTTTAATGCGTTTTAACAATCAGTTATGGCTATTATAAAGTACAAGAATGTTAGAAAAAAATATAGTCTATAGTTTTATAACTCGGTAAAATGCTTACTGACATAACAACGTACTTACAAGAAGAGTCTATAAAAGTGTATACTAGGTCTTCTTAATAAGAGGTTGTTGTTGTTGATAAACAAGGGTTGCTGAGCTTGTCACCCTTTTGCAGCCAATGAAAAGTTGAAGAATGTGTATGTGTTCTGAGACTGCTAAATGGAACTGATTAAGATGTTGCTGATTGGTGGTTAATAATCAATATACACTTTAGCTCCCCAAAACACATGCCAATTCTTCCTGTCATTTGTCAACAGCTCAATTTCTTTCCAGGTTTTCTTCATCAGTTTCTTCATCAAAATGAAGGGATGCACATAGCCTTGGGCTGCATGCGAGATACCCATATTATGATGATGCAGCACATGCTTGGATTGCTGTCAATTAGATCCAGATATATGATGGCACAGGTAAAAGAGTGTATGTGAGTCACCACAAACAAAAGACATCTCTTGCATGGGAACATAGATGACATGAAAGGAGTGAGAATAAAGACAGGGATGTCATAGATGGCACAGACAGAGGAGATTATTAAAAAGGTGACCCCAGTCAAAAAAATATTCAAGGGAGAAGAGTGGAGTAAGTCAGAGATGAGCTGGATGAACTACCAGCAAGTCATTATCAGTCTTGGTAGAGAATGCAGAACTTGGGCCAATGGGAAAGCAGAGATGGAAATTGACTAGCTTATGCTGGGGAAGATGATGCCATTGTGTACACTTCTTCTTCTTTGATCCTTAGCCGCCGACCGTCAAAGCAGTCAGTGGCCATCACACCTAGTGGCGTCTTGTAGGGAAACAACAAATTTATTCCACTTTGCTCGGTCAGTGGCCATCCTTCGTACAGTGCCCCAACTCTGGTTCATTCTTTGCATCTCAGCCTCAACAGTCCTCCGCCAAGTTGTTTTTGGTCGGCCTCTCTTTTGTTTTCCTTCAGGGGTCCAAAGCATAACTGTTCTTGTGATGTCATCGGGATCTCTTCTGAGGACATGGCCAACCCAGCTCCAGCGTCTGCCAGCTATAACGGTGTGCATGTCCTCTTGCTTGCTCCGAGTAAGCAGATCTTGGTTGGTGATGGTATTCGGCCAAAGATTCGATGAATTTAGCACAATGAAGGTGTAGCCATTATTCTACAGAAAGAATTGTGTACACTGATGGGTCCGTAATCTGTGGTAATAAATCAGGGTGGGGCTTCTCTGCTAGAGTAAAGGACAGAACAGTCGCTTAACATAGCAGAGCTTACATGATAACAACCTCAAGCATGAGAATGGAGGTAGAAGCAGTTACTGCTGCCTTAAGATGGCTGTCTGAGACTTTATTAACAAAGGCATTGTATCAGACTCACAATCCATGCTTTGAAAGGTTCAAAATGGTTGGCTTCGACATGAATGGAAAACCTCCATAGAAGCATCAAATCTTCAAGAACTTATATGGATCTACATTAACATTCGTCAGTTTCATTTGTCTCCGGCTCTCTTCTCCACATGTTTTTTAGTCTACCTCTACCTTTCTTTCCTTGGGGATTTCAGAACAAAGACCACCTTGTAATACTATGTAACTCCGCCTAGGCTGGTCCCAAGCCCGGATGAAAAAGGAGGAGGGCGGCCTGCATGGAGGCTGTAAGGAGGCAGCCCCTCCACCATGCAACGACACAACAGGCCAATCACCTGTTTGCTTTAAAACATGATTACGAGTAATACAAGAGAGAAAACCAGACTGATTCTAAAGGCAACAAACTGGAATGGACTACGACTTACGGAACTTGGAACACAAGAAGTATAAATGGGAAAGAAGAGGAGCTGGTGGAAGAGATGAGGAAAGCAAAATTAGAAATTCTGGCTATAATGGAAACAAAGAAAAAAGGACAAGGAGTCATGGATCTCGATGGCAACAACCTGGTCATAGTGTATGGGCTAAATGAGGATGAGAGAGCAGAGGTCAAGGAGGAATTCTTCGAGCTGCTTCAAAGGACAGTGGATGACTGCCTAGATGAAATTATCATGCTCGGAGATTTCAATGCCAGAGTTGGAAATGACCATGCTAGATGGGGTGGAGTTATCGGAAGATATGGAGAAGATACTCTCAATGACAATGGAAAGCGACTCCTTAGATTCTGCAGTGACCAGAATGTGATCATTACAAACACAAAGTTCCCCCATAAGTGCATACATGCATACACTAGATGTGAACCAACAAAGAATGAGAAGTCAGTGATCGACTATGCCATAGTTAGGAGGAGCTCATTCAAATATGTCCGGGATGCTAGAGTCTAGAGGGGTCCAGAGATTGGAAGTGATTACTACCTGCTTACAATCAAAAGAACAACTGAAAGAGTTGCTCAGCCTAGGAACTGCCCAACATCACGCAAGAAACCAAGTAAACAATCGGGAGAAATGAGCATTAAGACCTACAAGCTGAGAGAGCCAGAAATTAAGACCAGATATCAGGGGCTTATTGATATAGCAGTGAGAAACACAGAAGAACAACCTGATGACTTGGAAACCCTCTGGCTTAAATTCAAGGACATCATAAAGATAGCTGCTGCAGAAGCATGTGGTGAAGTCCGACTTGGAAACAACAGAAAGAGGACACCTTGGTGGACAGAGGAAGTCAAAGAGAAAATAAGAGAGAAGAAAATGGCATGGAAACAATACTTAGGAGCTAAAAACACTGCAGGACAAATAGAGAAATATAGAGAAAATGTGATACTCAGAACAGAAGCAAAGAACAAGGTAAAGGATCCCGTTACACGTCCATTGAGGCATATTGGGAATATGGTGTTAGGCCCATATCTTCTTGACCGTCGGCACACTAGGGGTGATGTGGTCAGCATCACGCCGCTGCCTTAACCTTCCCAGAGTTACTCTGGTACCCATTTGGGGCTGGGTCGACCCAGGAGTCGTCTGTGGCCTAAACAAATCCCACCTCATCTGGGGATCGAACCATAGACAACTGCGCTAGGAAGCCAGTGCACTAACCACTATGCTACTGCGGCTCCAAAGAACAAGGTGCTAGCAGCAAAACAGAAGTCCTGGGAAGAATTTGGAGAAAAGCTAGAAAAAGATGTGCAAGAAAACCAGAAATTGTTCTATAAGACCCTAAAGAACATGAGGAAGGAAAAACAATGCCCTCTCAAATTTCTGAATCAAAGAATAAAACAGGATATAAATAACAGATTTTAAAGTAAATGTTCTTTTTCATTCTTGATAAAACTTAGATTTAGCCAAGGTAAACTGACAGACACCTATTAAAATATTTGATTTGCCATGAGCTATTGTTTATCACATCAGTGGGTTACTAAGGGTTGCTAAGGAAGTAAAGAATACTAACACTGTTATCTTCCAGGCATGTCATAAGAGCTGACTAAGGAGGGTTGGGCATGGGACCAGTTATCACATCCTGTAGACTATTTTTAACCACATAAACTTTACAGAATAATTTGTATAACATCTCTGTAGAAGTGTCCATTTCTGCTTTGATAGCCTCTACTGGAATGTCATCAGGATCAGCTCCTTTTCCTTCTGTTAGAAGCTTTATGTCTTTCTTTATTTCTTCCTTAGTTGGTTTTTCACAGTTGACTTGTAGCTCCTTGATGGCTGGCTGGAAGTCTGGAGGATTTTGTGGATCCAGTCTGTTGAGAAGTTGAGTGTTTTGTGGAATTGTCTGAGAGAGAGAAGAAATACCACCAGAATGGAAAGAAGGATCACTGGTCAACCTGCCTAAGAAGGGAAATTTACAAAAGATTTACGTGCATTTATTACACGTGCATAATTTTATTATTAGCTCCAGGAAAAATATTTAACAGGTTCATCCTCAAGAAATTAAAGAGTCTATGGGTAGAGAACAAACATGTTCTAGGCAAAGCAGATGCTGTACAGATCAGAATGCCACATTGAGAATAATAGTGGAACAAAATCTAAAATGGAAAGCATCTCTTTACATTACATTTGTGGACTATGAAAAGGTATTTGGCAGAGTAGACAGAGAACCACTTTGGAAAATGATGAAATGGAATCTCATTGAAGATTATTAACTAAATGAAGAAAACACATGAAGACTTAACATTTTTCATAAATTAAAGCTTAAGAACTGGAGTGCAACAGGGATGCCTGTTGTTCCTATTTCCTTTCCTACAGTCTATAGATAGGGTTGTGAAAACATCAACTTCAGCCAATAGAAACCTATTGCTCTGATTAAACAGCTTCATGATCTAGATTTTACAGATGAACTGGCTCTCCCCTCCCAAAACTGTAATCAGATGTACGACGAAATGAAAATACTTAATGAAGTGGGTCTGAAAATACACAGGGAGAAAACAAATATAATGTGACTAAATTCAGGAAATGATAACAATTTTGCTCTAGAAGAAAGAGCCCACCAAGATTTAGAATCATACATACACCTTGGCAGCAATATTGACAATGATATTTATTTTTAAAGCGGTTTATTTATTTTCTTTTGTGTTTAACTAAATCTCAAATTTTTTTTTTTTTTCCCAATAATTCATCCTGGTGTTCTTAATAGAATTAAAAAGTCACTACAGCGCTGGATATAGCCCTTTAAACTTTCTTTTCATTTGTCTACAAAATGAACATGCATTTTATCTGGCGGTGACCAGAGTCGCATTTTTTCCTGGCGCTAAAAACCCTCAGTACGCCACTGCCCCAAACAAGTACAATTTGCTGGTTGCTGTAAGGGATTTCCTGTCTGGACTAAAGATACATGAACAAGAAAAAATAATTGAAATTTAAAAATAAAAAACACCCATGTGCATATAGGGTAGAAACCCTAAAAAATGTTGATACTTGTGGTGGATGTGTAAAAATAACACTTATTATGTTACATATTTGTTAATAGTGGTGACATACTGAGAACAGGTTACAATTATGCTAAAAAGTTGTAAAGCATTACTGAGTAAAATGTCCCCAGCAGGATATACAGATGTGGAACTGCTCCTCGTACTCTCTCTCCCTGCAGAAACATGACCATCTTCCTCAACTTTACTTTCTATCTTCACTGTGTATCCCTGAAAACAAAATGTTGAACATGTTCAAGTTTGAAATAAACCACTTCAGTCTAAAACATTGCCACAGTTTGACAACTACATGATACATTTTTATGTATTTAAATTATTTTATTTTCTCAAGTGTTTCATGTTTCTGTCCCTGACGAAGACTTCTTCTTCTTCTTCGATCCTTAACCACCGACCGTCAAAGCAGTCAGTGGCCATCACGCCTAGTGGCGTCTTGTAGGGCAACAACAAATTGATTCCACTTTGCTCGGTCGGTGGCCATCCTTCGTACAGTGCCCCAACTCTGGTTCATTCTTTGCATCTCAGCCTCCACAGTCCTCCGCCAAGTTGTTTTTGGTCGGCCTCTCTTTCGCTTTCCTTCAGGGGTCCAAAGCATAGCTGTTCTTGTGATGGCATCGGGGTCTCTTCTGAGGACTGACGAAGACTATATTTTACATATACCACACTTTTACAGAAAAAAAAAACATAGGACGTAGCAATAAGTAATAACATGTTTAAATGGACAATATTTTAACAGTTTCTCATTTTAACTCAGCTGTATACAGGTTTGTTATCAAGAATTAAAAAGAATGCTCACTTTAAAATCTGTACAGATGTCTTGTTTTATTTTTTGATCCAGGAATGGGATCTTCTGTTCCATTTTGGTTTTTTTTTAATCTGAAAAGTAAAATGAATTATGTATGACAAAATCGTAGACAATTTGTTACTTGCTGGTTATCTGAGATATTGATATCACAAAAAATATCACAAGGTTTTTTTTTTTAAATTTGTGAAAAAAAAAAATTAAAACAACCTGAAAATATTCTTCTTCTTCTTCTTCCTCGTTCGCCCTGAAAAGGACGGTGGTTGCGTTGTGTCTGTTTACGCCTAAGCTGTGATATCTGCACCTTTCGGTCGACACATCCGACTTCTGCACAGCATTTTTTAGGACCGGGTTTGCCTTCCCATTGCGATCCATGCTCGCTCAGCCAGCCTGCACTGCTGCAGACTGTTTCCAGAACCACCACGTGGAGGTGGAGCACGGTCTTGACCAGCTCTGGTTCGCTGGTCCTGACGCAGGCAGTCAAGCTATGAGTCGCTGACTGCTGTCTCTATTGCTGCGTCTTCTGGTCCCAACCTGAAAATATAAGGAAGAGGGATACATGTTTAATGGTAGTATGTCCAATGTCACATTTAACAGTCTTTGCCATACTGTTTTTTTTCTGAATGATTCAGAGCTGTCAAGTTCATGCAAAATGTGTTTATGATCATTTTTAAAAATTATAACGTCTACCATTAATGTATCTATACTTGTGCTTTATACACTATACTAATGCATTTGAGATAGTAAAACATGAGAAAAGTATGTTTTAACATTAAACACGGGTGTTATACATGTTTGATGATAGTATGTCCATGAGAGCATTTTAAACAGTTTGTGCCACACTGATTTGTATGAGATTTTCAAATGTATACTAAATGTGTGTAAGATCATGTTTTAAAAATATGACTTTTACCATCTGATAGCTAGAATTTAAGTTTCATATAATATAAACATCTGGGAATTTTTACAGAAGTAATTTTTTGTGTGTGCACTGTTCTTGAAATCAGATATACAGACAAGTTACAAATTTTGCCACAAAGTGCTACATTTTAGTATATTCTTCTCTTCTTCTTCTTCCATCCTTAGCCACCAACCGGCAAAGCAGTATGTGGCCAGTACGCCTAGTGGCGTCTTAGGGCAACAACAAATTGATCAATCTATCGCTGTTTCCACCACGCCTAGTGGCGTCTTTGTGGAACAAAAACAGACCAAACAATCTATCATTGTTTCCGTAATCAGATTGGTTGGCAAGCAGGTGATCAGCCCACTGTGCGAAGTTTTTACGGGATGGGGTAAACAGCCCCATGACCAACCCTCCTTAGTCGCTTTTTACGACATGCGTGGTAGGGTGCAGTGTTACTATTCTTTGCTCCCCTTTCGGGCCCCGGTAACACACGGGTGTTAGTATATTCTATCACAGAATAATGAAATAAATGAAGGAAATTTGATATAAATTTTCCCATTTAGCCACTTTATTTTATGAGCAATATATCTCTTCTGTTCCTTACCTTTTAGTTCCCTGTAAAAGTAAAGCAGAGGTTGTGTTCTCACAGGAATAAAAGTAAAGTAGGGGGTGTGTTCTCACAGGAATAGAAGTAAAGTAGGGGGATGTGTTCTCAGAGGAATATATGTCAAGTAGGGGGTGTGTTTTCACATGAAAAAATGTCAAGTAGGGGGGTGTGTTCTCACTGGAATAAATTTAGGGAGTGTGTTTTCACAGGAATAACTGTTAAGTAGGGGGTGTGAACTCACAGGAATAAATTTAAAGTATGGGGTGAGTTCTCACATGAATAAATGTAAAGTATGGGGTGTGCTCTCACATGAATAAATGTAAAGTAGGGTATGTGTTCTCACAAGAATAAAAAGAGCATGTTCTCAGATGCATAAATTTCCAAAAAAATGTAGCACTTTTTGTTGTTGTGGCTTTTAAACACGACAATTTTGCTGATTACTAGTGAGGTCTGGCAATTTGACAATCAATGACTGCTAAGTACTGATCAGAAACTATTCTTCTTTTCTTCTTTGATCCTTAGCCGCCGACCGTCAAAGCAGTCAGTGGCCATCACGCCTAGTGGCGTCTTGTAGGGCAACAACAAATTGATTCCACTTTGCTCGGTCGGTGGCCATCCTTCGTACAGTGCCCCAACTCTGGTTCATTCTTTGCATCTCAGCCTCCACAGTCCTCCGCCAGGTTGTTTTTGGTCGGCCTCTCTTTCATTTTCCTTCAGGGGTCCAAAGCATAGCTGTTCTTGTGATGGCATCGGGGTCTCTTCTGAGGACATGACCAACCCAGCTCCAGCATCAGCCAGCTATGATGGTGTGCATGTGCTCTTGCTTGCTACGAGTAAGCAGATCTTGGTTAGTGATGGTATTCGGCCAAAAGATTCGGTGAATTTTCCTTAGGCATGTTGTGTGAAAAGAGGACAATTTCGACATTTCCTTCTCTGTAACTCTCCAGCATTCCGCGCCATAGAGAAGCACAGAAAGCACACAGCTCTGATATAATCTTAATTTTGTGCTTGTGCTGTATTGGGAGGACTTCCAGATGTTGTTTAGGCTAAAGAAGGCTGTTCTTGCCTTATTCATTCTGATGTTGATGTCTTTGCCTGCCCCGCCGTCTGGTGTTACTATGCTTCCTAGGTATGTGAAGGTATCTGTCTGTACTAATTGCTGATTCCCTACTGATATGGGCTCAGGGTTGCTTACATTGAGCGTCATGACCTTAGACTTCTTTAAATTGATATTCAAGCCAACCTGCTGGCTAAACTTATTAAGTCTATCCGTTTTTTCCTGGATGTGTTGATGTGAATGTGCTACTGCTAGTAGGGCAATGTCATCTGCATATTCCAGATCTTCCAATGTAGAAAATGTTGTCCATCTTATTCCTGTTGTCTGGCGCATCACCCAGTCTATGACTGTTAAAAATAGAGTGGTTGATAAGGGGCATCCCTATTGTTTCTCCTTTATCATCAGCTAGTCATGTCAGTAATTGAATATGGGCTTGGAATACTCATGCTGTCAATATTACAATGTAAATGGCTGGGAACACAATCAAAATGAAGGGATGCATATCATCATGGGCTGTGCATGAGATAAACCCACTGTGACTAAGAAGTACATGCTTGGATCGGTATTGATTAGATCCCATGTTGTGATCGCCCAGGCAAAAACCTATATGCTGATAACCACAGACAGAAGACAACTTCTGCATGGGAACATAGCTGGCATAAAAGGAGTAAGAATAAAGAGAGATATCATGAATGACAGAGGGAAAATTGCGCAGGTGACCACAGTTAAAAATATATTCAAAGGGGAAGACTGGAGTAAGTAAGGTGAGAACTAAATAAAGTATCAGCACATCATCAAGAGCTATGGTAGTGAGTGCAGTGCTTGAGACAATGGAAAAGTGGAGCTGGAAATTAGTCAACCAATACATGATTAAAGCAAGAACAAAAACAAATATATAATGATTAGTCAGGCATGCCAGAAAGAATATTTCTCAGAACTTTTTGATGGTGAGCAAGGTCAAGCATCAGAAATGATAACCACTAGCACAGAAGAGGAAACCAATGGTGATGAAGATGGCATAAAGATGGAAGAACTGAAGGCAGCAATATAGTAAATCAAGATTGGTAAAGCAGCAGGGCATGATGGTATAACACCAGAAATGGTTAAGTACATGGGAGCATCAGGTGACCTATTACTCTTAAGGGTCCTACAGGCTGCGTAGTGCAACAAGACCATACCAAAGGATTGGGAGATTGCCATCATAACACCAATTTTCAAAAAGGGTGACAATCTACAATGTGGAAACCATTGAAGCATATCTCTTCTCAGTGTCCCTAGTAAAATCTACTCTAGAATCCTAAAGCAGAAACTCTAATGCCTAGCTGAGCCACAATTGGATGAGGTCCAGTGCGGATTCCAAGCTTACCAAAGTAATCAAGACCTAATCTTCACACTCAGACAGCTGAATGAAAAGGCCATTGAGTATAAGAGTGAGATCCATCTTTGTTTCACAGATCTGGAAAAGGCATTTGACAGGGTCCCGTAGAGCAATCTTTGGGACTGTTTGGCAAGGAAAAACATTCCACCACCTCTGATTCATGCTATACAGAGCTTCTACAAGTCTTGCAGAAATTTTGTGAGGACAGCAAACAATAAGTCAGAAGAGTTCAGGACCACCACTGGTGTAAGACAAGGTGATATCCTGTCACCTTATCTTTCCATACTCCTCATGGACAATGTTATCAAGGCATATAAGGAGAGAAAAAGAAAGTATTCAGTGGGGTACTGGAAGATGAGACAGGTCTGTATTTCAGAGCTGGCATTTGCTGATGATGTTGCCCTGATTGCTAAATCAGAGGCACATCTCCAATCCAACCTGTAAGTCTGGAAAGAAGAGCTGGAGAAGAGAGGGATGGTCATAAGCAGCTCTAAAACTAAATCCATGGTGATATCATGAGAAGAAAGAAGACATCAGATTAAGCTGGGAGAACATGTCCTAGAGCAGGTCGACCACTTTAAATACCTCAGAGCATCAAAGAAGAGTTGGCCACTCAATAAGCAGCAGCTGGGAGACTTTTTCAGGCTATAAATTGAGGATTCCTCAGCAAGACAGAGGTTGGTAAGAAAACAAAGATGGCTGTATTTCACTCCACCTATGTCCCAGTCTTGACATATGGATGCGAGTCATAGGCAATGACTACAACCCACAAAAGCCAGATCCAAACCTCAGAAATGAGATATCTGAGGAAGGTGGTTGAAGTAACAAGAAGAGACATGGTCCGTTACCAGACAATACGTCAAGGCATAAAGTCCCACCCCCTGCAGACCCAAGTAGAACAGTCCCAACTAAGATGGTTTGGCCATGTCTGCAGAATGGGAAAAGATCGGCTACCACGACAAGCATGGGAAACAAACAGCCAGGGATCCAGACCCCAGGATGACCCAGAGTCTATTGGGAGGACAATATTAGACAATCTTTGAAGGACAGATGACTAGAATGGAACCAGGCCAGGAGGAAAACTGCTGATAGGATAGTCAGGCACTCTCTCTTCCAAACCTCTACACCTCATGGTAGAAGGGAAATGACTAAGTGAGTAAGTAAGAGGCATGTCAGGGGAAAATGAAGATCTTTTGAGGTACAAGTGCTGCATCTTATCATATATATATATCATAACTCCCCCCCCCCCCACAGGAGCATAGGCCTTCAACAAACACATGCCAAGTCCTCCTGTCATGTGCTGTCATCTCAAGTTCTGTCTACATTCTCACCATTTTCACCTGTTTCCAGCTCACTTTTCCATGTGCTTCTTGGTCTGCCTCTGTCTCTCTTGCCCTGGGGGTTCCAGGACAAGGACTGCCTTGTAATGCTATCAACAGGTTTCTTCAGTGTGTGTCCTATCCATCGCAATCATCTTCTTCTCATATCTTGTTCCACTGGCACTTGTCTGGTTCTTGTCATCAGTTCCACGTTGGTAACATTGTCATACCATTTTAATCCTTCTGTTCAACATATTGTGCGACATGTTGCTGATGAAAAATTAAAAGCACTTTAAAAGTCAGTCCAAACACTTCAAGCCTTCCCATTACTCTACTTCCTTCAGATTCCTTTTCATTTTATTGTTGTTGTTACACTGTGACAGGTACGAACATACATTTTTTAGGAAATTGAAAAACACACAAAAAGAAACATTCACAAAATTTAAACTGACATTATTTACAGCAATTGGACAGGAAAAGTGAAGCCAAATCAAGTTTTGGCAACTGAAGAAATTATGTGAATATAGGGCCTATTCATAATTATAACTTAGGTTAAGCTCAGTATTTTTATTCATACATTTAAAAAAATAATAATAATTGAAGTTTGAATAAGGAGACAGCATTTTTGGTGTTGCCAGACTGGCTATTGGTACTTACATTATAGCTAGCCTTAACTTTACCACAACTCAGCTTCAAGGTTTGTCAAACAGTTTTAACTCGCTCTAATGAACAAGTAGTACTACACAGGACTTTGCCCTTTACATTTATCTGCAAGGCATAACTTGTGCCAGCATGATATGTCTGAATTTGAAAAGAAATTTTTTTTAAAACCTGGCAATTAGCTGGTTTAAATCATATCAATACACTGGCACATGTGTGTGAACATTTTGAAATGGAGAACACGATTTATGAAGCTTACATTTTATACTTTTTTATATCCGTTACTAGTGCTGCTAATCATTTGTTTATAAGCAATGGGAAGAGATTCATATTCTTAACACTGGCTGTAAGTTGATCATGAACAGCTGCTTATTTGTCAGTGAACAGAAGAGAATTATAGTGACAGTAGTTTTTAAGTTTGTCTCAGTGATTCAGATGAAGAGGCAAGTGGAGTCTTACAGGATGTCACAGAGTGATTAGAAATTGCTGAAAGCATGACACAAAAATGGCGAAGCTAGAAGACACAGAGCAAAAATTAATATACTGGCAACACGACAATATAACCTGATGGCTTGCTTAAATAGCCACAGTAGCACAGTGGTTAGTGCACTGGTTTCATAGCTCAATGGTCCATGGTTTGATCTGCAGTTGAGGTGGGACTTTTTTAAACCGCAAACTGCTCCTCGCTTAACCCAGTCCCAACTGGGTACCAGAGCAACTCTGGGAAGGTTAAGGCGGCCAGCATGATGCTGACCACATCACCCCTAGTATGCTGATGGTCAAGAAAATATGGCCCTAACACCATATTGCAAATATGCCTCAATGGGCATGTAAATGGGATCCTTTACCTTTTTTTTCTAATGACACAATGCATTTCAGTTTTGTAAAAAGGTGTAACTTAGGAGCTTGACTGTCAAACCCACTGAAATATTATAGTGTTTTATTTACTGAATAAGTTGAAGATTACATGTGTCAGTGCATCAGTTATTATTCATTCATAACCCTCCCCTCCCAAAGGAGCATAGGCCTTCAACAAACACATGCCAAGTCCTCCTGTCACGTGCAATCATCTCAAGTTCTTTCCACGTTCTCCTCATCATTTTATCCTGTTTCCAGCTCTATTCTCCATGTGCTTCTTGGTCTACCTCTGCCTCTCTTGCCCTGGGGGTTCTAGAACAAGGACTGCCTTGAATTGCTATCAACAGGTTTCTTCAGTGTGTGTCCTATCCATCGCCATCGCCATTGTCTTCTTCTTATCTCTTGTTCCACTGGCACTTGTCTAGTTCTTGTCCTCAGTTCCACATTGGTAACATTATCATACCATTTTAATCCTTCTATTCTATGCAAGCACCCATTTATGAAAGTCTGTAGCTTTTTGGATGTTTTCTTTGTTGTTCTCCATGTCTCAGAGCCATACAATAGGACTGACTTCACATTTGAGTTGAAGATTCTTATTTTCGTGTTGGATCCTATTTCTCTTGATCTCCATATATTTCCCAATGCAATGAAAGCTCCTCTTGCTTTTTGTATTCTTAGTTTGATTTCAGTCTGTCCCTCCAACTTTGTCTATATTGCTGCCAAGATATGTGTATGATTCTATATCTTGTGTTGGTGTTTCTTCAAGTTAAACCCTGCATTTATTCTCATTACTTTTGTCTTTTCCCTGTGTATTTTCAGACCCAATTGCTGTGACCTCTCAGTGAGTGTTTTCAATTTGTCCTGCATCTGATTACAGTTATGCGACAGAAGAGCCAAGTCATCTGCAAAATCCAGATCATCCAACTGCTTAGTCAGAGTCCACTGGATTCCATTTCTGTTGTGTGTTGTTGATGATCTCATAACCCAGTCTATTGCTAGTAAGAAAAGAAATGGAGCTAAAAAGAAAATAAATGTAAATGTCATCAGTTATTATGCCAAACTCAAATGTATTCAGAATAATCTTTCAAAACAATGTTTAATGTATGCTCCATGGACCAAAGTCACATACCCTAAACTGAATAACTTTACTGCTGTCCTAACAAATATTGGGTTTCAAAAGAAATCATTCATTCAGTCATGCTGGTGTAATGGTTACTACACTGTGCTGTGATCGGGTGATCCAGGTTCAAGCCCGGGCGAGGACATTTGATCGAGTGTCATTGAGCGGGACATGAACTAGATTAATTAGAGCACTGGTGAAGACATTTGAAGGAGTGTTGTCGACCAAGGACTGGTGGCTCCTGAGCCAACCCAGCTCTAATGGGTACCCTCCAAAGATGGCAAGTATCTCCCTGAATGGCGAGTGCACACCTGTCAGTGTACAGGGAAAAATGAGATACCTAAAAATCAGTCTCAGGTTAGATATACTAACCTAAATTCTTGAATCAAATAATAGCGGGTGTACGTAAATAAAATAAAAATCCATTCATGACTACTGGTCTTCATCTGCAGAATTGTATACACCTTGGTTGAGTCACATGTTTTTAAGAAATAGAAATTAAGCATTATATCATATTATGCTTCATGTCTATGATGACATTCACAAGGAAAAGAAAAGACTGAACCATTTATGAACATTTTGTTACAAAAAAGTTCAGAATGCCTTTCATTCATTCCAAAATCTCAGTATGGAGGAAAAGGGCATAGGGTACATAAGCAGATGCCAATACAAGCAATATAATCCACATAAACCAAGCAAATATAACATACATGTCTTTGGTTTATGTGATTCAATAACTAGATATGTGGTAAACATGTTCACAAATTTTGGTTCATATTTATCATATGATCTTGAAGTGGATTCAAATAGATGTCAAGCTCTAAAGATTTTTCAGACCCTAATACAGCCTTTGGGTGCAGGCCATCATTTATTGACTGACAGTAACAATTAAAATGGAGCCAAAATATTTAAGTGAAGGACAAAACTTATTTAAATTTTTTGTTAACACATCCGCACTTCAAAAGGAATAACACACACATTTTAATATCAAATAATGATTTAAAGCATTTCACAAGATTTTTCTTCCAATTTCCTATATTTGTTATATATACCAAAGCATTTAATAAAATACTACAATGAGATGATGGCACGTGACAGGAGGACTTGGCATGTGTTTGTTGAAGGCCTATGCTCCTTTGGGAGTGGAGGGTTATGATGATATGATTTACTAAAATAATATATGTATCTACTGCACGTTTTTAAAATATCACCTGAAGAGAAATTTTGCATCAGTTTTGGGTGCCTGTTATTACAGAAATATATGGTTGCGGAAAAAAAAGACAATTACATCTTTGAACTGTGATAAAAATATTTAGATAAGTTTCACATTAAATGTGCACTGACATTCTGAACATTTTATTGCAATTATATAAGTGTAGTGTTCATAATTTTACATTTTTATTTTTCAGTCAGGTCTACACTTCACAATACTTGACAGATAAGGTCTACTTTTTTCAAATAACAATTAGGCCTAAAAACATTTCACAATATTACTCAGCCAATTTATCATGTTTTTATGTAGGCTATAACATACACCACTTACTGAAAAAATGTAGTTAAACAGGTTTTTGCCTTCCAAGTGCGACGCATGTTACTTTCAACCTAGACTAAAGTCTGTTCGTTATATCCGAGCGCAATTCAGCAATCGCCATTCAAAAATAAGTGAACTCTGTTAACTGAAACGCTGTGTTGATGAAATATAAGCCTGGAAAAGGACTACTAACATCCGTCAGCTAGCATGAAATAACCTCGAAAAGGACTGCTACTCCAACTAGGGTTGATAGATACAAGTTTAGAAAAGGACTAACATTATCTATCACTATCAGCTAGCGTGATGAAATCCTGAAAAAGGGTTGCCAGTTACGCTAACGTTGCCTGTACCTGCTGGTGCCGGTGGGGCTGGTTTAATATGAGAAGAAATTACGATTTCTGTTTTCCAAAAACCATATCCATTTTGGTGAATCGGTCAAATAAAAGATACAAAACTACATAGGATAGAAAGAGTGAGCTTATCCCCAACACTGTTTTGAGCTTTGCCAACAATAATAACGCGCCCGGGCCCGACAAACACTGAGGTCGCTTTAAAAATAAAATTGCAAATCCAACATGGAGGCCTTCATTAAAATTGTCCTGTAAAAACGAAATTGATAAACAGCATCGAGCGAAAGAAATTGTTAACTGTTATGGTCTCCTAAGCAAGCGAGAACGGTACATGAAGATGACAAAAGTATATATTCCTCGTATCTGTTAATAAATAATGACAATTTTTCACAACATACACATGGATTCTACAGCCTTGAGCTAATGTATTGTAGTTGCCAGTGTTGCCATATTTTTTTAAAATTTTTTTTATTAAAACACTGCTTTAAAAACATGAATGTTGATTATGAACTATCAAGAATATTGAGAGTTTCTTCTTGATTTTGTTCGTTTTATTTAGTTTTTTTATTTAACGTATAAGCATAATTGTGAATGTCCCTATTTACAATGATTTGAAAATGTGACGCCACTTTCTCATATCGGCAGTTGTTCATATTATTTGGAATTGAAAACAATATATATCCTAATTATAACCCATCAGAGATTGAACGGGATATTTTTCTTCATTAATTTTTTTTTAAATTTCGATTTTCATCATCATTAACATCATCTGCCATCTCTACAACAACAGTAAGCTGTAATATATCTTCAACGTCTTCTGTCTCTTGTCTTGATGCTGCACTCAGATAGAATCATTCCTGTCCATTTCTTAATGTTATATTCCCACTTATAGCACTGTCTTCCTCTTGGACGTTTGCCTTCAACTCTCCCTTCTATTATGGTTTTTTTTTAAACAAAGTATCCCGTTCAACTCTTGATGGGTTATAATTAGGACATATCGTGTAATAAATTCAAGAAAATAAAATCAGATTTCTGATATCCAAATATAGTATTCCTCAGCCCTCCACTCAGTCCAAATATAACAAATCAAAACCAAAATCAATTTGTGTGTTACACACCATTTTCAACAAACATACAAACAATAAAAATATTAAAAAACACAAATACAAACAAGAAAAAACAAACAAACAAACAAAGTAAAGTATCCCTTAACTGCCCTGTTGTTAACACAGTGAAAGGGGATGAGAATGCCTGGAGGTGTCAGAGATTACATCGAATCCACCAACTATCTGCCATCATCTTCGTGAGTACTCGGTCAGACTTCCTCTTACCTCCCCATTTCAAGAAATAAATAAACAATACAAAATAAAAAAACAAACGAATTAAAAAACAAACAAACAAACGAAAACAAACTAAAATGAAGTATATCACAACTCACTGCTGTTAACAAGGTGAAAAAGGTTTAGAAAACACTGGGGTGTTAGCGATTACATCAAATCTACAAATTATAATCTGCCATCAGCCAAACACGCACGCCATCAGACTATCCTTTTTCTCACACTATCACTAATCCTTATTTTGATGTTTAGTTCTTGGTATATACTGTTTAACCATATTGTGATTCTCTATGTCTATCTATTCTCAACACCTGTTCCACAGTTATGAATGAATTGCATGCCTGTAAATAATCTAGTATTGGTTTTCTCTTTTGTTCATACTTCATTACATTTTAATAGAAAATGCTCTCTCTCTATATATTTTTTTTTTCTGGACACTCTGCATTAGTTTATGTGAGGCAATTTCAAGTCTTCTTTTAATTTCTACTGCACAGTCGCCAGAGCTGTGTATGATTGATCCTAAGTATTGGAATTCATTAACATCTTCCAGTTCTTCGTTACAGAAGGATGGTGAGAATACCCTGGACTGAAAAAAGACCAACAGAGAAGTACTGCCCTCACTAAATGTATGTTTATTTTATTTACGTCAAATATATTGCAGTAATACCCTGTTCAACCTAACGGTTATTGTGCGTTAGGTTCTTCGGTGCTAGTTGGTTGCTAGTCCTAAAAAGAACTGTTCCTAAAAGGGACCACTAGCTAACTGTCTGGATTTCTCTCGTTGTTAGTCTGTTCATGGTATCATGGCGTGTTCCATAATGTATTTCACCTCCTGTCTCGCTAGTTTGGTGGCAGCCCTCAGAAGGGCTGGTCATGAAAAGGACTACTAACTGGCTTGTATGGTTTTGTGTGTTTTTCAACCTCCTCGTTTGTGTAGTGTGTGTCATCATTTTCTCCTCCTGTAACTGATGTATCACTTTTTCTATTATTGTTGGTAGTATCATTTCTTGCATTTCAGCGATGACTTTTTCGATGTGTTGATCGTTCTTTTTAGTTTTTTTTTGTTTTGTATTTAGATACAGTTTCATCAATGGTCATTCTTTCCGTCTCTATTCTTTTGAGGAATTCTTCGTTTTCCTATTTCAGCTCTTTCAGCTTCCTGACTTCTGCTTCTATTTGCTGGTGTATTCTTTTCATGTCCTCCATCATACTTCTAACTCTATGTAGATCTATCCTTTTATCACTTCTGTCAGTTTGTTCCTCTGGAGTTTGCCTGTTTCTGTTCTCGACCTGGAGTTTTAATTTTATTTCTTTAACATCCGCGGTCAGCTGATGCAGATATCTTCTATTAATGGTGTGCTGTCTATTCGTGACATCTGCAGTTACTCTGTGTTTTGCATCTTTGAAAGAGATGTTTTTGGACACAGCTTCCTTCAGTATATTCTTAGTTTCCTGAAACACAGGGCAGCCTCGGTACCTTGCCCCGTGGATTCCGAGGCAGTTTGCAAAGGTACGGTTCGTGTTTGTGGCTTTGCAATTGTTGTCCTCCAGTGCCCTGGGACAGTCGCAATATGGGTGGCTCCCCACACAGTACCGGCAAATTGTCTCTCTCCTGCATGTCTTCTAGGTTTGGGAAAACTGCTGGCATTTGGAGCACTGCATGGTCGGAGGGATATAGGCTTGTCTTTGACGATTTCTCTTTCAGCGTCAGTTTCTCACGTCATGTTGTTCCGTCAACAGTTATTACGACTAGATTGGTCTCTCTTTTGTCCGAGGTTTTAAGCCTTTCGACTTTGGTAATTTTGACCTTTCTGTTTTCTATTTGAAGGCAGCTTTGAACTTCTCGTGCGAACCATCTGGTATCGACCCCTATTAGCACCAACTTCTTTGTTGTCTTAAAAGTTTCCACCAATACTTTTATCTGGGAAGGCAGACTTTGGATCCGGACTCCAGTTCGGTCATTAGCGAAGTTATTTTTTTCGGTGTTGTTGAGAGAAAGCATGACTCCCTTTTCGTGTCTCTCTGTTTTAGCAATACCTCTCCTGCCTGTTATTGCTTCGAGGACACCGATCAATTTATCGTCGGGTAGGACTCTAAGCGATGCCTCACCTGCAGACACCTGGGTGAACTTAACGATCCTCTCCTGTAGTGCCTCGCGAGAAACGGCATTGTTTGGCTTGCGAATGTGGCGCTCTCCGACTTCAGTCTCAGTTTGAGCGTATGGTCTGTGGAATGGACTCACGTTCTGGTTCGTTGCCTGCCTCTCGTCATATTTTGTAGAAGTTACCTGGTCTCTACACGATGGAGCCGCAACCCCAACATCTTGTTTTAGCGGTGATGTTGCTTTGTCACGCTTTGGAGCCTGATTGTCTTCTGCTTTCAAAACTCTGGGTTGCTCATCCATGGGGTAACCTGAAGTTACTATCAATGTTGCCACTCAGTTTGGTGGTGAAATCGCTTTCAATCTTTCTCTTGCCTCACGGATCCGTGTGATCGACCGTATTTTATTTTCTGCAACCAGCAATATCAGGCTCATCTTTTATTGGGACAGAGATACTTGCTGTTGCAGAAGTCTCCTTCGCTGTGTCAAGAGTTGGGTTCTCTAGAAGGCTGTCGCTTGACTTTGACGGCCCCGTCACTGTATCAAGTGTTGTATTGGTCGGCTTCTTCGGTATCCCACTTCTGAGATTTAAAGATGCTGGTCTGCTGCTGGGCACATGTACGACTTTCCTTCTCTTGGGATCGGCTTTTTATCGAACTATTTTCGTATAGTGCAATGATCGCTGTATCGCTTGACTGAGAAAAAGATGCGATCGGTTGATAACAAGTGCGACGAACGCAAGAAGCACTAAATGTAGAGGAAAATTGGCTCCTTAATACCATCGCCATAAGGAAGCTGAAGTTTTTCAGCCAAATAAAAAGACATAATAGTCTGGAAAATTTAGTAAACGAAGGCATGGTCCCTGGAAAAAGGAAAAGGGGGCAACCTAGACGAGATGAATCCAGGACAGCACAGAGAGTCTGAACATGTCTTTGGATGATACAGGTCGACGTGACCAAAATCGTGATGCGTTCAGAGCAGCTGTAATGGAGACAACGTTCTGGAAAGAATACTTCATATCATGATGATGCTGATGAGACACTCTGCACAGTAAGGTCCTTCTATTCTAAACTAAAATAGCCCATTCCTAGTTGCATTCTAAGAAGTTTCTTATTACTAGGAGTTTTTAGTTCTCTAGATATCTGACACGCTCTTGAACAGTTTATATGCATGTCTACCCTTGAGACTTCCATCCCACTTTACTGTCTATTTCTCAATTTTTATTCTTTTAATTGAGCTTTTGATCTCTGTTTTACTCATCCTCACATTTATTTTATTTCTAATATTTCAACTTTTCATAACTTATTTATCCGCCTTTTCATTTCCTTCTATGCCAACATGTGAAGGTATCCAGACTATTAGAACAAAACATCCTCTGGAGCAAAGGTAGGTATTTGTCAGTAATATTTCTTCTGCTATATCAGGTCTATTTCATTCTCGTAAGGTTCTTATCAATCATTAACAGCTCTGGCGACTGTGCAGTAGAAATTAAAAGAAGACTTGCAATTGCTTCATATAAACTAATACAGATGAAAAACCTATGGCAAGGCACAAGAAAGGAAACAAAGTTACAACTGATCAGAGCATGTATATTCCCAGTAGCAACATACGGCTGCGAGACTTGGACACTCAATAAAACAATTGCAAAAAAGATTACATCATTCGAAATGAAATGCTACAGAAGGATGTTGAGAATACCCTGGACAGAAAAAAAGACCAACAGAGAATTACTGCACTCACTAAACGTACAGGAACATTGGCTCCTAAATACCATCGCAATAAGGAAGCTGAAATTTTTCGGTCATATAAAAAATAGTGATGGAAGGCATGGTCCCGGGAAAAACGGGAAGGGGTCTACCTAAACCGACGATGGACCCAGGACATCACAGAGAGTCTGAACTTGTCTTTAGCTGATGCAGGTCAACTTGCCCAGAATCGTGATGCGTTCAGAGCAGCTGTAATGGAGACAACGTTCTGTAAAGAATACGTCACATTATGATGAAGTTCTTATAGTTCGAATAGCAGAAAGTGATTCTGTTAATACTGTCAATTATTAAGGAGGGTATTCCTAAATATAGCTAGGGCTTATCATGATTGCTGGAGAGAAGGTGATCTCTTTAAAATCAAAAAGATAGGAATTACAGGTTCAATGTATAGATACTTAGAGAACTTTCTTCATGATTAGATATTTCACAGTACAAATTAACAATTAAAGTTCAGAATTGGATGAACAACATAATGGCATACCTGAAGGATCAATTTTATAATCTTCAATTGTTACTTTAATGGTAAATGATTTGAATGAAGAATTTAAAGATATCAAAAATAATTTACACAGTTCGCAACTGATGTTGCTATATGGAGATATGGGAAAAATCTTACAATATTATATAAATAATGTTCAAAAACTAATAAATGTGACAAAACGGTTCGTGCATATACTTTTATTCCCCACTCTCTCTATTTCACCCGTCTGTTATTTGGGTGCACTTTTTACAACGTTCACTCCGGCAGTATCACTTCTTTTCTTAATTTTTCCCACCTCATAGTCGCTGTAGCGAGAGGAAAGAAATAATGATGGTGATATTATCCTGGACAAACAGATGTATCAAATAATGCCTGGATCGTGCCAGATAAGAGACTGGTCTTACAAGAAATACCGCATTCTCTGAAAAGAGTATCGACAGCATAGGTATAGTCAAGCTGTATAGGTTACTAGATGAGATGTTAATGTACTATCTAGATCGATATGTTCTCCTCTCCAGTCTAACCTTAGACAATGACTCTGCTAGGGGTAATTAACTACACAACAAGAACCTCTATTAACACTGCTATAATGTTATTTCACAGCTAAATTGACTATCTTGAGGATTAATTGTAATCGCTTAAGTGGTCTAGCCACCTGGAATGCAGAAGGTAACCGGGAAGAGGAATAGTGAATTTGTCAAAATTCCTTTCCAGCCCAGACCGAGTGACTACCTGGATGTAGAGGTTATCACCGCACCTTCCGACACATTGGGCAGAAAGAACAATAGACGGCCAGGTGTGTCGTTGAATAATGTTTTTGCGCCAGGCTGTATCAGCAATTATCTGTCTTGTGATCTATTTAAGAACGTGGTTGATATTCGGCTTTATCTCTTTAACTCAGAAATTTTCTGTGTAATTAATACAGATAAAATACGTCTGAGGAGATAGTATGAGCCAGGCTATCATTGAGGGAACGGTTCATAGATTTTTTTGTAAGCTTGCGGAAGCATTACGGACATATTAGAAAGAGGTCACGAATTGGAATTTTAAAATTTGATATTTCAAAACACGCGTGGGAAAGTATGATTTATCACCCCTACCCACATAGTGCAAAAGATATTGGATTGGTGTAAAGTGAGAGCCGGAATACACAATGGTTCTCAATGGCAAATTCCTCGGTGGTACAATCTGGGATTTTGAACTGAGAATTGGAAATATAATCTAGCGAAATTGGAGTCACAGACCAGACTGCATTACAACGTCAAATTAGCAACTCCCCGGAGCCAGAGAAACATAGGACAAAAGATTCCAAAATTATAAGTGACAGAACAGAACATTTGGGCTTATCCTTTTCCTTGAACAAACTGTTTAATTGGAATTACGATCTATCCATCCGTTTCTTTATAATAAATTGAATTCCACATCGACCTTGCACACTTTAGCTTACCGCCATATTCACAATGAGCAGTGGCCATCTACAAAAACTTGTGACCCTTGCGTTTCTGACTGGAGGATGTTTTTGCCTTTTTTTAATTTCTAAGGCATTGTTTATATTATGCCAAATTTTGGAATATGACAGAAATAATGTACATAATTATTATAAGAATCTTTTAAACCAGTGTGTAGATATATGTAAAAACGTTTTAAATAAATGCAATGGGTGTTTTATGCTCACTGGGATTAACATTAATGCTCAGAGAGGGTAAAGTTCTGAGGTAGATGGGACAGTGAAATAAAATTGAGGGACACCTGATTTACGCGTCAGGACACCCAATACTCAGGAGGGATCGTTCTTTCTCTCTCATTTCATGCAACTAGTCTATGGTACTAATTGTTGGTACTAATTTGTGGAACAAGTGTGTGGTATAAGTCGCCATCAATCAATGCTAGACACCAACATCAGACAAGTATTGAATACACTGGACCATCTTCGTAACTACCCCATGATTCTACTTTGGATGTGTTACAGCCATCAGACTTAACCAGTGACGAGAAGAAACAGTTTACACCCTGCAAAGAACCAACATTGGCTAGAGCAGAAACTAACCGACATCTTACTGGCAGCTAAGTAATCATACAATCTGCCAAATGAACTCTTTAAATATTCAAAAAATTACCCACATAATGACCTGTGATATATCATTAAAGCGAAAGCTTCCTTTTATCAACACCTTTATTCATTTCACCTTGTTAAACATAATTGATTATTACATTTTTAATCTGTAAATATATACATTTATAGTTAATCAATGCGTTTGAGTGAACCGCACTGTGTGGCAAAATGTTTTTTAAATAGTGTTGTTTGTTGTAGATGATACTGATAGACGAGAAAACATAATTCTGTCTTACAGAATGTAACCCAATGTCAAAGAAGAGCACTGGTGTTACAGGAATAGCTACTGTTGTGAAGGTCTCTACTTCAGATAGTAATGATAGCAAAGATAGAGCCTAAGGTTCCCTTTGCTAGGAAATACCCTACGATAAACAATAACTCAGTATCTTTGAACAATCAACAATATAAAATTGAGCAGTTTGAGAAATACATTTACTGAATTAATTTAATATTTACACCGATCTTTTCTACTTGTGCAAAAAATGAATATATGAAAATAGTGAATGTAATAAATATGAAAATTATTCAGATCAATACATCACTATTTGAATTACAATATTAACAATAATGTCTTTTTTTGTTTCTGGGTCTTGAGCAGAACAAATTTATAATTACTACACTTTTATGTTCTTTTGACCATCTCATGGTGGCTGTTGAGTAGTCAGTTAACGTATCTGGAATATCCTAATACTGACTGATAAAGCTATTATTTCACAGTCAGCAGTGTTGTAGGTCTTGCTCTTGGCTACCAAACAATGATGGGGCTCATTTCTTAAAGCGAATTTACACCTTATGTTGCTCCATTGTAGTACAAGGATAGCATTGGTGAACTCAAATTCGAAACCTGCATCTTCAGTATGACACCACTGAAACCTGCAACAATGTAAGACATGTGGCTAACCCATGGTCTTGGGTCTTACAAGCCTACGTGTTCGTGGGTGACAGTGTTCAGTGTATTTGCATGTGTGTGAATGACACATATTTCTGTTCCAGTCAGTGTGACAAGATAATACAGGTGTCTATATCCGCTTATTATAACATGAATATAATCTAATACATTATATACAGAATCATAATGCTAACGTTTCCTTCCACAATGGGATTGCCAAGTCCATTATTCACATATGGTAACATTTTTATAAAACAATCTCGCTGTACATTTCTGACCACATTGATAAACATCAAATTCCAGCATCCAAATTACATTTCAAATCAGTCCTCTGGCCTGATAACATATTTTCATTCTATCATAATACCTGCAATACAACAAATTATTTATTCATAAATTTAAATACCCTTTTGAAAAGATGCAAAGAATAGATCAGACTCGGATTGGTGAGATAGAGCTGCACGGCATACAGATGGTAAAAGATTATAGCCGTGGCAAGCGTCTCCTTCCTTCAGTATATCTGTCGTCTGCCTCTACTGTGTGTGTAAAGTTTGTAAACTCCGCTGCTAGCCCTTATATAGGTAGAGTGTTGCTGACACGGAGGCCAATACAACGTCACAGTTTAGCAGGCTGCTTATCGCTTTGTTGTGTGTGCAGACTAGAGCTAGTTGTGTTAGATTGGTCCAGAGAACATATTCGTTTCTCTCAACCCTGGCATTTTCTACTTTCATCTACCTCTCCTTTTAATGGAACTATCCTAAGCTTCCTTCACAAGTCTCGTTTACCTAAATTCGTTTTGTCTACGATTTATATCAATTTTTGGAAGACCATTTACACACTAACGTTTAACATGCTGGCCTACTTTACCTAGAATATCTCTGAAAATAAGGCACACAGAAACTTCCTTTTGAATATAACTGCAGAGTCTTCTCCTTCATAAAATATTATTTGTTTCATCGCTTTCAATCATTCCATTTGTTTGCAATTCACTTAAATCCATGGTACCTTAAACACACAAATTCATTCTGCCAAAATGCTATTGCAAAAAGGTTCACGACACAAACAGAAGACATGCATGGATTTCATTGGACGATATATTTTTTTATACAATGAATGATAAAGCATTGTTTCATCATGCTACACAGCCCCTCCCTTTCAAGATGTGACCTCGTCCAGCTGATATGTAAACAATTGCCGTAATCATTTTTTGCCCGTCTGTCGTTCCGTTATGATGGGATGTCGGCTCAGAAAGTCAGTCCCTATATTCTGTTTTCCAGGTATGTAATTTACCGTAAAGAAATACAGTTGTAAAATAAGACCTTATCTTAGCAACCTAGAATTGAACTTCCTTGACTCAGCTAAAAATGCTAAAGATTGATGATCACATTGAACTGTGAAATGTTTCCCGTACAAACATGTTTGGAAATTCAGGATAGCCCACACAGACGCTAGACATTCTTTCTCTATTGTAGTGTAATTAAGCTCTCCTGAATTCAGTTTCCTGCTAGCATAAGCTACTGCCTCAGATTTTTGTATTTGGGTTGCTCAAATCACTATGTTACTGACTTCTGTCCTTAAGATAAATTCCTGACTAATGTCTGGTAATGCAATAATTGTTTTGTTTGTGAGTTTTCGATTTAACTCAGTGTAAGCTTCCTCACACTCTGCATCATTCCATTGAATCTTGTATGTCAAGTTTGCTAAAGATTTACACAAAGTATTAAAGTTGGGAATGTATTTCTGATAAAACCCACATAAGGACACAAATGACATTACATCTGTGTTTGTCTGAAGTCTTGGTGCCTTCTTTAACTTTTCAACAGTTAATGTGTGTGTGTGTGTGTGTGTATGTATATATATATATATATATATATATATATATATATATATATATGTAGTGGCGTAACTACCGCCTAAATGGACCAGCGCCCCCTAGCATTGAAGGGATCCCATCGAGTGATCAGAAGGGACCTTCGTCTTATAAATATCCTTTTTTAATTTTCTTTGTTATATGTTAAACGTTATTTCATGTCCGAGTTTCTTATTCCTCACATAGGACAATGTCATTGGTACTTCAAGAAGGTTTTACATTCTTTTTTGTCAAATTCTTTAACTAACCATGTTTCACGATTTGTCATGTTCTCTTGCCTTGTAATAAATAATCTCTTATTTACTGCTTCCGATCGTTATTTCCCTATAACTGTAAATGGGTACTGACTTTGATGTTGTATTAGAGAAGGAAAAGGCTGCGAGGAAGGGAGCTGGGTGCCCCACCTGTCGGTGCTGGAACTAGTAGAGTAAAATCACTGACACGTGACTCAGCTACGGCAGTACTTGCTTGTGAGACTACCTTTACCTTTTATGCCTTATTATTGATCAAGATTCTCTTCTCTCAGTTCCCAGCAAAATACTAGGCAGGATAATTATACAGAGAATTTCAAAGGCAGTAGACTACAAACTGAGGAAAGAACAAGCAGGATTTAGAAAGAACAGAAGATGTGTAGACCATATATTCACTCTCAGGAACATTATAGAGCAGTGCTCAGAATGGCAAAGACAGCTTTACATAAATTTTGTTGATTTTGAAAAGGCTTATGACAGCATACATAGGGACAGTTTATGGAAAATACTGAGGGCTTATGGAATTCCAAGCTGCATAGTGTCAATCATAAAAAGCCTCTATGCCAACTTTACATGTAGTGTTGGGCAGAGCAACCTAACCTTCGAGGTGAAGACAGGAGTACGACAGGGATGCCCCTTATCAACCACTCTATTTTTAACAGTCATAGATTGGGTGATGCGCCAGACAACAGAGGGCAGTCCAAGAGGAATAAGATGGACTACATTTTCTACATTGGAAGATCTGGAATATGCAGATGACATTGCACTGCTGGCACATTCACATCAACACATCCAAGAAAAAACGGATAGACTTAATAAGTATAGCCAGCAGGTGGGCTTGAACATCAATTTAAAGAAGTCTGAGGTCATGACGCTCAATGTGAGCAACCCTGAGCCCATATCAGTAAGGAATCAGCAACTGGTACAGACAGATACCTTCACATACCTAGGAAGCATAGTAACACCAGACTGTGGGGCAGGCAAAGACATCAACATCAGAATGAATAAGGCAAGAACAGCCTTCTTTAGCCTAAATAACATCTGGAAGTCCTCCCAATACAGCACAAGCACAAAATTAAGATTATACCAGAGTTGCGTGCTTTCTGTGCTTCTCTATGGTGCGGAATGCTGGAGAGTCACAGAGAAGGAAATGTCAAAATTGTCCTCTTTTCACACAACATGCCTAAGAAAAATTCACCGCATCTTTTGGCCGAATACCATCACCAACCAAGATCTGCTTACTCGTAGCAAGCAAGAGGACATGCACACCATCATAGCTGGCAGACGCTGGAGCTGGGTTGGTCATGTCCTCAGAAGAGACCCCGATGCCATCACAAGAACAGCTATGCTTTGGACCCCTGAAGGAAAGCGAAAGAGAGGCCGACCAAAAAACAACTTGGCGGAGGACTGTGGAGGCTGAGATGCAAAGAATGAACCAGAGTTGGGGCACTGTACGAAGGATGGCCACCGACCGTGCAAAGTGCAATCAATTTGTTGTTGCCCTACAAGACGCCACTAGGCGTGATAACCACTGACTGCTTTGACGGTCGGTGGTTAAGGATCGAAGAAGAAGAGAAGAATTGATCAAGATTGACATCACTGCACTTGCAGACAATCCATAGGCGCTCAGTTTCCCTCTTTGTACGGCACAGTAGAATTAGATAATCCCAGCTAATTGTGTAATACATGAAACTTCATGAAGAAAAAAAATGTTCACTGAATATCCAATGAGATAAAATCTCAAAAATAAGCAAAATGTGATTCTTTTAACAGCTGTAATTGTGACGTCATCCGTGCTAGTCAGTCGTACACAAACAGGAAATTGTTTATCAACTTTATATTTGCTCTTGTTTCTTTTTTTTTTGAAAAATTAAATAAATAAAAAAATAAAAAAAAGCTATTTATCTACAAAAATTTGATCTCGTTTACAAAATGATTACGGACTATATAAACGATTTCTTTTAAATGTGTATTCTTCTTCTTCTTCCATCCTTAGCCGCTGACCGACAAAGCAGTCCGTGGCCAATACGCCTAGTGGCGCCTTAGGGCAACAAGAAATTAACTGTTGTTCCGTTATGCCTAGTGGCGTTTATTGGTACAACAAAAAATTAATTGTTGTTTCCGTAATCAGAGTGACTGGCAAGCGGGTGATCAGCCCGCTGTGCTAAATGCGTATATATATTTACAAACACTGTGAAATAACAATATCGCTAGTGATGCTGTACTGTTATAATCTGTTGACCTTTTTTTTTTTTTCTGCCCATTCTGTGATGAGCACATTCTGGCCAAGGAGAAAGTTTATTTAATAATGCGAGCAGATGACGTCATTAATTATTGGACTATACTCTTGAATCCTTAGCCTCTGACTGGAGAAAGAGAAGACTAATAACTGAGGAAAACAGCTGTGTCACATAATGTATATTAGTATACACAATTGTTGTGAAAAAAAAAAAAATTTATGTCTGCATTGAATTGCTACAGAAATGTCTTAATATATTAATCTTTAGTTTATCTACCTTATTAAAACACAAGCATTATTTATCCTCTAAAAATAAACTTCCGTTTTTCATTTACTGCCTATCTTAAAAAGAAAAATAGAAGATACAATTATATTATAAATTCCAACCAATTTTACTTAATGTGGCTAGTGTCATGTATTATATTTCCTGGAAGGAAAAACTTGAGTCAAGAATTCAGACTCCTTTCGGCTTAATCCGGAATGAGTCATTCTCTCACTTACCAGACGACCTTCTGTCTTTGATGGTTGAGTTGAATTATTGTCTTTAATGACCTTTACACATTGTTATTGAAGTTTTTGTGGCTTATATTTTGACGTTCTGTGTAGTTCCAGTTGTTATTGAAGTTTTTGTGGCTTATATTTTGACGGTCTGTGTAGTTCCAGTTGTTATTGAAGTTTTTGTGGCTTATATTTTGACGTTCTGTGTAATTCCACTTGTTATTGAAGTTTTTGTGGTTTATATTTTGACGTCCCGTGTAGTTCTAGTTGTTATTGAAGTTTTTGTGGCTTATATATTGACGTCCTGTGCAGTTCTAGTTGTTATTGAAGTTTCTGTGGATTATATTTTGATGTCCTGTGTTGTTCTAGTTGTTATTGAAGTTTTTGTGGCTTATATTTTGACGTCCTGTTCAGTTCTAGTTGTTATTGAAGTTTTTGTGGCTTATATTTTGACGTCCTGTGTTGTTCTAGTTGTTATTGAAGTTTTAGTGGTTTATATTTTGACGTCCTGTGTAGTTCTAGTTGTTATTGAAGTTTTTGTGGCTTATATTTTGACATCCTGTGTAGTTCAAGGAGTCTCTGAATTCTTCTTCTTCTTTGATCCTTAGCCGCCGACCGTCAAAGCAGTGAGTGGCAATTACGCCTGGTGGCGTCTTGTAGGGCAACAACAAATTGATTCCACTTTGCTCGATCGGCGGCCACCCTTCGTACAGTGCCCCAACTCTGGTTCATTCTTTGCATCTCAGCCTCCACAATCCTCCGCCAAGTTGTTTTTGGTCGGCCTCTCTTTCGTTTTTCTTCAGGGGTCTATAGCATAGCTGTTCTTGTGATGGCATTGGGGTCTCTTCTGAGGACATGGCCAACCAAGCTCCAGCGTCTGCCAGCTATGATGGTGTGCATGTCCTCTTGCTTGCTCTGAGTAAGCAGATCTTGGTTGGTGATGATATTCGGCCAAAAGATTCGGTGAATTTTTCTTAGGCATGTTGTGTGAAAAGAGGACAATTTCGACATTTCCTTCTCTGTAACTCTCCAGCTCTCCACACCATAGAGAAGCACAGAAAGCACACAGCTCTGATATAATCCTAATTTTGTGCTTGTGGTGTACTGAGAGGATTTCCAGATGTTGTTTAGACTAAAAAAGGCTGTTCCTGCTTTGTTCATTCTGTTGTTGATGTCTTTGCTTGCTCCGCCGTCTGGTGTTACTATGCATCCTAGGTATGTGAAGGCATCTGTCTGTTCCAGTTGCTGATTCCTTACTGATATGGGCTCAGGGTTCTCACATTGAACGTCATGACCTTTGTCTTCTTTAAGTTGATGTTCAAGCCCACCTGCTGGCTATACTTATTAAGTCAATTTGTTTTTTCTTGGATGTGTTGATGTGAATGTTCTAGCAGTGCAATGTCATCTGCATATTCCAGATCTTCCAATGTAGAAAATGTAGTCCATCTTATTCCTCTTGGATTGCCTTCTGTTGTCTGGCGCATCACCCAGTCTATGACTGTTAAAAATAGAGTGGTTGATAAGGGGCATCCATGTCGTACTCCTATCTTCACTTCAAAGGTTGGGTTGCTCTGCCCAATGCTACACGTAAAGTTGGCATAAAGGCTTTTTATGATTGACAATATGGAGCTTGGAATTCCATAAGCCCTCAATATTTTCCATAAACTATCCCTATGTATACTGTCAATCGCCTTTTCAAAATCAACTAAATTAAGGTACAACAATCATTGCCATTCTGAGCACTGCTCTATAATGTTCCTGAGGGTAAATATATGATCTACATATCTTCTGTTCTTTCTAAATCCTGCTTGTTCTTTCCTCAGCTTGTGGTCTACTGTTTTTGAGATTCTCTGTATAATTATCCTGCCTAGTATTTTGCTTGGAACTGAGAGAAGAGTTATTCCTCTCAAATTATTGCAGTCTGCAAGATCTCTCTTCTTGGGCAATTTGACAATTATTCCTTTTCTCCACTCTGTTGGTGTTGTCCCCGTTTTCCAGACTTGTGCAAATAGTGGTTCTAATAGTTCTGCTGCTAGCTCTGGGTCTGTATTAAATAGCTCTGCATTTAAGTTATCATGACCAGGAGCTTTTCCCTTCTTTAACCCTTTGATTGCTGTGATGATTTCTTCTTTTCGTGGGATGTCTGTATTAACATCTAGATCATTTTCAGCCTCAGGAACATTCAGTTGTGTCTCTGGTGGTTCCTTATTCAGAGTTTCTCTGAAATGCTCTGCCCATCTTGTTTCCTGTCCTCTACTGTCGTGATGAGATTTAAGTGCTTATCTCTTACTAATGTAATATTGTTTGCACCTCGTTTTCCACTGATGATTTTAGTTATTTTGTATACTGTGCTTTGTTCATTTCTCAGTGCGGCCTCTTCTGCCTGTCTTGCAAGGTCATCCAGAAATGTCCTTTTGTTAGCACGGGTTTGACGTTTAACTTCCTTGTCCAGCTGACTGTACTGTTCACAATATATTGCCTTTAACCTGGGGGACTTAGCTTCGGTTTTCTTTCTTTTCATTTCCTTTCTCTTCGCTATGATGTTTAGCGTATCTGGTGTTATCCAGTCTTGGCTCTTTCTTTCCTGGAATCCTAAGCATGACTTGCTGCTTTCCTTGTATATTGTTGAGATGGTGTTGAATCTCTGGTCAACATCATCGGTCTCTGTTCTTTCCTGGATTTTGATAATCTCATATCTTCTCTTTACGTCATCAGTAGTTCTTATCTTCAGGTGTTGAACAAATGATATTCTAATATGCTGTGGTCCATACGGAGCACAACAGGGTTTAAAAGTTGACAGGAGACTAAACCCGTTTTGTTTGCTGTCTATATTCTCCCAATTGTATAACCACTTGGAATTTAATGTGTGCCATCCTATTTGGAATGGTGTTGAGCATAATCGTTTTGTATACATCTACTGCTGTTGATTAAGTTCTGTTGAATGCCTGTTTCAAAGTGTCCAAAGTTTGTGTCACTGTATTACAATTAAAGAAAAAATCGTGTTCCTCTGTCTCTTTGATCTCAAGTCTACAAAGTTTATATTTGGTTACAATTGTACAGTTTTTTTTCTTTCTCTATGTATGAACGGTGTTGAGTTCAATAATAATGTGTTGAGTTATTTCTTTTATTTTCAATGATGTATTTATTTCATGTAAATGTGTGAATTAAAAAATTAGGAACCTACCCACCACAAAAATATTTATAAAATATGCGATTCCTATACATTGTATTCACACATTGGGATTCTCGTCTGTGCAGCGGAGTTCGTGCACTGTGCCGAGATCCTCCTTGTGTGATCTAAGGGAGGAGATCGGAGCACAACTTGTTATGGGTTGTTAATCTTTTGGATATCTTGTCTAGGGTATTCAACTTCGGAGAGGTCCCTCCCATTATACCTTATTTACTTGTGTGAACTCAACACGGCATTCCATCATGCCGGTAACAGTTTTTATGTAGACTTTTAAAATACCTTTCTAGTCTTCAACAGTAAAGAAGTCTTCAAGGCCGGTTTGGACGTGAAGACGAATATCAATTTATTTACTAAAGGCCAGGAGCGGGCATGAAATTAACGTCAAAATACAAAAATGATGGATTTTGGGATTAGTCCATTTTCTGATACTTTAGCATCTCCTTAATCTAAATATAACAGAATTAAATGTCAAAACGCATTCTAACAATATGTATTTTGACTTTGAAAAAGGTATGGTATGGAGTGATTTTCTCAAACTCGAGAAAAAAATGTCTCATTAGACCGAGTTTTTTACATAGCAACCAAGCTTACACCCCTACATATTATACATCGTTGGATTCGTCCAAATCTGCACTTTACAGTAAGCAGGTCACTTATTTCGGGATTCCAAATGCCAGATTGGAAATTTATAATTTCCAAGTCAACAAAAAGGGTTTGCCCTCGATTCTAAATTTTTAATTGGCTGTGCGCGTTCACGTGACCGGCAACGACAATATGGCCGCGTGTTTACATTAGATTCGAAATTACATTTTTGTTTAGTAATAGATGTGACAATGCCTATAAAAACTAGATGCTCTCGTTATCTCCAACTGAAATAGGCCAGAGTTAGAGATGGAAGCAAGACTTAGCCTACACTGGAGGTAAAACGTACTTATTGTGACGATGTA
This sequence comes from Oreohelix idahoensis, assembly GCA_024509875.1. Lineage (NCBI taxonomy): Eukaryota > Metazoa > Mollusca > Gastropoda > Stylommatophora > Oreohelicidae > Oreohelix > Oreohelix idahoensis. The sequence goes on from JAMPIV010017016.1 coordinate 174,958, forward strand.
ATGGTAAAAACTGGGACATTAGTACTCAGGCAAGGAGGGTTGAAATAAAACACAGCAGACCGTTTCTTCGATGTGGCCTTTAACAAGAATTTAGAGACGCAGTAAACAGGAGTAAGGGTTAGGCTTAGTGGTTGAAATGAAGCAGACGGGACCATCTGTACGATAGTTCCTTAGATTAGAATTCAGAGACGCGGTAAAAAGGGCTAATGGTTACGTAAATGAATCCTAAACCTAACCCTAACGACGTTGGCGACTTACTGGGATGACATCTAAGAAGACGGCTCACAGTGACTCATTTCAACCAGGTTTAAGAATCTTAACCTAACCCTAAACCTTACGACGTTGGCTACTTACTGGAATGACATCAAAGAAGGCGGCCCACTGTGCTTCATTTCAACCACCAGGGAGTTACATGAACTAGCTATTACGAGTAGTAGACAGTCAATTAAAAATCATCACGTTTCCCTGAGTTTACAGAATAACGGGTGACTTCTCATAATTCAGTACATTATCATGATTCTTGAAGCATAGTGTATATTTGTTTCCTCAATTTAATGTTTGTTTCTTGTGTATTTTTATTGACATGTCTTGTCACAGATGCTTATGTGTTATTTAAAAAATGCCTGCCAGACATGTGCAACAGCTGGTTCTTGGTACCAGAAGAAAGATTGGAAACTTCATCAAATGGAAAGTGAAGCAAGGCTGTCATATACATTTTGAAGGTATTTACTTTTGAAACTTACTTTATGTTTCCCCTTGCCTAAGCATAGACATTCATGTAATTTATTTTGATCTCTATAAATATAAAGTTTAGAAACATATTTCATTACTTACATGTATTGTTTTGCTTCCATTGTACTTTAAGACACAGTTTATTAATGCTTGTTTACATCTTTATTTGAAATGTTACTAATGTAAACATTTGCCTCTTTCTAGGAAGTTCAAGTGTCATGGAAGCTGAGGCAGGTAGTGATTTGTGAAGCTGTTCTCTGACGCGACATAAATTTCGCTACACCGCGTAAAGTGACTGTGATAGCAAAGCACAGTGCTGAATTTAATCAAGGACCTGAGGCTGCAAGAAAGTCCTGGGGCTCAGTGGAAAAGAGGCTTGTCAACTGGCAGGAGCAAGAAAGCGTTAAACGTCTGGTGCTCAGCTCTAAAATGGCAGAAAACTGCACTAAGAAAATGAAGGACATTTAGCACAAATCTCAACAGAAAGCCAGACAAGAAACTGCAGAGGAAGCTGGATATGCTGCCGGTATGTTCTGCATGACTAGTAAGTTATTTTATTTTGCTGCAGTATCACATACTTATTTAATTATATTCTAATTATATTGAAAAATGTGATTTTAAAGAAATCATTATTCTCATACTAATTTTCTTATAACTTCCACACTTATGTATTAATTGACAAGAATAGGAACATATATTGCCCATAATCTTTTAAAACTTTTTATGTGATGGATTTTAAGTATCTTATCAAACTTTTGGTTAATTGACAAAAGTAATGTAAAATTTAGTAAAATTTGTTACTATTTTTAGACACTATTTTCAAAGTCCTACAACTTTTTTTGTATTAAAGTTATCAAAAATCCATCACTGGAAAAGTTTTAACATAATATGACAAACGTTGTGTTCATATTTGGTATTCATAGCTTAATAAATAAAAAAGCCTTAGCAAATTGAAATAGAACAAAGAATCCAATATTGCTCAGCTCTAAAATGGCAGAAAACTGCGCTAAGACAAGGAAGGAAATTAGGCACAAATTTCAACAGAAACCCAGATAGGAAGCTGCAGAGGAAGCTGGCTATGCTACCAGTATGTTCTAAATGACAAGTAAGCAATTTTTCAGGGGCAATATTACAGACTTATTTAATTGTAGTCTATTTATGGAGAAAAATGCGATTTTCTCAAAATCTAATTTTCTCATCCTAATTTCCTTAAAACTTCCACACTTATGTGTTAATTGACATAAAAATTGGCACATATATTGCCCATAATCTTTTAAAACTTTCATATTGCTGGATTTTGAGTATCTGATCAAACTTTTGATTTATTGCAAAAAGTAATGTAAAATGTATCAAAATTTGTTACTTTTTTTAGACACTATATTCAAAGTCCTACAACTTTTTTTGTATTAAAGTTATCAAAAATCCAACAATTGAAAAGTTTTAAAATATAATGATAAATCATTGTGTTCATTTTTGGTATTCATAGCTTAATAAATAAAAAAGCCTTAGCAAATTGAAATAGAACAATAGAATCCAATATGGCCGCCGTTTCTATGGCAACCAGTAGTGCAGGGCCATAAAACTCTTCATTTTTCGTATCTAGTATTGACATAGGTTAAGTCTGTGCATTTTCATTGAAATCCAGCAATTAATAACGAAAATAGCATTTCAGTGTAGCTCCTGTTAAGTACAGAAGTCAGTAACATAGGGATTTGAGCAATCCAAATACAAAAATCTAAGGCAGTAGCCTATGCTAGCTGGAAACTGAATTCAGAAGAGCTTAATTACACGACAATAGAGAAAGAATGTCTAGCGTCTGTGTGAGCTATCCTAAAGTTCCAAACATGTTTGTATGGGAAACGTTGCTATTCAGTCGACGGTAATGTTCACCCTTAGCCCCACCGATGTCCTATTGTAACTTTTCGTTTACTTTGTACATCGACTTTAAGCAAACATTCGTACGACTTTAAGCAAACATTCGTACGATATCCATATCGACTTTTTAATCAAGATTTAACGCGGGAAACGCTATGACTTTTGCGTTTCTGTCGCTGCAGCATACTTGTTTGTGCCCATAATATTGTAATCATTAATGTGCCGTTATTAATTATTGATGCTGTTTATTGCGAGAGTATTGTACTTTTACTTGTTAAAACAGCCTTCCTCTTCTTTGTACACTCTCATACGTCTGCTTGATCTTTGTACACTCTCATACGTCTGCTTGAATGTGTCCTCGAAAGTTATGCTTGCATCAGGCTGAGGTAGCTTTCCACCTTCCTTTGCCAATCTGTCAGCCTCTTCATTGCCGGTGATGGTACAATGAGATGGGGGTTTACCGAGATGGAATCCATTAGATCACAACTCTCTTCAATCGTTGACATAGTTTGTGCAGCACCACTCTTAGGTCATGCAGGTCTGCATTATCTTGACATTTAAAAGTTGCAATTACTAACAGTGCTTAAGCTAAGACAGCAACTTGTCTTGTCTTTGCTTTCTTCTGTCATTATCACCTCAACTGCAGTTTTCAAGGTATCTGCCTCTGCTGTGACAGTGACTTTTGAACATTGTGTTACAATTCACAATTTAAAGAACGAATGAACATTGACACACACACACACACACACACTAATTTGTGAGAGCAGTGAGTTAAGAGTAAGGGCAAGTAAAGCTGATTGCATCCATATATATAATTATAAAGAAGATGACAATTCTGATAAATGATATATGTGCTTTTATTTCATTTATTTATTGAAAATTCTGATATCTTGAATGTATGCTTTATTTCTATATTCTACAGGTCTTTTTATGTGCTATGGCTGCACAAACAGAAATTGTTGGTGCAAACACTGTTTTAAATGATGACCAAATACAGGCGGAACGATGGAATATGCTTAGCCTTTATGAAGAAATAAGAGACACAGGGAGCTGCCTAAAATGGCTGGCAAGCAGGCATATGATAAGAAATTCAGTGCAGTGTAATAGCTGTTCCCAACCAGCAGTTCTGAGTAACTATGCGAGAGGCATTGATGGAAAATGCTGGAGGTGCAGGCGATGCAATAAATCTTTCAGTGTCCGGAGTGACTCATTTTTTGCCAGGAGTCATCTCAAATTGCAACAGATAGTGCTAATTATATATTTGTGGGCATTTGATACCCCCAGCAAACGGATATCGCAGGAAGTGAATGTGAGCAAACAGAATATAGTGGACTGGTGCAATTTTTGTCGAGAGGAATGTGGAAAGTGGCTAGCACAAAGACCACCTGAGATTGGGGGTATCTCAGATAGTGGTGAACCCATAGTAGTGGACATTGATGAATCCAAATTCTTCCACAGAAAATATCACAGAGGTCGGTGGTACGAGGGCCACTGGGTGTTTGGTGGTATTGAGAGGGTGTCAAAGAAATGTATCCTGTTTGAAGTTCCTGACCGCACATCAGGAACCCTAGAAGGTCTTATAGAACGATACATTGTACGGTACCAGGAAGTCATATTGTATCAGACGGATTTGGGTCATCCAATAACATAACTATGTTAAATGGTGGAGTTTATTTGCGTTCCGTGGTGGTACATGCGCACAATTGTGAACCCTCTGACCCCGGAGTGCACACACAAACTAAGGAAATTTAAACGACAGTTTGGAACGAGCAGGGTATTGTTTGCCGCATATCTTGACGAATTTATGGGGCAAAGTTCATGTAGAAATGAAGACCCTTTCAGTTCCTTTCTTCTTTGCCTGTCTCAAAATTATACTCTGTAATGGGAGCATACTAATGTGACAAAAGGCAAACAATTGTCCTTAGACCTCATCATCGAGCATGGTGAACCCACTGAAGCTGGCCTCTTTGCAGGAATAGTGCATGCAAGCATTCATGTGCTACTGCAGCGCCAGTATTTTGTAGCAATTTATTTGTACAAAATGATGTTGCTAGCTTCAAGCACAAACTCTTATTAGTTTCTACTTATGACATGCTAACATTTTTTCTGTGCAACCAAATCAATCAGCATTGTGCCAGAGAAGTACTTGCTAGACAACACAACCTTTCCACACTCCTCGTGGCTGATGTAAATTGTATTGTCAACTTTAGTCTTATTTGCTTTATGTTTTTATCAACTTCAATGCAAGCATTCATCTGCTGTTGCCGCGCCGGTTTCTTGTAGCAATTTATTTTTACAAGATGATGTTGCTCCAAGCACAAAGTCATATTACTTTCCTCTTACGACATGCTTAACGTTTGTCTGTGGAACCGCTCGAACATCGATTACACTGCGTTGTGTTTCTTTTCATACGTATACTTGCCAGCCATTTGAGTGAAATACACAAGACAGCACGAAATGGAGCATTTAAATAATATTCAAGTTCACCTATTTGTATCTGTTAAACATCAATTGCGGATACAGAAATACAAGTGCTAAACGTGATTGCTTCAAAGCATACAATTGTTTATTGTTTCTTTTGTGTGGAAAACTGTACAGTTAATTGTTTGACATGTGATATTTGTGTCTTTTGCATTGAGTTGTTATGTTTTGTAAGGACAACTTTACATGAAATTAACTGACAATATACTTTGTATATTTGTGAAACATTCATGTGGGTTTGATAAATGCAAATGCTAATTTAAAATGCTTCATAATATACTATTGCTTCCTTTTTTTATGTATGAATATTTTTGTGAGGGAAATTTGTACACCTGGCCCTTTTATGTGGTAAATAGTCATTATGTCTTGGAAGAACAATTGTGTATTACAATAATTCACAACTTCATCTGCGCATCGAATGTTGGCTGAAATGGATCTCCAACTTTATCTGTCTCTTGTCTTGATGGTGGACCCTTGTACTGTATAACGAGATCTGTCAATGTCTTGATATCTACATTTTTAGGACTTCTTTGAGCCGCGCTAGCGTAGTGGTTACAACACCGCTCTGGCGACCGGGTGATTCAGGATCAAACCCGGGCGACGGCATTTGAGGATTTTTCGTCGACCGGGATTTGGACTGGATTAACTCGAGACCTGGCGATGACATTTGAAGGAGTGTCGTCGACCAGGGATTGGCGGCTCCTGAGCCGACCCAGCTCTAATGGGTACCTCATAAAAAACGGCGAGTATCTGCCTGAATGGCGAGGGACACTTGTCTCTGTACAAGAAAATAGGATACTCACGTAAAAATCAATGTCAGGTTAGACATTAAAAATAACCTGAGATTTTGCCTCGAGTAGTAGCGGGCGTAAAAAAAAAAAAAAGGACTTCTTTGTTAACTTCTTACATGAGTAGAATGACATTCTTCTATATATATATATCCACATCGGAGAGGCGTCAGTTCTTTCTTCTCATAGTTTGCTGTCTATGTTTCTACACCACACAATAATGAAGAATATATATATATATATATATATATATATATATATATATATATATATATATATATATATATATATATATATATATATATATATATATATATATATATATAGCTTTTGATGATTTTCAATTTGAAAATGTAAATTACTTGTTCAGATGTTAGCATCAGTCTTATATTGCTAAATGTCGCTTTTCCCTGCCTATTACATGCTTCATTTCTGTTTTGCATCTGCAATCATCTATTTCTCTGTGATCAAGATATGAGAAACTCTTGATTTGGTCCAATATTTTGACATTTATGAAGATGTAATTGTGATTTGATAAATTAAGGTGCTACATTAAATTACTTCACAACATACTATTACTTATATTTTGTTTTGTCAGGTAAACTGTTCACTAAATCGCTTTACATCTAAGTTGTTGCTTTTTATAATATAATTGTAAGTATGTATTGTATAGACAAGTATGCATTACAGTAATTCAAAACTTAATTTGTATATGCCATAAAAAGTCCTTATAGTTTGATAAATGCAAGTACTAAATCAAATAACTTTGCTACATACTACTGTTTTATTTTAGTTTTCAATAAATCTGTTTTATGGAGAAATCTGTATTTTTTCATTACTTCAAAACAAAGTTTGTTTATTTTTTAAACAATGTATGTTAAGTTTGTGGTGCAAAATTGACCCTTTCCCTTTTTTCCATTTTTATATTTGGTCACTGTAAATTTTGTGATGAACAGTGTACATGAAATAAATTCACAGCTCACTTTCTTTTGTTATGAGGACAAATGTACATTAAATCCTTCAAAATGGCTTAGTTATGTCTTATTTTGTGTGTTTAGTCTTCTGCTGTGCCATTTCCCTGTATTTGTTTGTTCCATAAATTTATACTCAAAAGATTCTTTCTTAAATATGTTGCATCTGAATGATACTACTATCAACAACAATGTGGTTTTATAGAACAATGTTAAGAATACCAATAAACACTAATTTTGGATGATGAAGATGTCACATATTTCATAATGATAATAATACTAACAGTCAGGCATATCACAATGATACTACTAGCAACAGTCAGGAAGTTCATAATGGAACTGTTAGCTACAGTCAGACATCTTACGAATATAATGGTACTGCAGGCATCCCATAATAATAGTACAAGCAACAATGAGACATCTCATAGAGACCACTGGTCGCAGTCAGACATGTCATAATGATGCTGCTAGCAACAGCCAGAAACATGTTGACACTATTAGCACCAGTTACATATCTCACAATGATACTACCAGCATAATGATATTAACCAGCAACAGCTAAGAATCTCAATAATGTTGCTACCAGCAACAGTTAAGAATCTCATAATGAAACTACCAGCAAAAAGTTAAGAATCTCATAATGAAACTACCAGCAAAAAGTTAAGAATCTCAAAATGATACTACCAGCAACAGTTAATACATGTTAAAATGATGCTATAATCAGGTTGGTGAAACAGGTAGAGTGAAGAGCATAGATGAAGTAGGGAGCATAGATTGTGTGGGGAGAGGGTGTTACATGGTAGGGGGAGCATAGAGAGCAGCTAGGAGGGGTGGTAGAAGGAGGGGAGGGTAAGAGAAGTGCAGAGAGGGAAGGGGGGGGAAGAGCATAGAGGGGATGTAGAAGGTAGGGTTGATAAGAGGGTAGGGAGGGACAGATTAGAGGCATTGTAAAGGGGAGAGGGTGAAATTATGTGAGGACAGCAAACTATAAGTCAGAAGAGTTCAGGACCACCACTGGTGTAAGGAACATTCAATTGTGTCTCTGGTGGTTCCTTATTCAGAGTTTCTCTGAAATGCTCTGCCCATCTTGTTTCCTGTCCCTCTGCTGTCATGATGAGATTTCCTTGCATCTTCCTTTCCTGGAATCCCAAGCATGATTTGCTGCTTTCCTTATATATTGTTGAAATGGTGTTGAATTTCTGGTCTATATCATCAGTCAATGTCTTTTCCTGGTGGACGTAAAGAGACGATATCAGATTACCAAAAGCCAGGAAAGAACAGAGACTGATGATGTCGACCAGAAATTCAACACCATCTCAACAATATACAAGGAAAGCAGCAAGTTATGTTTGGGATTCCAGGAAAGAAAGAGCCAAGACTGGATAACACCAGAAACACTAAACACCATAGCGAAGAGAAAGGAAATGAAAAGAAAGAAAACAGAAGCGAAGTCCCCCAGATTAAAGCAACTATATAGCGAACAGTACAGTCAGCTGGACTAGGAAGTTAAAAGCCAAACCCGAGCCAACAAAAGGAATTTCCTAGACGATCTTGCAAGACAGGCAGAAGAGGCAGCATTGAGAAATGAACAAAACACAGTTTATAAAATAACTAAAGCTACCAGTGGAAAACGAGGTGCAAACAACATAACGTTAGTAAGAGAGAGACAAGCAAGGAAATCTCATTACCACAGCACAGGGGTAGGAAACAAGATGGGCAGAGCACTTCAGAGAAACACTGAATAAGGAACCACCAGAGACTCAGCTGAATGTTCATGAGGCTGAGGCTGAAAACGATCTAGATGTTAATACAGACATTCCACGAAAAGAAGAAATCACAGCAATCAAAGGGTTAAAGAATGGAAAAGCTCCTGGCCAAGATAACTGAAATGCAGAGCTGAGGAAAGAACAAGCAGGATTTAGAAAGAACAGAAGATGTGTAGATCATATATTTACCCTCAGGAACATTATAGAGCAGTGCTCAGAATGGCAAAGACAGCTGTACATTAATTTCTTAGATTTTGAAAAGGCTTTTGACAGTATACATAGGGGCAGTATATGGAAAATAGAGGGTTTATGGAATTCCAAGCTGGCTAGTGTCAATCATAAAAAGCCTATAAGCCAACTTTACGTGTAGCATTGGGCAGAGCAACCTAACCTTTGAGGTGAAGACAGGGATGCCCCTTATCAACAACTCTATTTTTAACAGTCATAGACTGGGTGATGCGCCAGGCAACAGAGGGCAGTCCAAGAGGAATAAGATGGACTACATTTTCTCCATTGGAAGATCTGGAATATGCAGATGACATTGCACTACTAGCACATTCACATCAACAGATGCAGGAAAAAACGGATAGACTTAATAAGTATAGCCAGCAGGTGGGCTTGAACATCAATCTAAAGAAGTCAGAGGTCATGACGCTCAATGTGAGCAACCCTGAGTCCATATCAGTAAGGAATCAGCAACTGGAACAGACAGGCACCTTCACATACCTAGAATGCATAGTAACACCAGATGGCGGAGCAAGCAAAGACATCAACAACAGAATGAACAAAGCAAGAACAGCTTTTTTTAAGTCTAAACATCTGGAAGTCCTCTCAGTACAGCACAAGCACAAAATTAATATTATATCAGAGCTGTGTGCATTTTTACTTCTTTGGTTTGCTGACCATAAATTCGCATTTTTAATCAGTTTTTTCACACTTCCGTACAATCAAACAGGTGAAGTAATCGTGCTGATTGACATTTCACGTGCAATGGCGACTTTTCGTGAACAGAGTTCACTCTTAATTTGTTTTACAATCAGCAGACTTAGGGTAGTTTCATCACTTGCAAAAACCATACCACCGAGAAGAAGTCTTGACACCTTACAAAGAATGAGGGCTATAGCGTGGGTTGAAAGTGATTTATCTGTCCGTGAGGTTGCTAGACGGCTTGCAGTGTCACACTGTACTATCCAAAGAATTTTGGAGAGATTTCAGGCCACAGGAAGTGTGGAGGATCGCCACCGGCCAGGTCGCCCTAGATGCACCAATAGACATGATGACCGGTACCTCTTGTCAGCCCTGCGCCATCGAACAGTGACTTGTTCCACTCTAAGATGTCAGCTGAGACAAACTGTAAACGTTAATGTCAGTCAAAGCACCATTCGCAGACGTTTACATGAATTTGGACTGGCTGCTCGACGTCCTGCAGTCAGAATCCCTCTTACTCCTGCTCATCGCAGAGCCCGTGTTGTTTGGTGTCGCGAGCACATCCGATGGACAAGGCAACAATGGAGTCAAGTTCTCTTCACTGATGAATTACGCTTCACTGTGTCATTCAATGATGGCAGGATTCGAGTTTGGAGACAACCAGGAGAGCGATTTACTGATGACACAGTTGGAGAGGTGGATCGTTATGGTAGGGGTTCTGTCATTGTCTGGGGAGGCTTCTACAGACACGGCATGACCCCACTCTGCATCATCCAAGGCAACTTGACCGGCCCAAGATACCAGAACGAAATCTTGAGACCAATTGTTCAGCCTGCTCTGGAGGCCATAGGTGGTAATGCCATCCTCCAAGATGATAACGCTCGACCCCATCGAGCTCGTGTGGTGAATGAGTTTATTCAGCAACATGGGATCATCAGGATGGCGTGGCCAGCTCATTCACCTGACCTATCTCTGATTGAGCACCTCTGGGATGTCCTTGGTCGAAGATTGTCAACAAATCACCCCCTGCCAATGGATGTTGCACAGCTGACTGCATTTCTGCTTCAGGAATGACACGCTGTTCCTCAGGATACTCCTCGGACCCTTGTGGACTCGATGCGTCTACGCTGTCTTAAATGCCTTGCTGTAAACGGTGGTCATACCCGATTTTGAAATGTCTATTTATCCAATATCTATTGTGTGACTTTTGAAAAGGTGGGTGACACACTTCACTGCTTCATTGCGTTTGAATGTGTATTTCCATTTCTTTACGTGACATGTCAATTTGGTATTCAATAAATGCCGTTTTGACTGATACCAATTACGTTTATATCAGATTTGTTTTATGGTTTCAACCAAGGCTTTTCTAAGTGGCCCTTGACTTTTGACGAGTAGTATATTATTAGCATTTAAGTGTTTTAACGTGTTTAAGTTTCATTATATTTCACTGTGATTTTGTGTTAATTGAAACATATTAAATAAACATATAGCTAATTTCTCCAGCTGTAAACGAAAATGTAATTACTCGCTATTTTCCAAGTAAGAGATGTTTTGAATTATTTAATAGACGCTATGCGGTGGATAATTTAGAGAACGCAATTTATTTATATTTCATCGTGTGTAAATTCTAAGTGACTAGTGTTCATATCTCGTGTTAAAAGCGATGAGACTAGCTAGACACTTGTGGGTTTTAAATTTAATTTAATAACGGAGTGCTAAACAGGTCATACCTTAAACGTGTGTTAGATTAGGATATTGATAATATTGTTAAAACGTTTGTATTTTCTTCCAATATAATCTAGGCTGGTCATAAACCTTGCGATCCAGCGGTTTTCTGGTCTGATGTTCCTATCAGCCTCCAGAAATTATTGGTGTAACCATCTTCATGTTGTGACCCCTTTGCGGTCCACCTTCTACATTTATGACGAGAGGTCAAATCTAGAAAAAACACAATAATTATAAATTTTAACTGGAACGGGACATTCCCAGAATACAACTTTTTCCATATATATATATATATATATATATATATATATATATATATATATATATATGTATATATATATATATATATATATATATATATATATATATATATATATATATATATATATATATATCTATATATATATATATATATATATATATATATATATATATATATATATATATACCCTTCAAAAGAAGTTAAGGACCATTTTTATTAAGGGTACAAAATGAAATGAAAATGAAAAATAAAAACACAGCACTTCAAAATATAACATCACAAGCTTATCAGTGACAATCAACACTATTTTCATGACGGTTGCATTAACGTGTGTAAAATGACAGCACAGCAATCAATACAACCCTCATTTTCAAAATTAATGAGTGTGGTGGATTTTGATGGTATGCAATGTTGTTGTTCTTTATTACTATTGTACTAAATGAGATCAGCTGTGAAGGTCCCTGATTATAACAAATTTTGGGTTGAGTTATCAGGGTACCTTTCTGCTACCACCTTATGACCTCAGTCAGACCTATTCTTGACTAGTATGTATGATAGCTACGTCTAATGTCTAGGGTTATGCCAGTGTGGTGTGATGGTAAGTTAACACTAACACACACACACATAAACAAATATTAAAGTTTATGATCAAATGAACTAACACCTGGGTTAAATTTTTATATGTAAATATTTTCTATACAATTTTATTGGTCCTGAACCTAGTATTCTTCTGGTCAGGACTTTCAAAATTAAAAGAACTTAAGGTATATACATAAAAGCAACTTTTCAACCCAAAGGGACAGTTTGTCCAAACATATACTGTTAAAATATACTATTAGTGTTACTAAATTTTTAATATTACTGGATTCTAACACTGGATGGCTGTTTAGGATTCTTTAATCATCCCCAGTTCTTTAATACACAACTGTCAATGTTTTATTCTTTGGGGAATATTTTTATTATGTTACACCGGGGTGCACTAGTCTTTGATGCTGATGAAAAGTCGGGTGCCAGATATTATACTTATCTGGCACAACTTGAACTGTCCGTATTCTTGCTGTAAATCGACCACTTTTATACTGGCCCAAAAGTAACAGGGTGGACTCTGTAGACCCCTGTCACTACTGGAAATGAAAAGACTTCTCAACTGCTTTTCAATGACATCTGGCACCGGGCTAGTGCCAGATAAAAACCCATAAATTCAATGAATCACACAGGTACGTTGATTAGCAGACTTCAGATGTCCTGCTGGCTGGACTGTGATGCCTTTTTGGTTTACTTTATATATTTAATTTAATAAGGCAAGTCACACTTCACAGAATTTCAAAAGTCCTGTTCGAGGGACTGTATTATACAAATGGCTTCGAGACTTTGAATTTTTTCAATATTATAAAAGGCTTTGGCCAATGAGCGAACGACTACTTTTGAATTTGAAAATAAAAGCAAAAACAGACTTGATTTTTGGATTTAACAAGTTTTCTCCTCACTCATTCTTAGATTTCTACTGCTAAAATATATTTATTGTTAAGCTATCCCATAATTTCTCTCCCCTTGTCTACCCCTCCTCCAATAGAATACATGTACCCTTTTCCTGCCTGTTTCAAGGACGCGTCAAAAAATCAACGTTAATGAAAGTAAAGACGAGCATGTGGTGGTCTGTCTGTCATAACCAATACCGTCTTTTGTCCATATCTTTCTTATTGTCTGTCGGATTTTCTATTTTAAAGCATATTATTTATCAAGAGAAGATAAGCTCTCAAACTAACTAACTTTTATGATCCTAAACATATTAATAAGGAAGTCCATATTTTTCCAGAGTTAGTTTCAATTTCCACTATCATATAAAGTACGCCATTTCTCCACCGTTCGCGCGTCGTTCAAATTGCAGCAACAACAAGTTGGTGACGTCATAAAATGTATCAATTTGCAGACAGAGTAAGGCGTGTGTGGTTATACAGTTCCACTACGTACTCAATGCACTAACAAATTTTTGAGTTGTGGCTTTCTTTTCCATCTGCCGCCAACAATATTTGCCCGCGTTTCCTACAATTTGGCGTGTTTCAACCACTTGTGTCCTCAGTCTAAATATACATTTGCCTCTCTCCTTTTTTAGTCCGAAACAAGGCTAATACTGTCAAAATTGTTATCTATAAATCCAAGGTCATAGTACCCTTATACACTACGTTCTGTCTTGCTAAAATCAATGCGTTGACTGGCGGGGGGAAAGACGACGCGTTACAACTATACTATTATTGTTTCTACTTACATTATTTTGACTTTTATACTTATAAATAATAATTTTATCGATGTATCAATGTAATTTTATCACAATGAGAATAACACCACAGGTCAACATTCTCAGTAGCGTATGTGCCCTCCATTATTGGCGATACTTTCAAGGCACCACTGTCGCATGGAAATGATGAGCTTGCGAGTGAAGCATTGGGGCACTGCCTGCCACTGATGCTGAAGCACCAGAAGCAGTTCATGCAGAGTTGCAGGAGATGGCTGATGTTGCTTAACTCGTCCCAAAGATGTTCTATGGGATTGGAATCAGGACTGTTTGCAGGCCAATCCATTCTATTGACACCCGCTTCTTGCAGGAAAGCATTTACTGCACGAGAACGGTGTGGTCTTGCATTATCAACTTGAAGGACTGCATTGTACCCAATAACTTGCAGGACTGGGATGGCAAGAGGATGTAGAATCTCGTCACGGTAGCGGTCACCATTCAGATTCCCAATCACATGATAGAGGGGGGTTCTGTGGAGTAAACTAATGCCTCCCCACATCATCACTGATCTAGCACCATATCGGTTATGTTCGATGACTGCAGCATCACTAAAGCGTTCACCACGACGCCTCCATACTCTGGTTCATCCATCTGTAGGCTCCAAGACAAATCGGGACTCATCCGTGAACATAACGTCAGCCCACTGTGCACGTCGCCACTGCACGTGCTGCATACATCATGCTAAACGAGCTGCTCTGTGGGCAGCAGTCAAGTGTGGTCGAATGGCTGGACGACAAGCACGAAGGTTGGCATCGTGAAGGCGATTCCGAATAGTCTGATCACTGACTACAGTGTTGGTAGCATCTCTGAAGAATTGTCTGATAACATTTGCACTTGCAGTTCTCCATTGCAGTGCTTGCCTCTGAATTAAGCGATCTTCTCGAGGTGTAGTGACTCTAGGACGACATGTGCGTTGCCGTTCCTCGACGATTCCAGTCTGGGCAAAGCGCTGCTGCAGTCTGACAACAACTGAATGAGATACAGCAAGCCTCTGAGCGACATTTCGGACAGTAAGACCTTCCTGCAACCACGCAATGGCTCTTCCTTTATCCACAACACTCAGCTTTCGTCATTGAGGCATATTGTTGTGCAATGGTTATGCAGCACTTGTGTTGCTTATAAAGACAATTTTGTGAGTACAGCTCAAGACCAACACATGCATCACGCATTTTTGGAATAGCAGGTATTATTTTCATTCTCAGACATCATTAAAATCACCCACATTTTGGCGTCTCAGCAGCATTTTTTTTAGCGTGTTTGCTGAGCTGAACACTAGCCACACGGTATGCTGGTGGCCCATGCAGCACGTGTTGAATGTTTGTCGTTCGAGAAAAATCAATGTCAGATTAATTGCTTATGAATTATAATTTTTTTTAATTTTTGGGTCATTTTCACCTACTGGTCCTTAACTTCTTTTGAAGGGCATATATATATACATATTATCAGTCTGCTGAGGCAGAAACTGGTACTCTTTTATCTGACCCACGACAAGAGTTTTTTCATCGTAATACCACAGTAGGGAATAAAAAAGAGCTACAGTGTAACTGAAGGGACTTCAATTTTTACCGCAGAGATGGTAGCAATTCTTAAAAGTTTAGAAATAATCGAAGATAACCCACTGGGTTGTTGTTGTTGTTTTGATGAGGTGATGGGTGGAGAGCGGGCACTTAACAGCTGACCGTTATTGCCTCTTCTCGTTCCATCTTGGTCTACCCTGTTCAACCTGAAATGTGGTTATAATTGGGGTATTTAGTGTCATTTTATTTTTTAATTTTGTATTCAATTTAGATAGCTATTGTCTTTAGCAGTTGCTGATTTCAATTTATATTAGTATTTGTCCATTTTATTTTCTCTTTTGTATTGTTTCTTGATAACTATTGTCCTTTACACTTGGTTTTACTTTGTATTAGTATTTGTTCTTTTTGAGTTGTCTTTATTTTTTTATTTCATACCTTGTTGTCTTTCCTTGTCCTGTGAGTTGTTAGTAAGTTTTTTTTCTTTGTTTTTGGTTACTAACCTTATATGTTTTCCTTTGTTTTATGTATATATCTTTTAACTATTGATTGGGCATCTCTTGGGGCATCTATACTTAACACCTTATCACCTGTCAAGTCTATATTGTGATTTGTATAGTAAGTTTTTAAGTCAAGCCTTTGTTTTTCATACTTTTTACAGTGGATCAGGTAGTGGTCTATGTCATTCTCTTCCTGACATTCTTGGCAGTGTGGTTCTTCTATCATAAAGTATGCTGCACCGAGACGGAGACGCAACAGTTTTTTGTTTGATGGTATCTTTAATTCTTCTCTGACCTTGCACGTCCTCGTTGGTTCTTTCAGCAGTTTGAACTCGTGTCTGCCTTTTCTACTGTTCTTCCATGTTGTCTTCCATTCCTCGTTTATAGTTATCTTCACTTGGCTCTTGATCTCTGACCTTCCCAGTCCTGCTCTTATATTGTTTTTACTTGTTCTTCCATTCTTGGCGTTCTGATCTGCCAACTCGTTACCAGCAGTACCTATGTGTGCTGGAACCCACACTAGCCTCACACTACATCCTCTGTTCCCTAGTGATGTATTAATTGCTAGAATTTCTTCCTTTTTGTCTGGCCGGCTACGTTTACCTGGGAGTTCTAGTGCTTGTAGTGATGATAGTGAGTCTGTAAATATCGTAACAGCTTCTGGTGGGTTATCAGAAAAGTATCGAGGAAGGGAACTGGTCACCCCACGTCTTGATGCTGGACCTAGTATAGTGAAGTCTCTAACACTTCATTCTCCTACGGCAGTATCTGCTATGGGACGACCTTGACCTTTTTATATATATTGCTCTTTAATCATTATAATCACAGTGTTTTATACATATATTTATATATGTAATCACACTTTGATTATAATTATTAAAGAGAGTCAGAGGTAAACCCACAAAAAAAAAAAAAACAAAAAAAAAAAAACACACACAGACAAGATAACTAGATACAGAACTGAAAAAGAAGAGGAATTCGTGGAAAGACCTCACGCGAAAGGCATCTGACAGGAGGATTTGGCATGCGTTTGTTGAAAGCCTATGCTCCTTGGGCAGCTAACAGGTATCTTAAAATATTTCTGTATGTTTTAAAGTCAATACATGTCATTATCTTACAAACAAATTAATTATATTTATTTATTAATTTTGTAACGTTGTGATTATAATTATTTACTGTCGTGACCACCGGAGGAACATCATTTATGCTATTCGTATTTCGTACGAATGTTTCCTTACTTGTAAACTCCGATTCCAAGTACAAAGTAAACGAAAAGTTACAATAGGACATCGGTGGGGCTAAGGGTGAACATTACCCAGTCGACTATGGACAAGATGTCTTCGACATTTTGCTGCATACCGTACTTTAATATTTCCACTCGCTTTCCTCATCATACAGCATTCACTTGTCCTTATATATATTAATCCAGCATAGACTCTATGAAGCATAAGGACAATCTAGCTGTAGTAAATCTTTATAACTCTGTAGCAAGAGCACACATATAAGAGCTGGACAAATATGTGTCCGTTCACACTCAGGGACACATCAGAAAGGCCCCGAAGTATCGCTCAGTTCTGCTAAGTAAAGCCGGCAAAAACGACTGCAATATTTGCCCAAAGGACAAAGACGTACTTCCGGGAGTAACCCAGGAAATGTATACCGTATCAACAAACTGGTCTATAAACAAGCCTTGTTGATATCAAAAGATATGTTATGATTTTACTCATAACAACTACACCCCCCCCCCTTTCCAATAATGAAAACGTTATTTTCATTATTTACGTGTTGTGGGTAAACACTACCAACATGACCAGATGGTAACATCAAATGTCAATGCTGGTATGACATTGCATAGAACTTATGTTTGTGCCACAAGGAAGGCAATTTAACACACGAGGTGTGGGAATATAGCACATAATGCTAATACCAATGTCTACGAAGGACCCAAATCAATTTAACATCAGAGTGAGGTACTATAGCAAAGTCAGTCAACATGTTACAATGAAATAACTATATCTTATCATGCATTCTCATACCTCATTCCATCAGGAACACCTATTGTCTCGTCATGTAAGCTAGTCACATAATGTAATCTCAATGTAACATTGTAATGCAAAGCCTTAATAATAATATAATTCAATAATAGATGAAGTGAGGCAGACAATTAACCACTAAGGTGTTGACTGCTACACATTGTCAAATGCATAAAGTTGTGTGTGATTGTGAATGATATGTCAATACCGTATCATACACATAACTTAAGCAGTGAAGAAATCATGTAAGTAACACATGAATGTGGGCAAATAGTAACACTCTGTCAATGTGATGAAATCATAAATTATATTATCGCGTAAAAACGCATCCATGTCTTAATTTTTTTTTTTGGTCCCTTCTGGGGTTCAAAGTGAGGTCTATTGACTTTATTAAGTAGAATGTGTGTGAGTGTGACATAAATGTTGTCCAGAAGTCAATTTATAGTGTAATTAAATTTATCACTTTCTAATCCTGTATGGAAAGTGCTAGTATTTAATATAATGTCATTTCAATCCTGTGCAAATGATCATATACTGTTATCAGTTGAATGTTGAAATCCATCCTTGATTCTGTCCATGATTGTCATCCCTTCAATAATGTAACACAAAAAATCCATAAGTCATCAAGCTTCGTAGTGAATTATTCGAAATAAGTTCCATTCCAAATATTATTGTTACTTCCCTTGAATCATTGTGTGACTTTCAAAGTTAAATTATGTCCATTTAAAGCATAGCAGAAAGTCATTTACCACAAAACGTGTGTGTATCAAAATCGTTTAGAAATGATTCAGTTGAAACCATTGCACATATTGTATGTTAGATAGTATGTAGATAGACTGTGCGTATGGACACAAGTGCATGATGTAAATATGAAGTGTCATACGTCCAAACATATACTACACGATATGGAGTGATGCAGGATTCAGCATCATCATGTTGCTGTGTGGGTCGCTTTGACATAAAATCAAGGTAATAACTGTACCATGCAATCAGTGTCCTTAGATTACGTGGTTCTTGAAGCGATAAGTTCTTGAACAGGACATCTCAATGTGCATATATGAACTATATTGAATTAAGTGCATCATCTGAACTTGTTGAGTTGATAGATGACGTGGTGTCCTTGACACATCTGGAAAGACGTCTGCCACCACACTGAGACACCCTTTATAGCCTTGATGCTGTAGTCAAATGGCTGGAGAGGTAACGAGGCTCTCGCTGCTTTTTGATTCGTGAAACGTGCTGTTGGAGATATGCCAAAGTCTTCTGGTCTGCCTCCAGAGTGAAGTGGGCTCCCATCAAATACCTCTAAAGTTTGTTGAAAACAAAGGCTATCGTGAGCAGCTACCTCTCCAAGATTGGATATTGTTACTCTGTAGGCGTTAGCATCCTGCTGACGTACAGATTCGGGTGCATGTGGCCTTCAAATTCTTGCATTAATGTCCCCCTGATCGCTGAATTACTCGCATCGACTCTGAGAACAAAAGGAAATCGAATGTCAGGTAATCTTAATATTGGAGATTTCGAGAGGGCAAGTTTGATCATGTTTAAGGCGACATGACACGCATGCGACCATTTCATTTTATTTGGAGCGTTTTTTTTTCTTTCACTAACGCAGACAGAACTGAAGTCATATCTTAAAAACTTGGTAGAAACCGTCTATAGAAGTTTATGATGCCCAACAGACTACGAACTTGATTTTTTGTTCGAGGAATATCTTACTTACTTAGTCGTTCTTCTTCTACCGTGAGGTGTAGAGGTTTGGAAGAGAGAGCGCCAGACTATCCTATCGGCTGTCTTCCTCCTGGCCTGGTTCCATTCTAGTCCTCGATCCTTCAAAGATTGTCTAATGTTGTCCTCCCAGCAGACTCTGGGTCATCCTCGGTGTCTGGATCCTTGTTTCCCATGCTTGTTGTGGTATCCGATCTTCTCCCATTCTGCAGACATGGCCAAACCATCTTAATTGGGACTGTTCTACTTGGGTCTGCAGGGGGTAGGATTTAAGGCCTTGACGTATCGTCTGGTTGCGTACCATGTCTCTTCTTGTTACTTCAACCACCTTCCTCAGATACCTCATTTCTGAGGTTTGGATCTGGCTTTTATGGGTTGTAGTCATTGCCCATGACTCGCATCCGTATGTCAAGACTGGGACATAGGTGGAGCGGTATACAGCCATCTTCGTTTTCTTACCAACCTCTCTCTTGCTGAGGAATCCTCGATTTATGGCCTGAAAGTCTCCCGGCTGCTGCTTTTCGAGTGGCCAACTCTTCTTTGATGCCTTCCTTTCGGTTTATAATAGCTCCGAGGTATTTAAAGTGTCGACCTGCTCCAGGACCTGTTCTCCCAGCTTAATCTGATGTTTTCTTTCTTCTCGTGATATCACCATGGATTTTGTTTTATTTTTTTTTCTCTAACCAGCGGCACTCGAGCTTTCCAGCTCTTTCGGCCCAATGACATGTCATTGCGAGGCTGGGGGGTCAGTGGACTTTCCTTCCAACCCGGTCAGGAGCTTCGCTCCTTCCCATCCACACGGGATTTATGTGCAGGAGCCGTTCAGGTTATTCAGTCAAATTTCCGGTCGTAAACATTTCTTCAAACGCCGACGGCCGGGTTTGAACCATGAACACCTGGTCGCCAGTACAACGTTGTAGCCATTACACCAGCGCGGCTCCCATTTTGTTTTATAGCTGCTTATGATCATCCCTCTCTTCTCCAGCTCTTCCTTCCAGACTTGCAGGTTGGATTGGAGATGTGCCTCTGATTTAGCAATCAGGGCAACATCATCAGCAAATGCCAGCTCCGAAATATAGACCTGTCTCATCTTCCAGTACCCCACTGAATACTTTCTTGTTCTCTTCTTACATGCCTTGATGACATCGTCCATAAGGAGTATGAAGAGGTAAGGTGATAGGATATCACCTTGTCTTACACCACTGGTGGTCCTGAACTCTTCCGACTTATGGTTTGCTGTCCTCACATAATTTCTGCAAGACTTGTAGAAGCTCTGTATAGCATGAATCAGAGGTGCTGGAATATTCTTCCTTACCAAACAGTCGCAAAGTTTGATCCCTACTTTGTGACCGAGAAAGCTAATTTCAGTATAACCTGTTCTAGTTTTGTAGTGTCTAGCAGTAATATTGTGACAGCGTAAGGTGTTCAACAAAGAATGGATTCCGTTGACATGATCATCCCAAGTATGATGGAACAGACAAATATCATCTATGTAAGCAATCAAATCCTCACGATTAGAAAATAGTTTATGCAACCTGCGAACAAAGGTAGCAGAAGCGTTCAAAAGACCGAAAGACATGTAATTAAACTGAAACAAACCTAAAGGTGTAGCGAAAGCTGTAGAAGGCTTAGAATTGTCAGATAAAGGCACTTGCCAATATCCCTTGGATAGGTCAAGCTTTGTAAAGAATGTAGCAGTAGATAACCTATCAAGAAGTGATTCAAGCACGGGTAGACGCTCAGCGTCTTGGATAGTGACAGCATTTAAACGTCTGAAATCTATACAAATTCGAATAGATTTGTCTTTTTTCCTGATCAAAACCATTGGAAAGCTATATGGTGAATTAGAAGGTTCCATTAAGTTTAAACTAATCATTTGTTTTATTTCTTCTTGTACCTGAGATTGCAAATGAATTGGGATAGGATAAGGTTTCAGTTTGATAGGTCTGAAATCTGTTAACACGATATCATGTTGAATGATATCTGTATGCCCAGGAACATCAGTGATCACATCAGAAAAAGATTGCAGTAAGACAGAAATCTGCTCTTTCTGATCAGAAGATAGAGTAGGAGCAATGGAAATATCTGTCCAACTTTCAGTAGCCAACCGATGGATATCAGGTAAAGATAGTATTGTTTCACCATCATCAGAAAAATCAAGTTTCCTCCTGAATAACAGCTAAAGAGGAGCGACGATCAACAGATTTGCCAATAGCTTCAAAGATAGGACGCAGCTGTGGCAGTCGAGTATGAAATTGTTGTAACATATTAATATGGAAAATGTTTTCCTTTCCTTTAACATCTACAACATAGTCAACATCTGATAATTTATCTAAAATTGTGTAATGACCCTTCCACGAAACAAGTAATCTATTATCATTGTTTGGAAGTAATACGTAGGCTTCATCACCTGGCCATAATTGGCACAGTTTGCTGTTTTGATTGAAAAACAATTGTGCCTTTAATTTTGCTTTTTCTGACGACTGTACTGCTATCTGGCATGCGACAATAATCTTTTGTCTTAAATTTACAACATATTGATAAGAGGTTTGAACCTCCTCATCCATGTTAGTACCAATAAGTAATTGTTTCAAGATAGACATCGGACCTCTAGGCTTTGACCCATATACCAATTCAAAACGAGAAAATCCCGTACTTTGGTTGGGAATTTCCCTATAAGCGAACATGATAGCAGGCAAGATTCGATTCCAATCTTGTGGATACCTAGCCATAACCCTGTCTAGCATCTGTTTCAAACTCCTATTTAGTCTTTCAATTTTGCCATTGGATTGAGCGTGATACAATGAACTAAGTGATCTGTCAATACCAAACATCTTCATCACTTCCTTCATAGCATCAGAAACGAACTGAGGTCCCTGATCAGAATGTATGTTTTCGGGAAAACACAATCTGCTAAATACTAAAAATAGCGCATCTGCTGTGTCAATGGTAGAAATCGTTTTCAATGGAATTGCCTCTGGCCAACGTGTACACATATCAATGCATGTTAGCACGTATTATCTATGACGCCTAGCTGACGTAACTTTTATAGGACCAATAAGGTCCATAGCCATCTTTACGAACGGACACAAAGAAATATCAGCTGCCTGAATGGGTGCGTTGTGTCCAGGATTTTTTTTTGCAACACTCTGGCACACTAAACATGTGCGACAAAAAACTTTTACATCTTTGGTCACACCAGGCCAAAAGAAATGTGACAAACCCTCTGTTTTGTCCTTGCAATACCCAAATGACCTGCACAGTTAATGTCATGGGCATGTCGTAAGACAAATGGTCTAAAGCAAGTAGGTACCATAATTTGTTTTATCACTGATGTAACATCCTGACAATTTCTAATCAAAATATCATTCTTTAATCTGTACCAATGTTGAGCATTATCATCAAACATCACCTTATTTGATTCTGCCAAAACGAAATTTTTTTTTCAAAGAATCATCTTCTTTTTGCCTTTGTATGAATGATTCTTTTTCAATCAATTCAACCTGCAAATTATCATCATCTTCCAACTGAGCATTATTTTCATTTTTATTATCATTATCATTCATGACATCTTTAGTCCCCTCATCATCATTCATAACCTCCTCCAACACAATATCATCGTGGTTATGATCAATCATTTCAGCACGAGCTTGTGCTCTGATTGTAACAGCATTTGCAGTTATTAAGTGCTTCTTATCCCAATTTTCAATGTCCTCTCTAGAACACACATGGAGACCTAGGATAATCCCAAGAATTATCCCAGCAATAGGGCTATTCAATAAACACACAAGAGTTCTTCCAGTAAAATAGGGTGTATCCAAAAATACTTCCGCTGTTGGATAGTATTCCACTGTGTCACCAAAAGTAATACACTTTACTTCTCTTCCTGTGTAATCTGACTGATACACCATAGATCTACGTACACCAATTGTAGTGAAACCAGTGTCCCTCAAAAGTGACACTAATTTATTGTTCACAAAACCCTTATCAAGCACTGGTGAACCTGTGCTTTCATAAGACGACATGACTGGTAAAGGATGTCTGCATAACAGTCTTGGTACTCTCTGTAGCTGAAATAAAGAACTACATTCAGCACAATTAGCACTGTTGGATAGGTCAACACTACAAGAATTTGCATGAGCGATACCAACATTATTTTGACCTGTATTATTGTCACTCACATTTACGACAGCATTTGCACATTCAGGGTTCCTTGACTGTCTAAAATTATTGTTCTGATAAGAACCTCTGTTATTACCATAATTGTCATCATTCCTATGAAATGACCTTTGTCCTCTGCCTGATCTGGTATTATATCCTCCTCTATTTTGAAAATCATTGGATCTAAATGATGACTGTGGTCCCTAATAACCCTCATCATTAGAGTTGTAATTTCTCTGAGGCTGTTGAAATTTCTTATTAAAATTATATCTGCCTCTATTATTGCCATATTGAAAATTCTGATTGACTTTTTAGTTTTTATCAATACTATTTGATCTCTGCCTAGGTGTGTTATAGTTGATCCTCCTAGCAGATGCCACTGGCAAGGAATCGTTAATGTTATTTTTGCTTAGATTCTTATTTGGATGTACAATTTTATATTGTCTCCCAACAGTTTCACAATTAATCAAATTTTATGGTTTCCTTTCTTAAAGAAATGATAAAAACTCTCCACTAATTGAAGACAAAACTTTATCTCTAAGAATCAAATCAGAAAGTCCCTCAAATGATTTTTCAATCTTAGATAGGCCAATCCATCTAGTAAAGTACATCTTAATAGATAAAATAAATTCTGTAAAATCTTTTGCTGAATCTGGCAGTAATGATTTAAATTTTAATCTATAGCCATTTTCATCCAATTGATACTTCTTAAGTAGCAAGGTTTTCACAGCTTCGTAGTCTTTTCTACACTGCATGTTTAACCCACTAATAAGTTCATGAGCCTACTAGACCAGGTAGTTTTATCAATATTAAACTCCTGACAATATGTCTCATATCTACCAAGGAAGCATGAAATATCGTCGATATCAGAGTTAAATTTAGGCAAATTGATCTTAAAATGAGCAGTATGGTCCCTTCTACCAGTATCAACATTCATGGGATTAACCTGTGGTTGTTGTAATCTTAATTTCTCAAGTTCCAATTCAGCTAATCTGATTTGTTGTTGATGAACATAGGCCAATTTTTCTTTTTCAAGAGCAATATCTTCTTCTCTTCTTCTTTCATCATGAGCTAATTCTTCTTATCTCCTTTTTTTCAGCTAATTCTTCAGCTGCTTTCTTCTCCTCTCTATCTAATTGACTTTGATCTCTGAGTTCCTTCTCCACATAGGTTCTCAAAATCTCACCTTCCATACCAAATTCCTTTCCAATTTTCATGAAATACTCTGCAGTAACCATGATTTACAATTATTGTGCTTTTCCATAGCAAACAAATAAAGTAAATTTATAATATTATCAATCAGTGAATAATATTTTCAATACCTATTTCTTCAATTCAAATTCACCCAACTGCATGTAATAGTAGATAGTAATATAGATGTTATAAATATGGAGCATTAAAAGAAAAGTACAAACAGGATGACATAATACAGTGACCAGAGCTAACAGAAGCAAATTCAAATAGTGAAATAAGGCAGAACGATATGAATTAGAACAAATTAATAAAATGTAGCTCTACCACACTTATGACACTACAGCATGAATTTACAACATTTATGACATCTATTAAATCAATGATAGCAAGGTTAGATCAACAATGTTACAAACACTAATGTAGGAAACTGAATGAAAAATTACACTGAACTGTTCTACAAAAACAAACTTGCCAATTAACAGAACTGCACAACTAGACAAAAAATGGACCTGTTTACTTCAATTGAGGCAGTATAACACAAAGCAATGTTCAACGGCTCCTTAATTTGAACTACACAGATGCATAACCTAAAGAATGCCTATGAATCTCTTTTGACCATACATATTGAGGTATAGAAAGAAATTCAAAGGTCCCAGCCAACCACCCACTCTATAAATACAGCAACGACATTGAAATATAAAACATGGAGAAAAAAAATACGCTGGCACATAAAATAATCTAGCAACACAGGCTGTATGTAGCTAAAACGTGACTTATCTTATTGCCAGAACCCAAAATCCTCCTAGTTCCACCATCTGTTCCTTGCAGCATCGATGAGAACTGAACACATAGACCGACGTTAGGTCTAGCACACTGAAACAGCTGACACAAACAGGACTCCACTTTGGTCTGTCGTTGTACTGAAACACGCCATCTTCAGCAGAAAACTCGAAACTTCAATCGAAGCAGGATGCAGTATATAAGATGTGCTTCATATATGTTCCCTTATTTACTGGAACAAGTAAGGACTGCACTGCAAAATTTGACACAAAACCACTCATAATCTAGCAGATGATAACGTGCGCCATCTTTGAAAACTGGAACAAGGCACGAACTGCAGGCGACATCTGTTATTATTTCTGCAAAATCACTTTTTCTTCAGGCTGTGGATCGATGATCCTTTGGCTGTGGCCCCCAACTGTTATGGGTTGTTAATCTTTTGGATATCTTGTCTAGGGTATTCACTTTTGGAGAGGTCCCTTCCATAATACTTCCTTTACTTGTGTGAACTCAACACGGCATTCCATCATGCCGGTAACAGTTTTTAAGTAAAGAATTCTTCAAGGCCGGTTTAGACGTGAAGACGAATATCAATTTATTTACTTAAACAAGCTCCAATAAACACGTACCCAGTATCAATGTAAGACAATGGCATGACCTAGCCAGTCTTGAAAAAAGTCGCTATTCAGTCGACTATGGACAAGATGTCTTCGACATGTTGCTGCATACTTTATTTAATATTTCCACTCACTTTCCTCATCATACAGCATTCACTTGTCCTTATATATATTAATCCAGCATAGACTCCAAGAAGCATAAGGACAATCTAGCTGTAGTAAATCTTTATAACTCTGTAGTAAGAGCACACATATAAGAGCTGGACAAATATGCGCACAATCACACTCAGGGGCACTTCAGAAAGGTCCCAAAGTATCGCTCACTTCTTGCTAAGTGAAGCCGGCAAAATCGTCTGCAATATTTGCCCAAAAGACAAAGACGTACTTCCGGGAGTAACCCAGGAAACGTATATCAACAAACTGGTCTATAAACAAGCCTTGTTGATATAGAAAGATATGTTATGATTTTACTCATAACAATCGGAGCACTAATGGTGTTGTCCATGTGCAATGAAGATAGTCCTTAAAAACCAAACCAAATATGTGAACACCTGTGAGTAATCTGTGAACACCTGTGAGTAATCTGTGAACACCTGTGAGTAATCTGATATCTCATATCTATACCTCTTCTTTATTCTTTGATATAAAAGAGTTTCATGTGCTTACATTAAATGTGTATATATCTCTCTCTTTGTTCTGTGTGTTATCATTTTCTTTCCTTGTACATATCTGATGCATTGTTTATTCTAGAAAGGGCAGGTTCTTAACCTGCGCCGATGTCAAATAGGAAGGTAAAAGAAACCTGGCGAATCAGATTTATACATGTGCAACTTTGTAGACTGTACTAAGGTATGAGATGTGTAAAATAAGAAAATCAATAGATTCAAACAACCTTACACATTAATAATTCATCAGATGAAGATGCACCCCATAGGTGAAGATTAGGACAGCCCCAGCATAGGTTTTCTTCAATACAACGAAAAGTATTTTATGCAACAAATCTTTATCAATGGAGGTAAATAATAAAGTTCTTCACTGTTACAGAGTGCTAATCCTGACATATGGAAGTGAGTTATGAGCAATAATAAGATACACAGGAAAACCCCTGAAAACTAGAGACATGATCTTACAGAAAAGTGATAAAAATTCCATCATTATCATAATTTCACTTTTCACCACTTATGAAACATGCAGCCAGCACTGCATGTCATTGTTATACAGAAGTCTTGCATTAAGACCTTTATATAGTCAGTCTTTGCTATTTGTGGGGGTTAGGTGCCTAGAAAACTGTGTGAATATGAAAATCCGCAAATACAGAACCATTGATCCTATAGAGGGAAAAAGGGGTTTAGGTTCCTGTGGGACCCTGTTCACTATACACTTTTGCTATCAATCACCATAAATTCATCATTTCGTATACCTGATGGCATATCTTGGCAGCAATGTGGACAAAGTTGAAGGGATAGACAGTGATATCAGAGTGAGAATACATAGGGAAAAATGAGCTTTAATTGTGATGGGAGGCATGTGGAGATAGGGAAAGGTCTGGTCCAGCACGAAGATTGGAGTCTTCGGATCTGGTGTCAGGTCAGTCTTGTTGTATGGCTCTGAAACATGGAGAACAACAAAAACAACAACCAAAAAAGCTACCTTCATAAATCTGAGCTTGCATAGAATAGAAAGATTGAAATGGTATGACAAAGTCACAAATTTGGAAATGATGACAAGAACCAGACAAGTGCCAGTGGAACAAGTGATGAGAAGAAGATGCTGGTGATGGATAGGACACACACTGAAGAAACCTGTTGATAGCATTACAAGGCAGTCTTTTTTCTGGAAAGCCCAGGGCAAGAGAGGCAGAGGTAAACTACGAAGCACAAAGAGAAGAGAGCTGGAAACAGAGGTGAAAATGATGAGGAGAAAGTGTGGAAAGTACTTGAGATGACATAACAGGAGAATGTGGAAAGTACTTGAGATGACATAACAGGAAGTACTTGGCATGTGTTGAAGGCCAATGCTTCTTGGGGAGTGAAGTGTTATGAATGAACTGGTTCTATATTTTTTTTCCAAAGAAAGCCTTTCAATAGCTCACAGATCACTAGTGCTCCATGTAACATAGTTTGAGAAATGCTAATGTCAAGAATCGTGGTAACATGAGAACTGTTTTTTATTTCCATTTTCAAATGTCATAAATCTCTTGAAATCTATCATTAACATCGTCAGACTTCTTTGTTTAAAAGTTCTGTGTTGGACTGAAGTCTTAATCATCTTATTTGGCTGGAGATACCAAAGATATGGGTGTGGTCCTTCAGCTCTAGACAAACCTTAAATTTTGATCCAAAAAGTCATAATCCATGAATTAGAAAAAAAAGACCCATTTTCCTTCATGTTCTCAATCTTTTAATGACTGTATCTGAACTTTCATACCATTTATAAATATTTCTAAATTATTACATGTATCTCTAACACTAGCCATTGCTAATAGGATGGGATTTGGTTTTCTCTAAATTCACTATCTGCCTTGTAACTTTCAAACTTCTTTTTCCATGATCTCCCCCAATTTTAAGCCATACTTCATCTTCTGGTATACAATATTATACCATGTTAATAAGCACTCCCTCTCGTAGTCATTGAGAAACCCACACAAAAAAACTACATAAAATGTTAATAATTACCAATGATGCCTCTAGCCTTTGTCTGTCCTCTCCCACAAACTCTTTCATTTCCACATTCATACGTATTCCCTCTTGGCCATTTTCTTTCTGCCCCTTTATGCTTCTGTTTTTGATCCCTGACCTATGAAATTGACTAACCTACATTAAGACGATGGCTACTAAGATGAAGTTAGGTAAAGAGAATCTTTAATTTCTTCTTCTCAACATAAAAAAAATAAATTATTAACTGTCTGGACTTTATAGATTTTAAGATATTTAACTAGTAAAGTAGTAAATGTGTCAGCCTTGAAAATATATTCCTCTAATGATGATGATGTTTTGCAACAGCTACTACAAAGATAAATAATATAATAAAACAATGAAAATAAACATAAAGATAATATTTTGTCCGCAGTTAATTTCTAGGAAATTAATTTAGACCAGTACTTATCAAGACTTCATTGAAAATGGCTGAAATCTCATGATTTTTCAAGCCAACGTCAGCCGATTTTTCCCATGAAAGTTAATGATGCTGTGTTCACTGGTTATTGTTATTGTAGAACATAATAAACATCACTGCACTCTGGGCAAACCCATAGGTGCTCAGTCTCCCCCAGAAAATGTTGAAGGGTATGAATGCTAATTGTTCCTGTTGCGCACTGGTTGTTTACATACTGAATGCGTCCTCTCATATGTCCATCCCTGCTGGTGTTTTACGTTTGATGCCAAATTCCAGCAGTCTTGGCCTTGATGATTCATCATTTGCAGTGTCATTCTCTAACAGGCAATCATGAATTGCCCTCAGTATTTTGCTCTTATCCATGTCCAATGCACTTTCAATGGGTGCTCTTGAAGCTAGTCTGTCAGCTCTTTCATTGCAGCGAACCCCTGCATGACCAGGACATAGATCCATATCAGTTCTTGAAGTTTTGATGCTTCTATGGAGGTTTTCCATCTGTTTTGGACCTCTCAAAGCATGGATTATGAGTCTGATACAATAACTGCCTTTGTTAATAGTCTCAGACAGCAACTGGAAACAGGCTGCATCACTGCAGTCTGGCTGAGAGAGTAGGGATCGAAGAGGGAAGGCAAACCCAGTCCCAAAAATGCTGTGCTGAAGTCGGATGTGCCGGCCGAAAGGTGCAGATATCGCAGCTCCACTGTAAACAGACACAACGCAACCAACGTCCTTTTCAGGATGAACGAGGAAGAAGAAGAAGAAGACAGCAACCTTAAGGCAGCAGTAACTGCCTCTACCTCCATTCTCATGCTGGAGGTTGTTATCATGTAAGCCCTGATATGTTCAGCGATGGTTCTGCCCTTCACTCTAACAGAGAAGCCCTACCATGATTTATTACCATGAATTACAGATCCATCAGTGTACACAATGGCATCATCATCTCTAGCATTATTAATCAGCTGATCAATTTCCATCTCTGATCGCCCATTTGCCAAAGTTCTGAACTCTCCACCAAGGCTGATGATGACAAGCTGGTAGTTCATCCAGCTCTCATGGGACTTACTTCATCCTTTTCCCTTGAATATATTTTCAACTTTGGTAACTGTCTAATAGTCTCCTCTGCCAGCATCATCCATGACATACCCCTCTTTAGTCTTGCTCCTTTGATGTCGGCTATTTCCAATGCAGAGAATACCTTTTGTCTGTGATTACTCAGTAATATTGCTTTTGTCTGGGCCATTGCACACATGGATTTAATTGACAGAAATCCAAGCATGTGCCGCATCATCACAATGGGGTTATCTTATGTACAGCCCAAGACTATACTCATCCCTTCATTTTGAATGTGTTCCAGTCGTTCACATTGGGATAATGAGAGTGTGAGTATTCCCAGGCCATACTCAATTACAGACAAGACCAGCTGATGATACAGGAGAAAAAGTAGTCTCTGCTCCAGGTGAGCTGCAGCCATTGTTTTTAGGGCTCCCTGACCTCTCTTGGACTTCTGTATAATTTGACCAACATGGTGTTTACATGATAGCCGTGATCACCTGTTAATCCAAGGTTTTTCAACTTGTCTTGCCTTTCACCAGTTAAAAAGATGTATTGTGTTCAGATCAAGAAGATTTACCACTCACAGTAAATGCTGCACCACAAACATCACACTTGTAAGGTATCTCTCCTGTAAACTATCTTTTATGTTTTTGTAGACTACCTCTCACATTAAATGCTACACCACAAACACTACACTTCCGGTGCATGTATCCTTTCATTTAATTGTAGGCCACTACTGTGAGTAATTTGCCTAAGGACATTTTTTCAATTTTCCTGGCTCAACACCATCACCAACCAAGAACTGCTAATGTGGAGCCACCAAGAAGACATGTGCACCATCATAGCTGGTAGACACTGGAATTGGGTGGGCCACATCCTCAGAAGAGATCCTGACACCATCACCAGAACTGCCATGCTATGGACTCCAGATAGAAAGTGTAAGCAAGGACGACCAAAGGCCACCTGACAGAGAACTATGGAGGCTGAAATGCTAAGCATGAACCAGGGCTGGGGCACTACATAAAGGATGGCTGTTGAAAGAGCAAAATAGAGACAGTTTGTTGCTATCCTACAAGACACCACCAGGCATGCTGGTCACTGATTGCTTTGTCAGTCAGCACTAAGGACCAAAGTAGAGACAGTTTGTTGCTATCCTACAAGACACCACCAGGCATGCTGGTCACTGATTGCTTTGTCAGTCATCACTAAGGACCAAAGAAGAAGAAAACACTGAATAAATTCTGCATCACAAACATCATGCCAGTAAGGAATCTCTCCTGTGTATACAATTTAATGTTGTTGTAGGTTATCCTTCTCAATAAATGATACACTATATATATCACACTTGTAGGATCTATTAACTTGTAAGGCCATTTGATTAAATCACTGCAAGCAGCAGCAGCACTATCACTCACACTAAGCTATGTATACTTTTATGTCTGTGTAGACTATCACTCTCAGTAATTGCAGCATTACAAACATCACACTTGTACAGCTTATTTTCTGTATGTATACTTTATGTCTTTCTAGGTGACCTACCAGAGTAAATGCAGCATCACAGACATCACACTTGGAAGGGGTTTATTTCCTGTATATATTCTTTTATGTCTTTGTAGACTACCCCTCGTAGTAAATGCTGCTAGACAGACATCACAATTCTAAGGTTTATTTCCTGTATGTATTCTTTTATGTCTTTGTAGGTGGCTTGTCTGAGTAAATGCTGCTCCACAAACACCACACTTGTAAGGCTTCTCTCCGGTATGTATTCTTTTATGTTTTTGTAGACTACCACTCTCAGTAAATACTGCTGCACAAACAGCACACTGGTAAGGCTTTGCTCCTGTATGTTTTCTTTTATGTTTTTGTAAACTACTGCTCAGACTGAATGTTCCACCACAAATATCACACTTGTAAGGCTTCTCTCCTGTATGTATTCTTTTATGACTTTGTAGACTACCACTCTCAGTAAATACTGCTGCACAAACAGCACGCTTGTAAGGCTTCTCTCCTGTATGTATTCTTTTATGTTTTTGTAGACTACTGCTCAGACTAAATGTTCCACCACAAACATCACACTTGTAAGGCTTCTCTCCTGTATGTATTCTTTTATGCCTTTGTAGGTGGCTTGTCTGAGTAAATTCTGCCCCACAAACATTACACTTGTAAGGTTTATTTCCTCTATGTATTCTTTTATGTTTTTGTAGGTTACTACTCTCAGTAAATGCTGCTCCACAAGCATCACACTTGTAAGGCTTCACTCCTGTATGTATTCTTTTATGTTTTTGTAGACTACCGCTCTGACTAAACATTCCACCACAAACATCACACTTGTAAGGCTTCTCTCCTGTATGTATTCTTTTATGTTCTTGTAGATGACTGCTCACATTAAATGCTGCACCACAAACATCACACTTGTAAGGCTTCTCTCCTGTATGTATTCTTTTATGTTCTTGTAGATGACTGCTCACATTAAATGCTGCATCACAAACATCACACTTGTAAGGCTTCTCTCCTGTATGTATTCTTTTATGTCTTTGTAGATTACCGCTCTGACTAAATGTTCCACCACAAACAACACACTTGTAAGGCTTCTCTCCTGTATGTATTCTTTTATGTTCTTGTAGATGACTGCTCACATTAAATGCTGCATCACAAACATCACACTTGTAAGGCTTCTCTCCTGTATGTATTCTTCTGTGTGTTTGTAGGTTACTTATCTGAGTAAATGTTGCTCCACAAACATCACACTTGTAAGGCTTCTCTCCTGTATGTATTCTTTTATGTTTTTGTAGATAACGGCTCAGAGTAAAGTCTGCTCCACAAACATCACACTTGTAAGGCTTCTCTCCTGTATGTAATCTTTTATGCTTTTGTAGAATACTGCTCAGAGTAAATGCTGCACCACAAACATCACACTTGTAACGCTTCTCTCCTGTATGTATTCTTTTATGCTTTTGTAGAATACTGCTCAGAGTAAATGCTGCACCACAAACATCACACTTGTAAGGCTTCTCTCCTGTATGTAATCTTTTATGTTGATGTAGGTTATCTTTCACAGAAAATGATGCTCCATTAATGTCACACTTGTAGGACTTGTCTTCCTCTATTTTCTTGTGAGACTGAGTACTTAAATCACTGCAAGCAGCAACAGATCTGTCAGTAACACAAAGCTGAACATTTATCTCACTGGCAGAACATTTTTTACTACAATTTTTATTACAGATTTGATTTTTACAAACTGACAAATTACTGTGTAGGTTGTCAAACATTGTAGCAGTCCTTTCCTGGCTGTTGATGATGTTCACTGATGCTTCATTACCATTGAGTCTCTTGTTGATGCTATCTTCTCTTGTGACATAATTACAAGTGGCATCTCCAATCTTATTCACTGCTTCATTCATGTTATTTCCACTGTCCTGTGGTAACATATTCTGAAGATCACTACATTTATTATCAAACTCCCAGCCTCCATCTCTGTGTACTGCTTTCATATGCTTATCCAGGACATCAAGTTGGAAGAAATGAGTGTTGCACAGATGACAAGAATAAGCACCTGTAATATTAAAAATAATGAGCAAAGAAAAATAATGAAATGCATGTCTTATATGTTTAGTTAAAATTTGTTAGCAAAGTGTAGTAACAAACACATAAGCACGATTTCCTGATAAATATGTGACTGTTATTCAGCATCAACATCATAGCAATCCAGGCAAAACCATTGGTGCTTTCCTCAGCAAATGTTAAAGTGTATGAATGCTTAATGTACTGTAGCATCCTGATTGCATACATGTAGGATGCATCCTCTCATACGTCATATCTGCTAGTCTTATGTTTGGTGCCACATTCCAGCTATCTTAGCCTTGTTGATTCATCTGCTGCAGTGTTGTTTTTATCTAACAGATGATCATTAACTGTCCTCAGTATCTCCCCCTTGTTCTGGACCAGTGTCCTCGCTTTGGGTGCACGTGAAGCTAGTCTTTCAGCACTCTTATTGTCATGACATACGCCTG
This sequence comes from Oreohelix idahoensis, assembly GCA_024509875.1. Lineage (NCBI taxonomy): Eukaryota > Metazoa > Mollusca > Gastropoda > Stylommatophora > Oreohelicidae > Oreohelix > Oreohelix idahoensis. The sequence continues at coordinate 209,482 of JAMPIV010017016.1, forward strand.
AATGACTTGTACAGTAGATTCACACCAGATTCTGAAGATCAAGCCCTCTATAATATTTTCTATTCATGCAACAGACATCCATTTTGAACCTTTAAAAGCATGGACTGAGTGTGACACATAAATTCCCTGGTTACTGCAGTAGGAGCCTCTATCTCCATTATTTAGAGATTAAGCAAGTTTAATTAAAATGTGTAAATAGATTTAATTCTCCAAGAAAGGCCCACTCGCTGCTTAGTATTAAATGTCATGCTGTACAGATATTGAAATCAAGTACACTTATGTAGCCAAAATATGAATTTAAAATAATAACATTGCTATTATACATACCTTTCTCATCTCCAAATAAGCATAACTGTTGTTTACTTTCTGGCATGTCCAAGAAGTCAGTATACTGTATCTCAGTTTTAGTACAGCTGCTGTCCCAATCATCCTGAAACAAATTTTGATCAATTCAGGCATTTATGACACATCATCATTATCACTTTTCGCTCCCTAAACAGCATAGGCCTTCAACAAATGTATGCCAACTCCTCTTGTTGTATACTATCAGCTCAAGGTGTCTCCATGACTGACTCTTATCTTTGACTTTTGTATCCAGTTCTCTACTATGTGTGTTTTTGAGTCTCCCAAAAACTCTTACCCTGGACATTTCAGACTGCTTTAAACTAGAGCTATATAATTGAACGGCCTTGACACTGGAGTTGAAGATTGAGATTTTTGTGTTGAACTTGATTTCTCTTCGTATTTATGGCACTTGTAATACTTACTTACTTAGTCATTCCCCTTCTACTGTGAGCTGTAGAGGTTTGGAAGAGAAAGCGCTAGACTATCCTATTGGCTGTCTTCCTAAAGGCCTGGTTCCATTCTAGTCCTCTGTCCTTCAAAGATTGTCTAATGTTGTCCTCCCAGTGGACTCTGGGTCATCCTGGAGGTCTGGATCCCTGGCTCTTAGCTTTTCATGCTTGTCGTGGTAGCCAATCTTCTCCCATTCTGCAGACATGGCCAAACCATCTTAGTTGGGACTGTTCTACTTGTGTCTGAAGGGGTTGGAATTTAAGGCCTTGACGCATTGTCTGGTTTTGGACATTGTCTCTTATTGTTACAGCAACCATCTTCCTCAGATACCTCATTTCTGAGGTTTGGATCTGGCTTTTGTGGGTTGTAGTCATTGCCCATGACTCGCATCCATTTGTCAAGACTGGGACATGGGTGGTGCGGTATACTGCCAATCCGTTTTCTTCCCAACCTCTCTCTTGCTGAGGAATCCTCAATTTATGGCCTGAAAAAGTCTCCCAGCTACTGCTTTTCAAGTGGCCAACTCTTCTTTGATGCCTCTCTTTATAACAGCTCTGAGGTATTTAAAGTGGTCGACCTGCTCCAGGACCTGTTCTCCCAGCTTAATCTGATGTCTATGGATTTTGTTTTTAGAGCTGCTTATGACCATCCCTCTCTTCTCTAGCTCTTCCTTCCAGATTTGCAGGTTGGATTGGAGATGTGCCTCTGATTTAGCAATCAGGGCAACATCATCAGCAAATGCCAGCTCTGAAATACAGAACTGTCTCATCTTTCAGTACCCCACTGAATACTTTCTTGTTCTCTCCTTACATGCCTTGATGACATCATCCATGAGGAGTACGAAAAGATAAGGCAACAGGATATCACCTTGTCTTACACCAGTGGTGGTCCTGAACTCTTCTGACTTATGGTTTGTCATCCTCACATAATTTCTGCAAGGCTTGTAGAAGCTCTGTATAGCATGAATCAGAGGTGCTGGAATGTTCTTCCTTACCAGACAGCCCTAAAGTTTGCTCCAGGGGACTCTGTTAAACGCCTTTTCCAGATCTATGAAACAAATATGAATCTCGCTCTTATACTCAAGGGCCTTTTCACTCACGTGTCTGAGTGCGAAGATTAGGTATTGAGTACTTCGGTTTGCTCAGAATCTGCACTGGACCTCATCCAATTGTGGCTCAGCTAGACATCTGAGTCTCTGCTTTAGGATTCTAGACTAGATTTTACTAGGGACACTGAGAAGGGATATGCCTCTATGGTTTCCACAATGTTGATTGTCACCCTTTTTGAAAATTGGTGTTATGATGGCAATCTCCCAATCCTTTGGTATGGTCTTGTTGCACCACTCTGCTTGTAGGACCCTTAAGTGTAATAGGTCGCATGATGCTCCCATGTACTTAACTATTTCTGGTGTTATACCATCATGCCCTGCTGCTTTGCCCATCTTAATTTTCTCCAGTGCTGCCTTCAGTTCTTCTATCTTTATGTCATCTTCATCACCATTGATTTTCTCTTCTGTGCTAGTGGTTATCATTTCTGATGCTTGAACTTGCTCACCATCAAGAAGTTCTGAGAAATATTCTTTCCATTACTTCCTTTGAGTCAGTAGGCAGTTTGCCTTGCTTGTCCTTTATAAATTTGAGAGGGCATTGTTTTTCCTTCCTCATGTTCTTTAGGGTCATATAGAATAATTTCTGGTTTTCTTGCACATCTTTTTCTAGCTTTTCTCCAAATTCTTCCCAGGACTAGCACCTTTTTCTGCTAGCACCTTTTTCTTTGCTTCTATTCTGAGTGTTACATATTCTCTATATTTCCCTATTTGTCCTGCAGTGTTTTTAGCTCTTAAATAGTTTCCATACCATTTTTCTCTTATTTTCTCGTTGACTTCCTCAGTCCACCAAGGTGTCCTCTTTCTCTTGTTCCCAAGTCGGACTTTACCACATGCTTCTGCAGCAGCTGCCTTTATGATGTCCTTGAATTTAAGCCAGAGAGTTTCCAAGTCATCATGTTGTTCTTCTGTGTTTCTTACTGCTGTAGCAATAAGCCCCTGATATCTGGTCTTAATTTCTGGCTCTCTCAGCTTGTAGATCTTAATGCTCATTTCTCCCATTTGTTTACTTAGTTTCTTGCATGATGTTGGGCAGTTCCTAGGCTGAGAAACTCTTTCAGTTGTTCTTTTGATTGTTAGCAGGTAGTGATCACTTCAAATCTCTAGCTCCCTCCAGACTCTAGCATCCTGGACATATTTAAATGAGCTCCTCCTAACTATGGCACAGTCGATCATTGACTTCTCATTCCTTGTTAGTTCACATCTAGTGTATGCATGTATGCGCTTATGGGGGAACTTTGTGTTTGTGATGATCAGATTCTGCTCACTGCAGAATCTAAGGAGTTGCTTTCCATTGTCATTGAGAGTATCTTCTCAATATCTTCCGATCTCCACCCCATCTAGCATGGTCATTTCCAACTCTGGCATTGAAATCTCTGAGCATGATAATTTCATCTAGGCAGTCATCCACCATCCTTTGAAGCAGCTCAAAGAATTCCTCCTTGACCTCTGCTCTCTCATCCTCATTTGGCCCATACACTATGATAAGGTTGACTATGGTTTCTCCTTCTTTTAGTTTTACAACCATAATGCGCTCTGAGAAAAAGTTCCATCCCTTGATACTATCTTTTTTGTTTTTGGCCACAATGCAACCCACACCCGCATTAGCTCTTTCAGATGTGGGTACACAAATGTAGAGCAGCATGTCACCATCGAGATCCATGACTGCTTGTCCCTTTTTCTTTGTTTCCGTCATAGCCAGGATTTCAAATTTTGCTTTCCTCATCTCTTCCACCAGCTCCCCTTCTTTCCCATTTATGCTTCTTGTGTTCCAAGTTCCATAAGTTGTAGTCCGTTACAGTTCGTCGCCTTTAGAATGAGTTCAGTTTTCTCTCTTGTAGTTTGCGTAATCATGGTTTCAGGCACACATGTGATTGGCCTGTTGTGCATTTGCACGGTGGAGGGTCTGCCTCCTTACAGCCTCCATGCAGGTCACCCTCCTCCTTTTTCAGTTCACTCGTAATACACAATATTAAAATGTAGGGCAGATACGTTTTTTTTCTGTAATCATTTCCTCATTACTGTCATCACTTATGCACACATACAAAGACATATTTGCATGCACATACACAAACAAACTCATACACTTATGTATACATGCACAGACAAATGCTCATATACATACTTATAAACACACGTATATACAAATATACAGAGCACACAATTATTTTCTACATGAAATAAGACTCTATAAGGTCACAGTAAACTTTCAAACACAAAAAAAAAAACCATTTGAATTGTTTGTGTTATATATATAAAATTGAAAATGGGTTTTTGTCTGTTACCTCATAACTCAAGACCGGCTGAATGCATTTTGATGCGGTTTTCTCCAGCATATTGGACATTTCTCTGGGAAGGCTTTTAGCTATATATTGTCATGGTACAATGTCACGAGGCTGAGCACTGACTTTATTTTCACTCCCTTCATTCGTATCTTACAAGCCCATGGACATAAAAAGTTTATCGTTTCTTCGGTTAATGCCCTTTGCTTCATATTCATAACCCTCCCCTCCCAAAGGAGCAAAGGCCTTCAACAAACACATGCCATGTTCTTGTTTCACGTGCCATCATCTCAAGTTCTTTCCACGTTCTCCTTATCATTTTCACCTCTGTTTCCAGCTCTCTTCTCCATGTGCTTCTTGGTCTACCTCTGCCTCTCTTGCCCTGGGGGTTCCAGAACAAGGACTGCCTTGTAATGCTATCAACAGGTTTCCTCAGTGTGTGTCCTATCCATTGACATCGTCTTCTTCTCATCTCTTGTTCCACTGGCACTTGTCTGGTTCTTGTCCTCAGTTCTACGTTGGTAACCTTGTCATAACATTTTAATCCCTCTATTCTACGCAAGCACCCATTTATGAAAGTCTGTAGCTTTTTGGTTGTTGTCTTTGTTGTTCTCCATGTCTCAGAGCCATACAATAGGATTGACTTCACATTTGAGTTGAAGATTCTTATTTTCGTGTTGGATCCAATTTTTCTTGATCTCCATATATTTCCCAATGCAATGAAAGCTCCTTTTGCTTTTTGTATTCTTATTTTGATATCACTGTCTATCCCTCCAACTTTGTCTATATTGCTGCCAAGATATGTGTACAATTCTACATCTTGTATTTGTGCTTCTTCAAGTTCAACCCTGTTATCATTACCTGCATTTATTCTCATTATTTTTGTCTTTTCCCTGTGTATTTTCAGACCCAATTGCTGTGACCTCTCATCGAGTGTTTTCAATTTGTCCTGCATCTGATTACGGTTATGGGACACAAGAGCCAAGTCATCAGCAAAATCCAGATCATCTAACTGCTTAGCCAGAGTCCACTGGATTCCATTTCTGTTGTGTGTTGTCGATGTTCTCATAACCCAGTCTATTACTAGTAAGAAAAGAAATGGAGACGAGGCATCCCTGTCCCACTCCTGTTCTTATCCCAAATGGTTCTGTAAGCTGTCCTTCATGAAGAACTCTGCATGTCATGTCTTCATATGTTTTCTTTATTAAATTAATAATCTTCAGTGGAACTCCATAATGCCTCATCAATTTCCAAAGTGATTCTCTGTCTACACTGTCAAATGCCTTTTTGTAGTCCACAAATCTGATGTATAGTGGTGAATTCCATTCCAGACTTTGTTCAACTATTATTCTCAAATGGCTATTTGATCTGTACAGGATCTGTTTTGTCAAAAACCTGCTTGTTCATCTCTCAGTTTCTCGTCTATGGACTCTATTAATCTCTCAAGGATAATCCTGTTTAATACTTTTCCTGGCACTGATAGTAACATTATTCCTCTATAATTTGTGCACTCTTGTAAATTTTGATACTAAGGCAACTTAACCAGATATCCTTCCTTCCATTCTGCTGGTATCTCTTCCTTTTCCAAGACTTTACCAAGTATTTTATATAACATCTCTGTAGCCGTGTTGATATCTGCTTTGATGGCCTCTGCTGGAATGCCATCAGGTCCAGACACTTTTCCATCTCTTAGGAGCTTTATGGCACACAAAACCCCCAGGACATCCAGCCAGCAGAAGAGCTACAAATTAATGGTGAAAGGCCAACGAAGGAAGAAATAAAGAAAGTCATAAAGTCCTTTGCTTACAACCATTATAATTCATAAATTTTATCCATTTTTCATTAAATTAAGAAGTACGTTGCTTTCTGTTGTGTAAAATTTCCAAGCAATGATATCTGACAAGGAAACTTTGAATAATTCTCAGCTATGTGAAGCTGATACTTAAATTTACACTGTGCTGCAATTGTTGTGCAAATTTCCTAAATCATGATTCTTGATAAGGGAGGTTTTATTAATTCCCAGCTATGTAGAGTTCTTACTACCAATTTCCTCTACACAGAAGCCTTCCTTTAAATTATTTGTGATAGAAGATTAGTGATTGTTCTAGAAGATTTGTGTATGTTCTGATAGGAATTCTGACAAGGAAAGTTTGAATAATTCTCAGCTAAGTAGAGTTCTTACTACTAATTTCGCCTACACAGAAACCTTCCTTTAAATTATTTGTGCTAGTAATTGGCTACTGATTCATTTGGATATGGAGAAAAGGCAAGTGGCTTCCTTTTCAAACAAATCTCTTCATAATTTGGCTATTAATGTTCTCCTATAAAATTCCTTCAATGTTTCTTTTACTTCTGGTTTCTTGCTACAAAAAAAAAAAAAGAAATAGAAGTGCAAAACATTTTTTGAATGAAACAATTACTTTATTTTATTTAGTACTATTATCCTTACTTTTTGTTTAAGTATGCATGTGAAACAACACGTATGTGCTTTTATATGTACTGTATCCCTTTACAGCATTATTTTATAGACAAAAGGGCATTAGTAGTGTACGTGCATGCATTTCAATACTTAAGAACGTGTGGTACTATGTGCATGTATGTATATATATATATGTATAGACGCATGTACTTTTTCTCTTTTTTATGTCTGTTTTTAAATGCTTTGGCTTTTTATAATTTAAAATAATCTCATCCTTGAAATAAAAAAACAAAAAAAGCACAGTGGTGGTTGTGGTAGCGGGCAGAAAGTCTGCATAACAAGAATCTTGATGATTGGCCTGTGTCAGAACACTTACTTGTCATGTGACTGTAATAACAATATTGTCTACAAAGAAACCCTTGCCTAAATTTGTTCCCTTAGAAGCACACCTCAATGCAACAGTACGTTTAAAACCAAACAAGGTTAAACCATCCTAAAACGATTCAAACCAAACACAACTTGCACTCATTCCGACATGGACCTGGGCTAGTAAAACTTATAAGGTTAATTAACTCTCTGATATAGTTTGTCCAAACAACAGTATATGCAACACATAAGGTTAATTAACTGTGTTATATAGTTTGTCTAAACAATGGTACATACAACATATATGGATAATTAACTGTCTGATATAGGATGTCTAAGCAAAGGTGCATACAACATATAAGGTTAATTAACTGTCTGATATAGTTTGTCTAAACAATGGTACATACAACATATAAGGTTAATTAGCTGTCTGATATAGTTTGTCTAAACAATGGTACATACAACATATAAGGTTAATTAACTGTCTGATATAGTTTGTCTAAACAATGGTACATAAAACATTAATTAACTGTCTGATATAGTTTGTCTAAACAATGGTACATGCAACATATAAGGTTAATTACCTGTCTGATATAGTTTGTCTAAACAATGGTACATACAACATATAAAGCTAATTACACTGGACAACAGCCAAAATGTATCCAAGACAAACTTAGCTATTTTTAACTAATTTGAACATGCTGATCATGAATATGAACTTAAAAATCGCAAATAACTTTAGTTTTCAAGATTTGGAGAGGGGGGGGGGGTGTGGTTCAGTAGGCTGGTGGCTTCACCTTTCTGATGCAAATGACCCAGTCCTTCTCTTTTCTATAGCCCTGACATGTAATTCCCCATGAGACGGATAGCCTTGAGCGCCAATTGGATGATGCAATCTGTAGCAATCATATTTCCTCCTTGTCATCATTTGTGTTGTGGATTCTGTGAATGCAGACGAGTCGTTCAAGATGCCTCATGAATGTGTGAACAGTGAAGATTATTTTTGCTCTATTTGCGGACAAATAACTTTGCTATCATAAAGGTGACCCATTACACTGATGATAAAGAAAACTTACAGCCTTTATTTTGGTTGTGAGATTGGTGACCAGGACCGGTATTGGGCCCCACACATATGTTGTCAACTTCTCCAATTGGGCATGGTATTTCTAAGAAGAAAAAGCTGGCATGTGACCTATCCAAATATTTCCTCTGCTATGCGGCCAGTGCCTCACGGGGAAGGACTTCCTTTCCGGACGCACCAGAATCTTATACTCTGGATGATGAAGTAGATAATAAGGCCAGTGGACATCCATCACCTGTGAAAGCATCTGCATCAAGAGATCCTGATTTCGTGCCTATTAAAGAGTCTGCACAGCCACATAAAATTACCCAGAGTGAATTGAATGATCTAGTGAGAGATCTGGAATTGCCAAAAAATAAAGCAGAGCTGTTGGGGTCCAAACTGCAGCACTGGAATCTTCTAGAAGAGAATGTGCATGTGTCTGTGTTTTGTGCTCGGCAAAAAAATCTGCTTCCATATTTCAAAATGACAGATAACCTCATTGCTTGCGTTGATATAGTGGGTCTGATGGCAGCACAACACATCAACTACAAAGACAACGATTGGAGGATGTTCATTGATTCATCCAAGTTGAGCTTACAAGCTGTGCTGCTCCATAATGGTAACGTTTTACCATCTGTTCCACTCAGGTATGCAGTCCACATGAAAGACACGTACAACAACATGAAACAGCTGTTACACACCATGACAAGTATAAGTGGCAGCTTTGTGGTGACCTGAAGATCATTGCCATCTTGATGGGGCTACAGCAGGGTTACACAAAGTTTAGCTGTTTCCTCTGTCTTTGGGACAGCTGTGCCAGGACTTCACACTACAAGAAAAAGGATTGGCGCCAACGACAATCACTTGAACTGGGGAAAAATAATGTACTTAATGAACCACTTGTAGCATCCCACAAAGATCTTGCTCCCTGTTCTCCACAACAGACTTGGACTAATGAAGAATATTGTAAAGGCCATGGATCGAAATGGGGGCAGGATTTTTATACCTTCGTGATAAATTTCCCTGACTTAGTGAGGCCAAAATCAAGGAAGGTGTATCTGTCAGTCCACAGATACATCAGCTCTTCCGAGAGCGGCGTTGTGATGATATCCTCAAAGGTAATGAAAAGTTAGCTTGGAATGCTTTCCAGCAAGTAGCCACAATTTTTCTAGGAAACAATAAGGTAGCTCTTGACACCCCATTGCCTCTCTGACAAAGGTGCAAGTCTTCCTCAGTTGTTGTGATGATGTGTAGAGTGTATTGTGGATGGTTGGGTGCGATGGGAGTAGCTGGTGTCGCAGGTCAGTTAGTCTTGGGCACTGTAACAGTAGGTGTTCAACTGATTCCTCATGGTGGTGGCAGTGCCTACAGTTTGGTTCACGTAGTGGGTCTATTCTATTTAAATGTTTATTGACAGGGGCATGGCCTGTTCTCAGCTGGAAAATTAGACTCTGGTCTCTTCTTTTCAGTTGTTTAACTGGATCTTGAGGGTTTGGTTTAGCTTGATGTTTGAAGAATGGAGAAGAGAGCTGGAAACAGAGGTGAAAATAATGAGAACGTGGAAAGAACTTGAGATGATGTCACGTGACAGGAGAACTTGGCATGTGTTTGTTGAGGGCCTATGCTCCTTTGGGAGTGGAGGGTTATGATGATGTTTTAACGGCCAATTTCATATTCAGCAGCCCAAACAACATAAAGGTAACTTGGTTTAATCTCAGATGCACACAAAAAGTCAAAATTTGTTGTCAAGTGTTATATGTCTGATATAGTTTGTCTAAACAATGGTACTTACAACATATAAAGCTAATTAACTGTCTGATTTTTATTTTTATTTTCGTACGCCCGCTAATACTCGAGGCGAAATCTCAGGTTATTATTGATGTCTAGCCTGACATTGATTTTACGTGAGTATCCCCTTTTTCTTGTTCAGAGACAGGTGTCCCTCGCCTACTGTCTAATATATTTTGGGAACTGGCTGATTTAGTATGTCTAAACTTGTTAGAATTGACATTTTGGTCCATCTCAGGCCTGAGGCAGATCACAGCAGAGATGAGGAATACATATTTTGGGAAATAATGAATGATTTATAGAATTGGATGGAACATCAGAACTATGAACAATGGTATAGAATTGGATTTTGGAACATCAGAACTATGAATGAGGCAGGAAAGCTGAGGCAGATCACAGCAGAGATGAGGAACTACAAATTACATATCCTGGAAATAAGTGACAGCAGATGGACCAGGATGGGGAGAATAAAAACAGCTACAGGTGAAACAGTATTTTACTCTGGTAAAGAGGATGGTCAGCACAACGAAGGTGTAGCCTTTATCCTGAAGACAGGAATGGAAAGGTCTTTACTGGAATGGAAACCAATCAACAGCAGACTGATAAGAACAAGACTGAGAGGGAGATTCACCAACACCACAATCATTCAATGCTATGCACCAACAAACGACAGTGATGAAGAGGTCAAGGATGAGTTCTATCACCAGCTATAAAAGGAAATGGAAACTGCACCTAGGTACAATCTTATTATAGTAATGGGAGACCTCAATGTGAAAGTTGGAACACCAAATTCTTATAACAAAAGAGTAATGGGGAAATGCGGCAGTGGAACAGTAAATGAGAAGGGAGACAAATTAATAAGCTTATGCAATATTAACAACCCGGTCATTGGAGGAACACTTTTTCCACACAAAGAAGGGCACAAGTTAACATGGGAATCACTAAACGGGCGTTTCAGAAACCAGATAGATCACATAATGATCAAAGGCAGATGGAGACATGCATTACAAGATGTGAAAGTAAGAAGAGGCAAAGATGTTGGAAGTGATCATCACCTAGTAGTAGCAAGACTGAAGGTGAAACTCAGAGCTGATGGACCAGTTGCAGTCAAACATAAAAGATAAAACATCACAAAACTTAAAGACCCCCCTCACCAGAAAAGCTTTCATTGTTGATGTAAAGAGATGATATCAGACAGCCAAAAGCCAGGAAAGAACAGCGACCGATGATGTAAACTAGAAATTCAACACCATCTTAACAATATCCAAAGAAAGCAGTGAGTTATTAAATAACAAAACTATCAGCTGAAAATGAGATGCAAACAATATAACGTTAATGAAAAGACACGTGAGGAAATCTCATCACCACAGCACAGTGGCAGGAAACAAGATGGACAAAGCATTTCAGAGAAACTCTGAACAAGGAACCACCAGAGACACAGTTGAATGTTCCTGAGGCTGAAAATGATCTAGATGTTAATACTTACAATCTACAAAAGGAAGAAATCATCACGGCAATCAAAAGGTTTAAGAATGGAAAAGCTCATGGCAATGATAACTTAAATGCTATTATTTTATGAAGACCCTGAACTAGGAGCCAAACTATTAGTACCACTACTTGCACAAGTCTGGGAAACTGAGACAACACCAACAGTGTGGAGTAAAGGAATAATTGTCAAATTGCCCAAGAAGGGCGAACTTGCAACAATTGGAGAGGAATTACTCTCCTCTCAGTTCCCAGTAAAATACTAGGCAGGATAATCATCCAGAGAATTTCAAAAGCAGTTGACCATAAACTGAGGAAATAACATGCAGGTTCTAGAAAGAACAGAAGATGTGCAGATCATATATTCAACCTCAGGAACATAATAGAGCAGTGCTCAAAATGTCAGAGACAGCTATACATTAACTTTGTTGATTTTGAAAAGGCTTTTGGCAGCACACACAGTACACCTATGGAAAATACTTAGGACTTATGAAATTCCCAGCTGCATTGTTTCCATTACAAAAAGCCTCTATTCTAACTTACTTACTTACTTAGTCGTTCCCCTTCTACCGTGAGGTGTAGAGGTTTGGAAGAGAGAGCGCCAGACTATTCTATCAGCTGTCTTCTTCCTGGCCTGGTTCCATTCTAGTCCTCAGTCCTTCAAAGATTGTCTAATGTTGTCCTCCCAGCGGACTCTGGGTCGTCCTGGGGGTCTGGATCCCTGGCTCTTTGTTTCCCATGCTTGTCGTGGTAGCCGATCTTCTCCCATTCTGCAGACATGGCCAAACCATCTTAGTTGGGACTGCTCTACTTGGGTTTGCAGCGGGAGGCATTTTAGGCCTTGACGTATTGTCTGGTTGCGGACCATGTCTCTTCTTGTTACTTCAACCACCTTCCTCAGATACCTCATTTCTGAGGTTTCTATTCTAACTTTTGAAGTGAAAACAGAAGTATGACAGGGATGCCCCTTATTAACAATATTAATTTTGACAGCCTTAGATTGAGTGATGCGCCAGACAACAGAGGGCAGCCCAAGAGAAATTAGATGGACAACGTTTTCTACAATGGAAGATCTGGAATATGCAGATGACATTGCACTACTTGTTCATTCACACCAACACATTCAAGAAAAAACCAATACACCAAATAAGTATGGCCAACAGGTTGGTCTGAACATCAATCTGAAGAAGACAGAGGTCATCTCAATGTGGGCAATCCTGAGCCCATAACAATAAGGAACCAGAAGTTAGAACAGGCAGACACGTTTACTTACCTAGGATGCATAGTAACACCAGATGGCGGAACAAGCAAGGACATTAACAACAAAATGAATAAAGCAAGAACAGCCTTTGCTTGTCTCAGCAACATTTGGAGGTCTTTTCAGTACAGCACAAACACCAAATTAAGACTGTATGAGAGCTGTGTACTTTCTGTGCTTCTCCATGGTGCGGAGTGCGGAGAGTAACAGAGAAGGAAATGTCGAAACTGTCCTCCTTCCACACAGTATGCCTAAGGAAAGTTCTCTGAATCTTTTAGCCGAACACCATCAGCAACCAAGAACTACTTATTCGGAGTAACCAGGACGTGCATACCATCATAGCTGGCAGATGCTGGAATTGGGTTGGCCACATCCTCAGAAGGGACACTGATACTATTACAAGAACAGCTATGCTATGGATCTCCAAAGGAAAGCAAAAGAGAGGCCAACCAAAAACAACCTGTTGGAGAACTGTAGAAGCAAAGATGCAAATAAAGAACCAGATTTAGGGCACTGTATGAAAGATTACCACCAACCGAACAAAGTGGAATCAATTTGTTGCTGCCCTACAAGACCCCACCACGTGTGATGGCCACTGACTTTTGACAGTCTGCAGTTGTGGATCAAAGAAGAAGAAACAATGGTACATACAACATATAAAACTAATTAACTGGCTGATATAGTTTGTCTAAACAACATTACTTGCAACATCCTACCTCAATCTTAGCATCATGATTCTGGAAGCTTCCTTTATACTCCTGCTTATATTCATTAGAACCTTGATTTTGATTACAGAACATAATATATTTTAATTATTACATACATTCTGACCGATTCTTTAATGCGTTTTGACAATCAGTTATGGCTATTATAAAGTACAAGAATGTTAGAAAAAAAATATAGTCTATAGTTTTATAACTCAGTAAAATGCTTACTAACATAACAACATACTTACAAGAAGAGTCTTTAAAAGTTTAGACTAGGTCTTCTTAATAAGAGGTTGTTGTTGTTGATAAACAAGGGTTGCTGAGCTTGTCTCCCTTTTGCAGCCGATGAAAAGTTGAAGAATATGTATGTGTTCTGAGACTGCTAAATGGCACTGATTAAAGTGTTTGTGATTGGTGGATAATAATCAATATACACTTTAGCTCCACAAAACACATGCCAATTCTTCCTGTCATTTGTCAACAGCTCAATTTCTTTCCAGGTTTTCTTCATCAGTTTCTTCATCAAAATGAAGGGATGCGCATAGTCTTCGGCTGCATGCGAGATACCCATATTATGATAATGCAGAACATGCTTGGATTGCTGTCAATTAGATCCAGATATATGAAGGCCCAGGTAAAAGCGTATATGCGAGTCACCACAGACAGTCATCTCCTGCATGGGAACATAGATGACATGAAAGGAGCGAGAATAAAGACGGGGATGTCATAGATGGCACAGACAAGGGAGATTATTAGACAGGTGACCCCAGTTGAAAATATATTCAAGGGAGAAGAGTGGAGTAGAATGTAAGAGTAAAGAGCTGGGACCGATGATGAAATAACCAGCAAGTCATGTTCAGCCTTGGTACGAGACCATGCAGAAATGGGCCATTGATGGAACAGCAGAGATGGATTATTTGTCCCCAAGTATATAATTGTCTTAATTTGCTGGGGTATGGGCCAATGATGAGTTGCTCTTGTGTTCTCTTACTTTCTTGGAGAATTTGACTCCATAGTCACCTGCTTTGCACTGGCACATGGAAGGAATGTCTTGCGGACAACAATCACCCAGCCATGTGGACTGAGATGGTTGGGATTATTTATTTGTGTAGGACTAGGGGCAGGGTATGGGGACAATGACACTGCGCCGTATAGACTGAAACTAAGTTAGGGTGCAAGTTAGGTGCTCGGATCTAAGACATATGGTCAGCATCCATGGGGGACGGGGGGGGCGGAGGAAGACGAGGAGGGGGAAGGGAATGAGCTAGGGCACACTTATGAAAGTTGAGGGGCAGGGGGTTGGCATCGAGAGCGGCCCCGAAGCAGGGTATCTTTGTGGGACTTGGTATCCCTGATCTTCCTGCGGTCAGTGTCATATCAGCTTTGAGGATGTGGAGGGCTCGCATGTCCAGCGTGCATTGCTCACGCTGAGTAGATGATCTTGGTATGGGTGTTGGTTATTCGGCCTATCACAAATAAGTCTGTCGAAACACGTGCAATTTTGCTTAGGATTGGTGGTTGTGTATTCTTTACAAAGACGGTACTTCGAGGGACAGTCATGGGAAGGAGAGCTAAATCGCCCAGGATTTACTGCTCCACATATGTGGAGAAGCATCATGTTAGATCACAAAGACTAGGAGTCTGTACTTACACTTTTAGTGCTGGTGCATGCTTATGAGAGGTCTTCACAATAGAATGGCGTCCGTTTGGCACTATATTAAAATATGGGATATGGGTGCGTGACAAATGCCTGTGGTCTTGTTTGATGTGAGGTGTTTGGAGTGAGTAGCATCTTGAAATGCGCTCGTATGGGGGTTCTTTGATATGAAGTGGGTTGGGACGTTTCGGATGCGCATCGGGAAACCCTGGTCACCATGTGGTGGCTGGACGTTAGGCAAGTGGGGCGATGGGGAAGGGGGAGAATATTGTGCAGCAGGGAGAAGGTAGCGCGGGGCATTTGGGTAGTGTCTTGATACTAAGATGGGTTTTGATATTTGTCTTTCGGGTTTTTTATAGGTATATCAAATATCCTCGGTACTGTCTGATAGTCGGATTTGTGATAGGAGGGGTACATAGTTGGACATGGGAATTATTCCAAGATCATCATATTGGTGGAATTTGTTGTCATTCCTTCATTACCTAGTGGCAATGAAACTCTAGTGGTAGGGGAACATTCTCCCCTATCTCTATGGACTGTTAAAGAACACTGTTAAAGATAGAATGGGTTGCATATCTTAAGGGCGCATCCTCATCAGTCATCTCACGACCCAAGTTGTTTTTTAGTGGCCCTCCCTATCTCTCGTTCCGTTTTCATTACAGGCGGTCCCAACAGCAATAGTGTTTACTTGTAGATAAGGCATTGGGATCATCTCTGAGGACATGACCAACCCATGAGATCCAGCATCTGTCAGCTATGATGGTGATATATGTCCTCTATGACATTGCTACCGTGGGTATACATGATCTTGAGTTGGTGTATGAGGTATTCAGCATAAGATTTGTTGAAATTCTAGCACAATGATGATGGGGCGTAGCCATTTTTCTACGAAAGAGTTTGTGTACACTGGATGGGTCAGGATTCGTGTGGTAATTACTTAAAGGAGTGGGGCTTCTATGCCTAGAGAATGGGACAGTACCATCGCTATCAAACTTTGCAGAGACTGCTTAACATTGATAACAAACCTCAAGCCCTTGAGGTAGGGACAAGGTCGAGAGGCTGGTTACTGCATGAACTTACTTTCTTGGAGGGGCTTTGTATGTAGGGTATTTTATTATCATTCTAGGACATTTGGTTTCAGTAACTCTAATCTGAAATTTTTAGTAGGTAATCGCTAAATCTTTGGTATGGCTTCGTCATGTGTATGGTTAATCCATCCTTTGTTGAATGATTTGAGGATTGTTCAGGTGTGGGAATGGCGTAATTGTTCTGGGGGATGGAGGGCCAGGGGGGTAAAGGAATGAGAAGATGATATGCAACGGGGGGTGTCTGTAAGCTACCCCTTTGCTTCTCATTGGGCATTTCAGAAACAAAGACCACATCCTCGTAATATATGGTTTTATCCCTATGCATTGGACTATCCCCGCGTCCCAAGCCCCAGTTGGAAGATAGACAAACAAAGGAGGAAGGGCCCGGCTTGCACTTGGAGGCAGTAAGGACGGGCATAAGACCCTTTCACACTTGCAATGGCACAACAGGCCAATCAACTGTTTGCTTTTTTTTTAAACTCGAATACGAGTAATACAAAGTGACGGAAAACCGGATCTGATTTTATAAAGGTGACGAAACTGGGAATGCGGGACTTATACGAATTATGGTACTTGGGAACACAAAGTAGTATAATTGGGAATTAAGAAGACAGGAGTGGTGGAAGTAGAAGGTACACGTGTGAGGGAGAATCAGCAAAAATTAGATAATCTTGGCTAAATAAACGGATAACCAAAGAAAAAGGTCAAGGAGTCATTGGAATCTCCAATGGAACAACCCTCGGTAATAGTCGTCATGGGCCCAAAACATTGTGGCTTGAACAGAAGAAGTGGTGGCAGTGTATCGAGTGCATGAGAGTTGACGAGGGAATGGAATTAGGCAAAGCGCCACTTCAAACAGGGGGCAGTGGCATTCTTAGCACCCTGGTACGTAAAGCACTGTTGGTTTGGTTCGATGGATAGGTTGTGGGACTATTTGCCGTGTGTTAGGATATGGTCCTGGCGAGATGGGAGGGGATTCGGGTTTGTAATCGGATGTGGTTGACTGTGTTGTGTAGGCCGTTTTGTGATAAAAGAATTGTTTATGCGATTGATCCAAGTCCTTAGATTATGCCCTTGTGCTCAAGCTCGAGCAGGAAATCTGATCATTTACATAACATACATTTAGTTTCACTGCGAATATTAGATTGCTAAGTGACAAAATGTGAGCTGTTGCATGAGATGGTATTTATATTTGGGAAAACAATGCTTTGGGAGGGAATGTAATGGATAGTGTAAGTGTGATGTCCGGTTTTCAATTACTAGGGTTTGAGATAGGCTGTGACCTCGTTCTTGGCCATTGTTAGGTGGGAGATCAATGCAATTTTTGTCCGGGAATGCTTGTGGCGTGAGGCGTCGAGGCGCCTGTGTGGGGGTCCCTCATTTGGGTGATCGTCACGAGGACTATTGGAATTCTATAGTATCTGTACTTTGGTTATCGAAGTTGTATGCCTAGGGATACTGCCAGCATTAACGCATAATCAAGGAAACCAAGTAAAATCAAAACCGGACGGAGAACAATGGATGCATTTAAGACATTACAAAGGCTGACCCGAGAGCCAGGAATTTAAGGACCAGATAGCGGGGGACTTATTCGACTACAGTGGTGGAAATAACAGAATGAACTAGATGTTGAATTGGAAAACCTCGTGGCTTAAAGTTCAAAGGACTTCATATAGGGACAGCCTGCTGCTGAGAAAGCCCTCATTGTGCAGGTGGAAGTACCGTCTTGGGAACATCGAGGAAAGAGGAACACCCTTGGTTGAACAGACGGAACGTCAAAGCAGGAAACATACCACACGACGAGTGAAAAATGGCCATGGAAACATTTCTTAGGAAGATAAAAAAAACAACCACTGCAAGGACAAAAATGGAGAAATATAGTGAAAAATGTGATACTCAGAACACAGAAGAAAGAACCAATACCCAAGATCAACAGGTCAGCTCCAGCTGCACCACAAATTCAGTAAGGACCACAGGGGTATGTTTTTGGTGTTTTGCCAGTTTGTTTTTTGTAAAGGAGATTTAGTTTATATAGTATAGGGGGAGTGTTAGTTCACGTATGTTAATAGGTGGCTCATGGTTATTTAAATGGAAAAGAGCAGATTTTTGGGAAAGAGGTTGAATTAGTTGCTTTTAGAACGGTGTGTTTGTTATATGATGGCGTGTTTGGTTTAAGGGCCACACGAAGGGGTGATGGCGATGGGTTGCGGTGTTTTCGGTGTGGGATGAGCTGGGAGGATCCGGGGAAGTTTCTGTATCGGTATAAGATGGTTTTGTGGGTTGGGAACCATGTGACTTGGGGGAGTTGACTCTTCTGTCGAGAAGGTTTTGACTTCGGCGTTGACTAAGGATGTAATTAAGAATTTTATAAATGTTTTCGTCCAAGCATTGTATTATGAGAAAGGTTCGTTGAGTGGGTATGGGCTTCACGAGGGTAATGGGTGATCATTGAAAGACCCGTAGTGTGAGGGGTTAATATTTTAGCGTTACTGTCTTAATTTGGTTATGTTAACTATATCTGTGTGGTGCCACAGTCTGACTTTGTTAGACTCCGACGGGTTATGTCTTATGGGGTGGATGAGACTATGGGAAGGAAGGACGTTGTTGAGGGATTGGAAGGGGCAGGCGAGGGTGGGGAGATGTGGAGGGAGGGCCAGGGAATTTATGAAGGGTTTGGGGAGAGAAGGATATGGAACTCCTCTGATGGAGATAAGTCCTGCGAGGGATATTGTGTGATCAGGCTGTTAAGATGTTAAAGTGTTTTGTGGAACTTGTCTGCGACCAACCGGTAAGTCCGTGAGAATTTACATCATATGTAGGGTATCTAGTAAAGGTGGCTAAGACAAGGGAAATGATTACAAGGAAAAGTTGTTCGGTTATTGGTATTATATTTGTGTGTTGTAATGCCTGTTTTGGCTATATGTGATGATAGTTTGTTGTTGTGAGACATGGATTTTGTGGGTTTTGGGTGGAAGCTTGAAACTGATGATTAAATGTTTTGTTTCTCCTGGGAATTAGTAGTGATCTACAAAAACATGTTTAGGCAACAAAGCAGATGCCTGTACATGTTCCAAAGCATAATGCCAAATTGAGAATTATTAGTGGAAACTCAAAATCTAAAATGGAGAATGACATATCGTTTCATTTCTATTTGTGCGAACTATGATAACGGTCATTGGCTGGTGCAAGATGTAGTAGTCAGACAGAAGAATCCATTGCGGAAAATGCATAAATTGTGAATATCCTATTTTGAAGATTATTATTACATCAATTTGTAATGAGGTTATACAATATGTTAGTACAACAAGGTTATTCGGGGGTATTCTTTTGTTTGAGGTTGTTATAGGAACGTGGTGCATATACTGGGATGACGCGGGGGTTAATGGGAACAGGGAAGTCATGTAGTGAGTGGTTGTTTTGTCTTTGGCGTTATCCTGTCTCCGAGCATACAACACTAATTGACTTAACATATTGAAGCTGAATGATTTTTATGCTTATTCGTCCTAATAGTTTTTTACTGAGGATACTGGCTCTCCACTCCCATATATCATGTTAATTCAGATTTTTCGTAAGTCATTGGTTACTTTAGGTATATTTGGTGGGTCTAATTGTATTAATTTCTCTAGGGCTGAAGGCCAGTAGTACGATGTGTGGGCCCGGCCGATGCTTTGACAATTTGTGTTTGGGTAGTTTTGAAGGTTTGGTTATTCATTTTGGGGGAGGAGGGTTGTATTTATGCATGTAATTTGTGGGTGTTGATTGTAATTTTATGTTTGGAACGATTCTTGTGGGTTATTGGTGTGGGGGGGGAGTTTGCGGGGGGGTGGGAGGGGGGGGTGCTCTTATATTATGCTCACTTATTTCATTTTTTTCCCAATACATTCATCCTTGTGTTTTTAATCAGAGGGTTAAAAGTTGTAACTGTTGTAGTGTTGCCGATGATTCATAAACTTTCCAATCTATTGCAGTTGAAAAGAAATGGAGTAACCATGTTAGTGGTTATTGTTAATTCTGGTGGTGTATCCCAAACGCCAGTCGCAATTTTAGTCCTGGCCGCTCATGAAGACACTCGGTAGGCACCTGCCTCTCCTGTCTCCATTTGGGAGTTGGCTGCTTGGCAAGGGTAATTTGCTTCAGGACATAAAGAATAAACGTATATTATGCCTCATCAATTCTGTTAGTGAGTTTTTCCACATGTAATGCTTTGAGTCGTATTACACCACGGGGGAGGTTGTGGAGTGGGGATGGATAGTAGTATTGTATAGGTTTCATGGACGTGGTCAGTGTGATTAGTGGAGGTTATCAAAGATGGCTATATGTGATTATAATTAACAATGATATGTTATGTCGAATAGGGATGTATTGGTCGGAATAGGTTGGATTTGTAAAATGTTATTGTGGAGTATGGGAGATTAGCAGGAAGTTAGTTTAATTTGTAAAAAATGTGATAAGGAGATGGTTGAATCCTTTATGCAATATTTCCTGGGCAAACAGCTGGTTTGTAGAGATGAGATGGTTAGGTTAGAGGCACGCGTGAGATTAAGATTTAAATGATTATTAGGCAAACCTTAACCAGTATAATTCCTTCCCATGATGCCTTGGGTCGGGAGATACGCTTCCTGGATTTCCCAAGCAGAGTGTTTTACCCAAGTTAGGGAACCTAATAAATGATATGGATTAGAGTGAGTTTTCTAGGATTTAATGTTAAGGCAGTTTTTGGTAATTCTATAGGTAAAGGGGGGGTACATTAATATGGTGATTAATGGGAGAATGTGTTTAAAGAAGTTTAATGTGGGAAAAAATGGATTGAGCCTTGTTTTGGAGATGGGGTAAGGTAAAAGGTGATAATTTATTAAGTTTATAGGCGGTGTGTGTGTATATGGGGATTATGTAGATTTTTATTTTTTTTTATATAGTGGTATCAAATGACAGTGACTTCTGTTGGTATTGAATATATGGGGGTTTGGTGGGCTATTGTGGGAGATTTTATTTAGGATGATAGGGTTTTTAGCTGCGGGCGAGATTATGGGTTGTAGTGTGATTATTGGATATTAAGTAAAGTAACCTGTACAAATAGGGGTATATGAATTTTAATGTTAGCATGATATTTGTTAATTTTTTATGTCATAATGGCATGGGTATCTTCTGTAGCGGGGGAAGTGTTCGATTACGGGGATATTTGTCGATTATTGTGTTTTGTGTTTTTGCTGGTTGGTCTGGAATTATTACGTTGCGATCGATTGGGATTCGGGGATTTGTCTGGTGTTTGGTGTCGAGTGCTAGTGGTATATGTGTTACGTTCGATTGTGTTTTGCTTTGTGTTATTGGTGGGGGTGGCGTTTTTTTATGTTTTATTGATACGGTTTATGTGTTCTGGACATTAGTTTGGGTGTCTTGGCTGCCTTTGTAATGGGAGGTGGTGGTGGGAGAATTGGGAATATGGAGTCTTTCAGGGGAGGGGCAATGTAAGGCTGGGGGGCTAACCCAGGTGATTGTGGAATCGTGACGGGACATTGGGATTGAATTTTTAGTTTATTTTGGTGATGGGGGGGGAGTGGTGTCTAAGGTTTAGTAACTGGTTTGAGTCAGAGATTTTGGTGGACGGTTTTTTGTTCATACGGGTTAATGTTGTACTGTGTATCGAGGTCTACCTGTTTTGTTTTAGGGTTCAGTATATGTTGGATGTGCAGGGTCTTTCTCTAATGTTAACGTGAGTTTTTATATCTTCTTTGGCTTCCCCTCTCTTTAGCTTTCTATGGCCGTTTTTATTTTTGCTTTTTTGTCTTTTCCTTTTTTTTTTTTTTTTCGGTGGGGTGGTGTGGTTCTGGTTGATCATCTTTGTTGTCGTGTAGTTTGGGCTTTCTTTTTTTTTTTATGTTTTTGATTTAATCTTTTTTTTCTTGTTTTCTGGGAGGGGTCATTGTTTTTTTTTTTAGTGGTAGCGGTTGGGGGATTTTTTTTTTTTTTTTTTTGTTCGTAGGGGTTTCAGGGGGTATGTTGGTTTTTTTTAGGAGGGGGATTGTTTTTTATTTTTGACTGGGTCTATGGACTATTTTTTCTTTTTTATTTTTTAATTGAAATTGTTTGGGTTTTATTCGGGGTTTCAAGTTTATTCTCTGATGTTGGTTGGTTTGATTTTTTTTAGTTCCTATGGGGTTGTTGTTTGGGGAAAGTTAGTATTTTTGTTTTTATTCATTTCTTCTGGGTGATTTGAGTTTTTTTTTGTTTTTTTTTGTTTAGGGCGTGGGATTTTCTATTATTTCATTTGGTTTTATGTCTTCTAGGTTGTTTATTTCTATGGTTCTTTCTTGGTTTTTGTCGGGGGTCTAGGTTTTTTCATGGGGGGGCAGATTATCTTTCTTTCTTAGTTTGGGATTCATTTTTTTTTTTTTTTTTTGTTTATATATTATTCTTATGTTTTTAGGTTATATAGATAATTTTTTTTTTTTATTTTTGTTTTTTTATGGGCACTTTATGCGCGTCTATTTTTTTTTTTTTTTTTTTTCCTTTATATAAGGAGTATGATTACTACTATTGTTTTATTTGTTATGGTATCTATCTGTTAATTTTTTGTAGGTCCTCGGTGATTTGCGTTTCTTCCTAACTTAGGTAGCCGCAGTCTTCCCTATGGGGCCGTTTGCCTTCATCACTACATCTCTTACTGTTAGTTGTCTTCTGCAAGGTGTATGACACTTGTTTATGTGGCCATAGTATGGTCATCTGCCGTTCTCGAACTTAGACTCCCCTCAAGGGAGTATCTTTTTCAAGAATGCATTTTATAATATCCATAAAAATTGTAGCATTTTTTGTTGTTGTGGATTATCCCATTTATCTATCCACATCAAGACAATTTTGCTTATTACTCAAATGTGAGGTCTGCCCTAGATTTTACAATCAAATGCAGAATGATATATGGAACCTGGATTTCAGAGACTATTGTTTCTGACTAGATCTTCAGCTGTAGTCATGTCATATGTTTTGAAGTAGCTGCTGGGATTACTACATGCTGTAATATTACAGATGTAATGGCTGGCGAAAACACAATCAAAACAATGAAGGGATGCATATCGTTCATGGGCTGTGCATGAGATCTAAACCTTTACACTGTGGATTATGAAGTACATGCTTGGATCGGTATTGATCTAGATCAGTTGTTGTGTATAGCCCAGGCAAAAATCCTATATGCTGTTAACACCACAGGACAGAACTTGACAACTTC
Source organism: Oreohelix idahoensis (assembly GCA_024509875.1). Lineage (NCBI taxonomy): Eukaryota > Metazoa > Mollusca > Gastropoda > Stylommatophora > Oreohelicidae > Oreohelix > Oreohelix idahoensis. Next base: position 232,714 of record JAMPIV010017016.1, read on the forward strand.
TGAATGGGAAACATAGCTGGACATAACCAATGGAGTAAGAATTAAAGAGAGATTTCATGACTTGACAGAGGGAAAATTGCGAGCAGATGACCACAGTATAAAAATATATTCAAAGGGGAAGACTGGAGTAAGTAAGGTGAGAACTTTAAATTAAAGTATCAGCATCATTCATCAAGAGCTTTACGGTAGTGAGTGACAAAAACAAATATATAATGATTAGTGAAGATGGTCAGAAAGAATATTTCACAGAACTCCTTGATGGTAAGCAAGGTCAAGCATCAGAAATGATAACCACTAGCACAGAAGAGGAAACCAATGGTGATGAAGATAACATAAAGATGGAAGAACTGAAGGCAGCACCGGAGTAAATCAAGATGGGTAAAGCAGCAGGGCATGATGGTATAACACCAGAAATGGTTAAGTACATGGGAGCATCAGGTGACCTATTACTCTTAAGGGTCCTACAGGCTGCGTGGTGCAACAAGATCATACCAAAGGATTAGGACATTGCCATCATAACACCAATTTTCAAAAAGGGTAACAATCGACATGGTGGAAGCCATAGAGGAATATCCCTTCTCAGTGGCCCTGGTAAAATCTACTCCAGAATCCTAGAGCAGAGACTCCAATGCCTAGCTGAGCCAAAATTGGATGAGGTCCAGTGCGGATTCCAAGCTAACCAAAGTACTCAAGACCTAATCTTCACAGTCAGACAGCTGAATGAAAAGGCCCTTGAGTATAAGAGTGAGATCCATCTTTGTTTCATAGATCTGGAAAAGGCATTTGACAGGGTCCAATGGAGCAATCTTTTGGACTGTTTGGCAAGGAAAAACATTCCAGCACCTCTGATTTATGCTATACAGAGCTTCTACAAGTCTTGCAGAAATTATGTGAGGACAGCAAACAATAAATCAGAAGAGTTCAGGACCACCACTGGTGTAAGACAATGTGATATCCTGTCACCTTATCTTTTCATACTCCTCATGGACGATGTTATCAAGGCATATAAGAAGACAAAAAGAAAGTATTCAGTGGGGTAATGGAAGAGACAAGTCTGTATTTCAGAGCTAGCATTTGCTGATGATGTTGCCCTGATTGCTAAATCAGAGGCACATCTCCAATACACCCTGCAAGTCTAGAAGGAAGAGCTGGAGAAGAGAGGGATGGTCATAAGCAGCTCTAAAACTAAATCCATGGTGATATCACGAGAAGAAAGAAGACATCAGATTAAGCTGGGAGAACAGGTCCTGGAGCATGTTCACCACTTTAAATACCTCGGAGCTATTATAGACTGAAAGGAAGGCATCAAAGAAGAGTTGGCCACTCAAAAAGCAGCAGCTGGGAGACTTTTTCAGGCCATAAATCAAGGATTCCTCAGCAAGAGAGAGGTTGGTAAGAAAACGAAGATGGCTGTATACCGCTCCACCTATGTCCCAGTCTTGACATATGGATGTGAGTCATGGGCAATGACTACAACCCACAATAGCCAGATCCATACCTCAGAAATGAGGTATCTGAGGAAGGTGGTTGAAGTAACAAGAAGAGACATGGTCCGAAACCATATGATAGGTCAAGGCATAAAATCCCACCCCATGCAGACCCAAGTAGAACAGTCCCAACTAAAATGGTTTGGCCATGTCTGCAGAATGGGAGAAGATCAGCTACCATGACAAGCATGGGAAACAAAGAGCCAGGGATCCAGACCCCCAGGATGATCCAGAGTCCGCTGGGAGGACAAGATTAGACAATCTTTGAAGAACTGATGACTAGAATGGAACCAGGCCAGGAGAAAGACAGCTGATAGGATAGTCTGGCACTCTCTCTTCCAAACCTCTACACCTCACAGAAGAAGGGAAATGACTAAGTAAGTAAGAGGCATGTCAGGGGAAAATGAAGATCTTGTGAGGTACAAGTGCTGCATCTTATCATATATATATATATATATATATATATATATCATAACCCCCCCCCTTCCCCTCCCTCACAGGAGCATAGGCCTTCAACACATGCTAAGTCCTCCTGTCACGTGCTGTCATCTCAAGTTCTGTCCACATTCTCATCATCATTTTCACCTGTTTCCAGCTCACTTCACCATGTGCTTCTTTGTCTGCCTCTGTCTCTCTTGCCCTGGGGGTTCCAGAACAAAGACTGCCTTGTAATGCTATCAACAGGTTTCCTCAGTATGTGTCCTATCCATCGCAATCATCTTCTTCTTATCTCTTGTTCCACTGGCACTTGTCTAGTTCTTGTCATCAGTTCCACGTTGGTAACCTTGTTATACCATTTTAATCCCTCTATTCTATGCAAGCACCCATATTTATGAAAGTCTGTAGCTTTTTGGTAGTTGTCTTCATTGTTCTCAGAGCCATACAATAGGACTGACTTCACATTTGAGTTGAAGATTCTTATTGTCATGTTGGATCCGATTTCTCTTGATCTCCATATATTTCCCAATGCAATGAAAGCTCCTCTTGCTTTTTTGTATTCTTAGTTTGATATCACTGTCTGTCCCTCCAACTTTGTCTATATTACTGCCAAGATATGTGTACGATTCTATATCTTGTGTTGGTGTTTCTTCAAGTTCAACGCTTTTATCATTACCTGCATTTATTCTCATTATTGTTGTCTTTTCCCTGTGTATTTTCAGACCCAATTGCTGTGACCTCTCATCAAGTGTTTTCAAATTTGTCCTGCATCTGATTACAGTTATGGGACAGAAGAGCCAAGTCATCAGCAAAATCCAGATCATCCAACTGCTTAGTCAGAGTCCACTGGATTCCATTTCTGTTGTGTGTTGTCGATGACCTCATAACCCAGTCTATTGTTAGTAAGAAAAGAAATGGAGCTAACAAGAAAAAAAATGTAAATGTCATCAGTTATTATGCCAAACTCAAATGTATTCAGAATAATCCTTCAAAACAATGTTTAATGTATGCTCAATGGAGCAAAGTCACATACCCTGAACTGAATAACTTTACTGCTGTCCTAATAAATATTGGGTTTCAAAATGAATCATTCATTCAGTCATGCTGGTGTAATGGTTACCGCACTGTGCTGGCGATAGGGAGATCCAGGTTTAAGCCCGGGCGAGGACATTTGATCGAGCATCATTGAGCGGGACATGGACTGGATTAATTAGAGCCCTGGCAAAGACATTTGAAGAAGTGTTGTCGACCAGGGACTGGCGGCTCCTGAGCCAACCCAGCTCTAACGGGTACCCTCCAAAGATGGCAAGTATCTGCCTGAATGGCGAGTGCACACCTGTCAGTGTACAGGAAAAAATGAGATACTCACGTAAAAATCAGTCTCAGGTTAGATATATTAACCAGAAATTCTTGCCTCAAGTAATAGCAGGTGTACGTAAATAAATAAAAAAATTCATTCATGACTACTAGTCTTCACCTGCAGAATTGTATACACCTTGGTTGATTCACATGTTTTTAAGAAAGAGAAATTAAGCATTATATCATATTATGCTTCATGTCTATGATGACATTCACAAGGAAAAGAAAAGACTGAACCATTTATGAACATTTTGTTACAAAAAAGTTCAGAATGCCTTTCACTCATTTCTCCCATTTCCTATGTTTGTTATATATACCAAAGCATTTAATAAAATACTACAATGAGATGATGGCACGTGACAGGAGGACTTGGCATGTGTTTGATGAAGGCCTATGCTCCTTTGGGAGTGGAGGGTTATGATGATATGATTTACTAAAATAATATATGTATCCACTGCACGTTTTTAAAATATCACCTGAAGAGAAATTTTGCATCAGTTTTGGGTTCCTGTTATTACAGAAATATATGGTTGCGGGGGAAAAAAAAGGAAAATTACATCTTTGAACTAACTGTGATAAAAATATTTAGATAAGTTTCACATTAAATGTGCACTGACATTCTGAACATTTTATTGCAATTATATAAGTGTAATGTTCACAATTTTACATTTTTATTTTTCAGTCAGGTCTACACTTCATAATACTTGACAGATAAGGTCTACTTTTTTCAAATAACAATTTAAAACATTTCACAATATTACTCAGCCAATTTATCATGTTTTTATGTAGGCTATAACATACACCACTTACTGAAAAAATGTAGTTAAACAGGTTTTGCCTTCCAAGTGCGACGCATGTTACTTTCAACCTAGACTAAAGTCTGTTCGTTATATCCGTCAAAAATAATAACGCCCGGGCCCGACAAACACTGAGGTCGCTTTAAAAATAAAATTGCAAATCCAACATGGAGGCCTTCATTAAAATTGTCCTGTAAAAACGAAATTGATAAACAGCATCGAGCGAAAGAAATTGTTAACTGTTATGGTCTCCTAAGCCAGCGAGAACGGTACATGAAGATGACAAAAGTATATATTCCTCGTATCTGTTTATAAATAATGACAATTTTTCACAACATAGGCCTACACATACATTCTACAGCCATGATGTATTGTAGTTGCCAGTGTTGCCAATTTTTTTTTTAAAATCAATTTTTGTGTTACACACCATTTTCAACAAACATACAAACAATAAAAATATTAAAAAACACAAATACAAACAAGAAAAAACAAACACATAAACAAAGTAAAGTATCCCTTAACTGCCATGTTGTTAACACAGTGAAAGGGGATGAGAACGCCTGGAGGTGTCAGAGATTACATCGAATCCACCTGTAATGTTATGATGTATGTATATAAGCATTACCTCGTCATCTACACAAGCACACACATGTTTCAGAAAGCACTTAGTAAAAGCATGTTCAGTTCGTAGCCATGTTTATTTACAGAATATCGTACATGTCAAGATTCGCATTATATTACAATGTGTGGTTCGTACTTTAATGTATTCATATTACATCCCCCCTTTTTTGAAAAAAAAAATGTGTGCAAACATTTCCAACGAAATGTTTCATGTGAGAAAAGATAAGTATGTGTAATGCTCAGTGTGAGTATATATGTCACTGTCTGTATCGACTGGGAGGTGTCACTGTACGGCCAGAACGAGTGGTGCAAAGTGCTGGTGGTTCTGCGGAAAAAAGTTGGTTGTGATTTCGGCCTTGGCGCTTGTTGGTTTTGTGGGGCACCAAAGTCTGGAGTTACTGCATTGTCTGTTCATGGGAATCTGTTGTATTCAAACTCTGTTTCGCCTCAATCTGCTATCAGTCTTAAAGTATAGCTCCTGGGTTCAGGGTTTCTGGAAATGATTGTTGCTTTTGCACCGTCATCAGGTAGTCACTATCCTTTTTCTCACACTATCACTAATCCTTATTTTGAACTTGTTTAGTTCTTGTATATACTGTTTAGTTGGATTTCTGAACTTGCTGACGATGCTGAAATTATAGATGGTAGGAGATCTTTAATTCTTCTATCAAACATAAGTTCTGCTGGACTGTCGATCTTACTGTCTACCGGTGTTGTTCTCCATCTCAAGAGTGCTAGGTGTACATCCTCTGTTCTTGTTTTCTTCATGATTGACTTGATAGTTTGTATCTGTCTCTCAATGAAACCATTAGATTTAGGGTATCTAGGTGATGATGTTGTGTGTTTGATCTTCCAGTCCTTAGTGAAGTTTCTGTATGCTTGACCTGAGAAATGTGGACCGTTGTCTGATCTAATTTCATCTGGGATGCCAAACGTGCTGCAATACTTCTTTGTAATGTCTGCAATAACAGCTGATGGTGAGGGTTGTGGAAGTTTCTCAATGATGGGAAATTTGCTGTAGTAATCAGCAATAATAAGATAGTCATTATTGTCGATTGAGAAAATATCAATAATGCTCCAAGGGCTCTGTCTGATGGTATAGAGGTTCTCTGCACTGCCTATTTGCATGTTCTTGGCAAATTGAACAGTTTTTACATAGTGTTGATCTAAGTCCTTGGTTTTCATGTGGCCCAGTAAACATCTTTCCAGTTCTCTCGTCACAATACCAAGGTGACTATTATGGAGCTGTTTAAGGATGATATCGCGTTGTGTTTCTGGTACAACAATGCGATCTCCTTTAAGGATCAGACCATCTTCGATGCTTAACTCGTCCCTCATCGAGTAGTATGGACGGATGTGTGTTGGAACTTCCCTGATAGAGCTTGGCCCTCCATGGTATATCAGTTCTTTGAGATAGTTAAATAGGATCTCTCATTGTGCTGATGTGTTAAGCCGATATCGCTAAACTGACAAAATCAACACATGTTTGGGGAAGATCTGCTGTCTTGTTGGGGTTTGGTAGTCTTGCAAGACTATAATCTTTAATGGTAATAGTTCCACACAAGCTTGTTCGAATTGGTAAACCCAAAGCGCTATCTATGTGACTTGACAATGCAAGATGTTGTGTTAGAACAAATAGTCTATACTTGTTCCATTGTAAGCTCTTAGCTTTGTCCTGCCACTCCTACGTTTTACATCCCAGAATGGTTCCACTTGTAGCAATCTGTCTGAATATTCTTAAGGGTAGAGTGGGCACCTGTGTCTATCTTGAACCGAATGTTTCTTTCTTTGTATTCCTGTATTCACTATTTTTGCAGAAATGCGTTCTATTGATTTGGGTTATCTTCACAGTATCAAAAGTGGAAATCACTATACCCATCCTCAATGAAACAGGTTTGTGTTGAGCACTGTCTTGGTATAAACATAATTTGGACAAATCTGCAGGAATGTAATTCTTTAGGGGGACAGTGGGCCACAACATTTCGCTCTGCTTGTGTTGTGTTTTTCTTGTTGTTTCTTAAGTGTCTAGGTTTATAGCAATCCTGCAAGAAGCTAATAAATGAATTTGTGTCATCTCTCGCCTCGTGTTTCCTGCCTTAAAAAGGTCTCCAAATAAATCACTCTGGCTCAGTAGCCTCTAAAACTAAAGCTATGAACTTTTCAATAATTCGAGACTCTTTTTCTTCATCTTGCTACGGGGAAAAACTCTTGTTTTCTCCTTAATGCGAGTGAAGAAATCAAGGCTTTCACCAATTATTTAGGAAGTAAAATGACTCAGGATGGTGACACAACAAGAGAAATCCATACTAGAATTGCTTTGGCAGCTAGCGCCTTCAATAGATTATCTAACATTTGGAAATTACGATCATTGAATATACATACCAAGCTTCGTCATTTGCGGTTTAATTCAAGCTGCCATTGTTACCTCAGTGAAAATTAGCCGAATACTGTACTCACGTGTTATCGTGAGCTGTTTTTCAGTCCGGTAACCGCTGCCAACATGTAATGTTATTGGATGAACAAGCTGAATACCTCATTACACGAGCAACAAATGTCTTCAGAAAGCACTCATAAAAGCATGTTCAGTTCGTAGCCATGTTTATTTACAGAATATCGTACATGTCAAGATTCGCATTATATTACAATGTGTGGTTCGTACTTTAATGTATTCATATTACACCACCAACTATCTGCCGCAATCTTCGTGAGTACTCTGTCAGACTTCCTCTTACCTCCCCATTTCAAGAAATAAATAAACAATAAAAAAACCGAGACTATACAAACGAAAAAAACTAAAATGGTCACAATCATGCTGTAACATGTTAGAAAACCCTGGGGTGTTAGCGACATGCAAAACAACTGAATCACCATACACGCACGCCTCAGACTATCCTGGGTCTCACACTATCACTAATCCTTATTTTGATGTTTAGTTCTTGGTATATACTGTTTAACCATATTGTGATTCTCTATGTCTATCTATTCTCAACACCTGTTCCACAGTTATGTATGAATTGCATGCCTGTAAATAATCTAGTATTGGTTNTTTCTTTTGTTCATTCTTCATTACATGTTAAGGAAAATGCTCTGGGCCTCTCTATATATTTTTTTTCTGGACACTCTGCATTAGTTTATGTGAGGCAATTTCAAGTCTTCTTTTAATTTCTACTGCACAGTCGCCAGAGCTGTGTATGATTGATCCTAAGTATTGGAATTCATTAACATCTTCCAGTTCTTCGTTACAGAAGGATGGTGAGAATACCCTGGACTGAAAAAAGACCAACAGAGAAGTACTGCCCTCACTAAATGTATGTTTATTTTATTTACGTCAAATATTAATACCCTGTTCAACCTAACAGTTATTGTGCGTTAGGTTCTTCGGTGCTAGTTGGTTGCTAGTCCTAAAAAGAACTGTTCCTAAAAGGGACCACTAGCTAACTGTCTGGATTTCTCTCGTTGTTAGTCTGTTCGTGGTATCATGGCGTTTTCCATAATGTATTTCACCTCCTGTCTCGCTAGTTTGGTAGCAGCCCTGAGAAGGGCTGGTCATGAAAAGGACTACTAGCTGGCTTGTATGGTTTTGTGTGTTTTTTAACCTCCTCGTTTGTGTAGTGTGTGTCATCATTTTCTCCTCCTGTAACTGATGTCTCACTTTTTCTATTATTGTTGGTAGTATCATTTCTTGCATTTCAGCGATGACTTTTTCGATGTGTTGATCGTTCTTTTTAGTTTTTTTGTTTTGTTTTGTATTTAGATACAGTTTCATCAATGGTCATTCTTTCCGTCTCTATTCTTTTGAGGACTTCTTCGTTTTCCTATTTAAGCTCTTTCAGCTTCCTGACTTCTGCTTCTATTTGCTGGTGTATTCTTTTCATGTCCTCCATCATACTTCTAACTCTCTGTAGATCTATCCTATTATCACTTCTGTCAGTTTGTTCCTCTGGAGTTTGCCTGTTTCTGTTCTCGACCTGGAGTTTTAATTTTATTTCTTTAACATCCGCGGTCAGCTGATGCAGATATCTTCTATTTATGGTGTGCTGTCTGTTCGTGACATCTGCAGTTACTCTGTGTTTTGCATCTTTGAAAGAGATGTTTTTGGACACAGCTTCCTTCAGTATATTCTTAGTTTCCTGAAACACAGGGCAGCCTCGGTACCTTGCCTCGTGGATTCCGAGGCAGTTTGCAAAGGTACGGTTCGTATTTGTGGCTTTGCAATTGTTATCCTCCAGCGCCCTGGGACAGTCGCAATATGGGTGGCTCCCCACACAGTACCGGCAAATTGTCTCTCTCCTGCATGTCTTCTAGGTTTGGGAAAATTGCTGGCAGTTGGAGCACTGCATGGCCGGAGGGATATAGGCTTGTCTTTGACGATTTCTCTTTCAGCGTCAGTTTCTCACGTCATGTTGTTCCGCCAACAGTTATTACGACTAGATTGGCCTCTCTTTTGTCCGAGGTTTTAAGCCTTTCGACTTTGGTAATTTTGACATTTCTGTTTTCAATTTGAAGGCAGCTTTGAACTTCTCGTGTGGACCATCTGGTATCGACCCCTCTTAGCACCAACTTCTTTGTTGTCTTAAAAGTTTCCACCAATACTTTTATCTGGTTGGGGCAGACTTTGGGTCCGGACTCCAGTTCGGTCATTAGCGAAGTTATTTTGTTCGGTGTTGTTGAGAGAAAGCATGACTCCCTTTTCGTGTCTCTCTGTTTTAGCAATACCTCTCCTGCCTGTTATTGCTTCGAGGACACCGATCAATTTATCGTCGGGTAGGGCCCTAAGCGATGCCTCACCTGCAGACACCTGGGTGAACTTAACGATCCTCTCCTGTAGTGCCTCGCGAGAAACGGCATTGTTTGGCTTGCGAATGTGGCGCTCTCCGACTTCAGTCTCAGTTTAAGCGTATGGTCTGTGGAATGGACTCACGTTCTGGTTCGTTGTCTGCCTCTCGTCATATTTTGTAGAAGTTGCCTGGTCTCTACAAGATGGAGCCTCGACTACGACATCTTGTTTTGGCGGTGATTTTCCTTTGCCGGGTTTCCAAGCAATGTTGTCCTCTGCCGTCGAAGCTTTGTTGACACGTTTTGTGGAGGTTGCCTGGTCACTACACGATGGAGCCGCAACCCCAACATCTTGTTTTAGCGGTGATGTTGCTTTGTCACGCTTCGGAGCCTGGTTGTCTTCTGCTTTCAAAACTCTGGGTTGCTCATCCATGGGGGAACCTGAAGTTACTATCAATGTTGCCACGCAGGGTGGTGGTGAAATCGCTTTCAATCTTTCTCTTGCCTCACGGATCCGTGTGATCGACCGTATCTTATTTTCTGCAACCAGCAATATCAGGCTCATCTTTTATTGGGACAGAGATACTTGCTGTTGCAGAAGTCTCCTTCGCTGCTGTGTCAAGAGTTGGGTTCTCTAGAAGGCTGTCACTTGACTTTGACGGCCCCGTCACTGTATTAAGTGTTGTATTGGTTGGATTCTTCGGTATCCCACTTCTGAGATTTAAAGATACTGGTGTGCTGCTGGGCACATGCACGACTTTCCTTCTCTTGGGATCGGCTTTTGATCGAACTATTTTCGTATAGTGCAATGATCGCTGTACCGCTTGACTGAGAAAAAGATGCGATCGGTTGATAACAAGAGCGACGAACGCAAGAAGCACTAAATGTAGAGGAAAATTGGCTCCTTAATACCATCGCAATAAGGAAGCTGACATTTTTCAGCCAAATAAAAAGACATAATAGTCTGGAAAATTTAGTAAACGAAGGCATGGTCCCTGGAAAAAGGAAAAGGGGGCAACCTAGACGACGATGAATCCAGGACATCACAGAGAGTCTGAACATGTCTTTGGTTGATACAGGTCGACTTGCCCAAAATCGTGATGCGTTCAGAGCAGCTGTAATGGAGACAACATTCTGGAGAGAATACGTCATATGATGATGATGCTGATGAGACACTCTGCACAGTAAGGTCCTTCTATTCTAAAATAAAATAGCCCATTCCTAGTTGCAGTCTAAGAAGTTTCTTATTACTAGGAGTTTTTAGTTCTCTAGATATCTGACACGCTCTTGTTGGAGCCTTGAACAGTTTATATGCATGTCTACCCTTGAGACTTCCATCACACTTTACTGTCCATTCCTCAATTGTTATTCTTTTAATTGAGCTTTTGATCTCTGTTTTACTCATCCCCACTTTTATTTTATTTCTAATATTTCAACTTTTCATAACTTATTTATCCGCCTTTTCATTTCCTTCTATGCCAACATGTGAAGGTATCCAAACTATTAGAACAAAACATCCTCTGGAGCAAAGGTAAGTATTTGTCAGTAATATTTCTTCTGCTATATCAGGTCTATTTCATTCTCGTAAGGTTCTTATCAATCATTAACAGCTCTGGCGACTGTGCAGTAGAAATTAAAAGAAGACTTGCAATTGCTTCATATAAACTAATACAGATGAAAAACCTATGGCAAAGCACAAGCAAAGAAACAAAGTTACAACTGATCAGAGCATGTATATTCACAGTAGCAACATACTGCTGCGAGACTTGGACACTCAATAAAACAGTTGCAAAAAAGATTACATCATTCGAAATGAAATGCTACAGAAGGATGTTGAGAATACCCTGGACAGAAAAAAAGACCAACTGAGAATAACTGCACTCACTAAACGTACAGGAACATTGGCTCCTAAATACCATCGCAATAAGGAAGCTGAAATTTTTCCGTCATATAAAATATAGTGATGGAAGGCATGGTCCCGGGAAAAACGGGAAGGGGTCTACCTAAAACGACGGTGGACCCAGGACATCACAGAGAGTCTGAACTTGTCTTTGGCTGATGCAGGTCAACTTGCCCAGAATCATGATGCGTTCAGAGCAGCTGTAATGGAGACAACGTTCTGGAAAGAATACGTCACATTATGATGAAGTTCTTATAGCTTGAATAGCAGAAAGTGAGTCTGTTAATACTGTCAATTATTAAGGAGGGTATTCCTAAATATAGCTAGGGATTATCATGATTGCTGGAGAGAAGGTGATCTCTTTAAAATAAAAAAGATAGAAATTACAGGTTCAATGTATAGATACTTAGAGAACTTTCTTCATGATTAGATATTTCACAGTACAAATTAACAATTAAAGTTCAGAATTGGATTAACAACATAATGGCATACCTGAAGGATCAGTTTTATAATCTTCAATTGTTACTTTAATGGTAAATGATTTGAAAGAAGAATTTAAAGATATCAAAAATAATTTACACAGTTCGCAACTGATGTTGCTATATGGAGATATGGGAAAAATCTTACAATATTATATAAATAATGTTCAAAAACTAATAAATGGGACAAAACGGTTCGTGCATATACTTTTATACCCCACTCTCTCTATTTCACCCGTCTGTTATTTGGGTGCACTTTTTACAACGTTCACTCCGGCAGTATCACTTCTTTTCTTAATTTTTCTCACCTCATAGTCGCTGTAGCGAGAGGAAAGAAATAATGATGGTGATATTATCCTGGACAAACAGATGTATTAAATGATACCAGGATCGTGCCAGATAAGAGACTGGTCTTACAAGAAATACCGCATTCTCTGAAAAGAGTATCGACATCATAGGTATAGTCAAGCTGTATAGGTTACTAGATGAGATGTTAATGTACTATCTAGATCGATATGTTCTCCTCTCCAGTCTAACCTTAGACAATGACTCTGCTAGGGGTAATTAACTACACAACAAGAACCTTAAACCAAATTTAAATAATTCACTGAAGACTCTGGGTACTACTTATAATTTATTTATATACAAGATCTTCTCTTCTTTGTTAAATTTTCAAATGAAATTCAATTGATTGCAAAATAAAATTATGGGTCAATTTCATATATACATAATACATTTACAGTTAATTTTTTAAACTAATATAGTTCATTTTCGCCGTTTTCTTGCTTCCTGATAGAAAATGTCTCTATATTTGTGCTTTCTTGTATTGATTAATATAAATGTTACTGTATGACTCATATGACTGTCAAATATCTTCTATCCACACCACAGTGTTTTCATCATCACATAGCCTCTTCGTAGGTGGGTTTATGGTATTTGAAAGTTGAAGTAGCCCAACACTGAGCTGCATATCTGAAAAAGTCCTTCCTAGGCCTCGTACTACAGTATGATTGGATAGAATCCACCACTGCGGGTCATCCACTCGTCAAGATGACACAGTTAATACTGCCAACAGCTCTGACAAACTTGAACATCCATTTGCTGACTTGGTCACTAGAGGTTATGTATGACACTCAGGGCAGGATTGTGGTGAAATACAGTGATACAACGTTAAAATATCTCCAATTATAAAGATAACGGGTAAGATAACATGTAGGGATAAAATTATACGTAAGATACGAGGATACATTCTCGCCTACGCCAGCGCTTTCCACCGCCATTGAAACTAACTAGTTAGACATGCAGACGAAACGGTTTACCCTTTTAGACGGGGGGAAACGGAGATAAAAGGGAAAAAAATATGACTGAACACGTGTTTGAATCTAAAAAGCAAAAAGACGCAATTTGTAGTTTTAAAGAAAAGAAAAAAAAATCACGCCACTAGTTGACACAATGTAAGGAATTGGTTGTTTTGTTTGAATATAGCGGCAAACGCCGTGGACGAAGTTTCAAAAACAAATATCAAAAACTAACCTTGAGAAAAGTAGGTTTTTCTTTAATAATAAAGTTATGAAAATAAAACCTAGCTAGTTTGATAGCCCATCTTGAGCAGAGAAATAATATACTTTTAATTACGCAGACGGACAGATAACACGGAAGATATTGACGAAAGACCGTATTGTTCCAATCAGACTAGCGAACAGTTATTTTTGCATACTTTCACTAAAGTTACATTTTGGCGTCCTTGATCCCTAAAAATGCAAAAATCAAACTGCAATGAACTAGAGGGGAAAGTCGGAGGATAGAAGCTAAAAATAACTTAGGGGGGCAGGTTTGTGCAGTTTTTGCATGTAGTTGGTCCAAGAAACAAGTATATTTTTGTGAAAAGCCAAGTAGAGACAGACGGACCAACAGAAAATAATACACACTTGACTGAGATCTGACTGAAATTTGACTTTTGGTTTGAATATTTGAAAAAAGTTAGAGGGGAAGTTCGTTGATTGGACAGAAGTATTTATATTAGTGAATGAGAGACGCACACTTGTACCATTTGACAAAAGACTGTCCATTAACACAGTTCTTGACTGCTAGAGGTGATTTCCCGGAATAAATAAATAAAAATCAGTGGGACGCCCTAATCTAGCCAGCAGCTCAGCTGAGTTTTGCTAGTCCTAAGTAACTGTGTTCTCAATTCTGAATTGTGGTAAGGAAAAAAAGCATTTATCTTCTTTATTTTAATATTTTGAGTGATTGATACTGCCATATCATGAAAAATGATTACGACAAGTGAGTGCTTGCTCTAGGTCCCCAGCCGCAGTCCAGGGCCTAGAGACAAACTAATAATATATGAAAACCTATCTAAGACTATGGAAGGCGGATCTATTATTGACATCAGTGGGAACATATCACCCACCTTATTGAATAGAAGAGGAAACTATTGAACATATTTCGGATGCAATGCAGTCTTGGGAAACTGATACTAATTGATAACAACTGGGTGAGATGTGTTACGTTGGTCAGAGAGATCTGACTCAATCTGTGTAATGTTGTTTGTGGTGTTGTGTGTAAGAGTGGCGCAGTAAATAGAGTACTGACACATGGCACAAATTTTGTTTCAGAGTTTCTGATCTGGCACTACGATTGTGCCAGATACTCTTGTAGAAGTACAAGAGCGGGTGTCTGTGCAGCCTAACATTTTACTCCAGCTACTGAGAGGAGTGGGCCACAAGAATTCTGTACTACATCATTACAGGCCAGTAAAGTGCAACCTGGCCTGCTGGAGATTCATAAACTATTTCCACCCTCAATAAAGAAATAAATCTTGTTATATAAATATTAACATCAGTCCATATGTCAAGGACTATGAACTGTGTACCCATAGATTGGGCATGATGACCCACCCCAACTAACCATCCAGTGCTAGTTTTCCCAAGACAGTGTAGATATTATTAATATTAACCATTGTAATAATATACCTATGTACAAAATTTATATTTGATTATGCAATATATATATGCATTTCATTGATAAATACCTATCATTTCATATGTTCTGACCAAAAGAAACAATTTGTTCAGGACTAATAAATTAAAAAAATTTTAAACTTAAACTTTAACAGCCAGTGTTAGTTCAGTGTATTATAGAGTTTATTATTATTATTAGACTTATTAATTACATGTGTGTGTCTGTGTATTTTATTACCTACACATTACATTTCAGTACCTTAGACTTTTAACGTAGCTAACACTCATTATAGGAGAATAGGTCTGTTTGAGGTCGTAAGTGGTAGCAGAAAGGCCTCATGTAACTCCCATAAACTTTTATCTCAGGGGCCTTCACAGCTGACCTCATCCAGTACACTAGGTAACATATCAACCATTCAATAACATCAAAAACCACTACAAGGATATAACCTGAAACAATATATATACAACCTACGTAGTATTGCTCATTGTCTCCTTAGCCAGTCAGGAGGTAAAATTATACAGTTCAGACAAGCTGTGGTTAATCACAAGAGACATAATAAGTGATGAATAACACAATTCATTCAAGTACTAGCACAATAGTTCAGTAATTCACTTGTTACAGTTTGGTCCATGATTTGCTTCAATAAAATCATATGGGCGTTATGATAATCATTGTGCCATATATCAAATAATACAAAAAATCAATCTGTTATAGTCATTCCTTCTTCCAGTTTGGATAGTTCTTTCCAGCAAGCATAATATCTTTAAAACGCTTTCCACAACCAACTTGCTCAATCCATTCGTTCTACTTAATTAGTACACAATGAAACTAAACCTACACACTTCGGGTTTTCCTCCAGAAATAGCACAGTGATTCTACCCATGCCAATATTTCTCTAAACGCACATTGGTAATATATTTACACCACACACACACACACACACACGCACACACACACACACTCACACACACTCACACACACACACACACACACTCACACACACACATATATATATATATATTATATATATAATTATATCATTAACATCTCGCTTTCCCTCAATCACAGATTGATTACAGATGGTTACACAGTCTGCTCACACTTCTGCAGATGGCAACGGAGATGTTATAAAAGCTGTCCTCTGTGTCTGTAGTTTGAAATAGGTGGCAAGTGTGTCTGTGTCATTCGTTCTCTCCCCTTATATATTGGTCTTGCGGATGCACTATGTCACAACTGGACCAAAGTACGTTTCCATGCTTCAAATACCGTGTAGGTAGAGCAAGGTGTGCTTCAATGTAAAATCCAAAATATGTCTGGAGTCCTTATTTCTGCACCGATTTCCTCCATCTAAGGCTTATTTTACTCATATAAATGAGCGTTATTGCTAATGATATCCATTTTTTCCTATAGTTTATCCGACTATCACTGGAGATACCGAAACTGGGAAAAAACAACATGGTTCGTGCTCCACTGTCTTCTATTCAAAATAACTTCAGCTCTACAGCACTTCCAGTGAATCTATTGCTATCGGCCTAAAGCTAATGATCACTATTATCGAACTAGGTCCTTCTTTAACTAGATACTCCATGATTATTTGCACACTGCCTTCCTAAATATCATCAACATCTACACGTTCGTCTCCTCCATGCCCAGCGTATCTTCTGACACTATGTGTACCAAGCTGGCGTTTCATTGGTCAGTTACATCCACGGAGTTTGTACGGTGATAATATTTGAATGATGCCGAGGTATGATTTAGACTTCATTACAGTCGCGTCTCTTAGAGTCGTTAACCTCTATTAACACTGCTATAATGTTATGTCACAGCTGAATTGACTATCTTGAGGATTAATTATAATCGCTTAGGTGGTCTAGCCAAATGGAATTCAGAAGGTAACCAATAAGAGGAATAGCGAATTTGTCATAATTCATTTCCAGCCCAGACCGAGTGACTACCTGGAATTAGAGGTTATCACAGCACCTTCCGACACCTTGGGCAGAAAGAACAATAGACGGCCAGGTGTGTCGTCGAATAATGTTTTTGCACCGGGCTGTATCAGCAACTATCTGTCTCGTGATCTATTTGAGAACGTGGTTGATATTCGGCTTTATCTCTTTAACTCAGTCATTTTCTGTGTAATTAATACAGATAAAATACGTCTGAGGAGATATTATGAGCCAGGTTATCATTGAGGGAACGGTTCACAGATTTGTTTGTAAGCTTGTGGAAGTATAACGGACATATTAGAAAGAGGTCACGGGTTGGAATTTTAAAATTTGATATTTTAAAACACGTGTGGGAAAGTATGATTTAACACCCCTACCCACATAGTGCAAAAGATATTGGATTGGTGTAAAGTGAGAGCCGGAATACACAATGGTGCTCATTGGCAAATTCGTCGGGGGTACAATCTGGGATTTTGAACTGAGAGTTGGAAATATAATCTAGCGAAATTGGAGTCACAGATCAGACTGCATTACAACGTCAAATTAGCAACTCGCCGCAGCCAGAGAAACATAGGACAAAGGAGTTCAAAATTATAAGTGACAGACCAGAACATTTGGGCGTCTCCTTTTCCTTGAACAAACTGGTTAATTGGAATTACGATCTATCTATCTGTTTCTTTATAATAAATTGAATTTCACATCGACCTTGCACACTTTAGTTCACCGCCATATTGACAATGAGTGTCACATAGGTTATGATCATTGAATTGCTTATGTCTTCTTCTTTTTTTTGTCACCCGTATCCTCTATTTTATTATCTCTTTTTACCTTTTTCCCGTATTTTTTCGCATTCATTCGTTTGCGAGAAATATTTATTTTTCTCATTCTCACTTTCGCCAGTTTCGTTTCTCATTTTAAAACGCATTTCTTGGCTGATAAAGTCAGTAACTTCTTATGAAATGTGTCAGTCCCCGGGGATGTGAGCGAATGGTGTCAGAAATTCGATCTCGAGAGACCGAATGGCAGACATTCGTCTCAGTTTTCCAAGGCACGAGTCGAAGGACCGTGAAACTCGTCTCGATAGACATGGGATGGCAGACTTATCGTCTGACATCTTTTCACCTGCCACACGGAGTTCTCGGCTGAGCGCTTAGGAAAGGTGCGAGAAAGCAAAGTGTCAGTTATGGTTCTCAGGATGAGTTCTGGGGGAGGTGTGAAAAACTGCTTCTGCACTCGAGACGAGTTGTCTGAGATCTGCAACTGACACGCGCCCTCTCGGTCAGTAGGTGGCAGTTATTGCCATGCATCTAAGTTACGTAAGGGTTAGGAGAGACGAGAGATTGCGTAGTTTATGGAACAGGGTAGATCTTTGTCTGGTGTTTCATATATACTGGAGGGAGTTTGAGACTTAATTCACTCAGTAACTTTGCAGTTATACTAGAACAACCTACGTTCGAGCCCTAAGAATCTCTGTGATAGAAGCAATTAGTTGGTCGAAGTGGTTTTAGTTCTTAGTAGTTCTGTGTTGAGGTAGATCTTATATTATTTATCTAGTATTTTGTGTAGTGTTTAAAGTGTTAAATTGCTTAATTTTATTTCACTAGTTAGATTTGGTGCTGAGCGCTTAATACATTAAGTCTGTATTATTTTCTAGTGACGCGTTTCAGTGGAAAGTAGAATAAATTATAATTTCTAGCTTAAACAACAATGTAGCTATAATGAATTTAATTTTACTGCTAAATAATCAGACGAGATCATATTTTTCTAAACTAACTTATAAATGCTAGAAGCCTCATGAGATGTTGACGGAATACGCACGTGTTCCTAAATTCATGAGGATTGATGATTTTTTTAAAAATATAACTTACTTTACGGGAAGTGTTAAACTATAAGACAAGCCCCGCTTGCAGTTTAAATGTAAGTTATATTGAGTACATAAATATGTAAAATATTTCATATGTATTTTTCTTTATTCAGTGAAAACTGGGGTCCCCAAACTTTGCCAGCGTTCTAGTACGTGAACATTATCTGGGAAGACATTAAGCACTTTCATTACATGAACTTTAAAAGTTAAATGAAGTAAGAGGCCTATCGCGCCAGAATTAATTCTTCCAGAATAACACTTTAGTACAGATCAGCCCGCTGTGGCAAGCACAATATCAGCAACATCCCGACAGAGTTTTGACTGGTATTGTGGTGACCAAATATAGTACCTTCCTGAAAGTAGACCCCGATCTGACATTCCTCATTTCTAGAAACCTACGCTAGTGACACTGTGCTCTGCTAACTTTCGTGCCTGGACAAATTTTATGTGACTTAATCAGACATCCGAAAATTAAAAACACCCAAGAAATCGTTCCCTGAGACCGAGAGTTCAGTACGTCTTTTGGAACTGGGGATTTCTTGGTCGAGACTGCATTTACGGGTCTGTGTGAAGGTCCTAGAATTTATTATGTTCCCAGAGGCAGCGAGCAAAGCTGTAAGTATACCTGTGCGCACATGGCCATGGCTGAATGAATAAGAGTGTACGCAGGTCTGAGTGTTATTTTACCGTTGTATTTTGGCACCCTTTGCTGTCTTAATTTTTTTAATCTGCAGAATTTGTTGCAAATGCTAGAGTTTTTTTTTCTTAGGCTAAATCAGATTATCCAACTCTGTTCATACATTTACGAGGGGAAAAAAACATCTTAGACTCAAACCCTATGTATCTGTGACTCTTTGGGTATCACTTTTGTTCCTTTTTAACGGGACTGTAAGCTAACATCGAGGGGAAGGATCTTACTGTGGGTCTATCATTTATGTAGCATTTCTATTGACTTTATGACTATGTGTATATGCTTTGATGTAATTTCTATGTGTTGTGAAGAAATTTTAGATGATAAATTAAAATTTTTCTTGAAATTAATCAGCGCGTTGGTCAGCTCGTTCTAAATATTTATATAATCATTTGTTATAGTTTCCCACGTCTGTAAGTATAACTGTCGTCTTTGATGTGCGTGCACGTGAGTATATATATATATATATATATATATATATATATATATATATATATATATATATATATATATATATATATATTAATGTATATGTGTTAGACTGTCTGATTACTTTAGATCTGTCGTAGAAGATAGGTGAGAGAGAGAGAGAGAGAGAGAGAGAGAGAGAGAGAAGATTTCCCGTTCTCAGAGACAGCCTCTATCACTATTCTACCATTTCACTCGTGGAAATCTATTTTGTATTTCTATCTCACACGGTGACTATCACTCATTCCAACCTATTCAGAAGGGACCAACCCAAGTCTTAATTCTCCTATCAAAAATCTACGACAAATGTGGTCTCGTCCGAAGGATTTTTGAACTTAGAATAGGAAGACGAGTACGACAAATGTGGGCTCGTTTCCGGGTTTGTAATTTAGAATAGAAAGACGAGACGACTAATATCAGCTCGTCTTTAAGATTCTTTATTCTGTTATGGAGTAAGAGTGTGATGTCTTGTGAGTTTTGTATCTTTTAAATAACTATCCCCTAGACATATCGATCTGTATTATAGGCGTGTTGACCACACGGCTAATAATTGTTTTTCCACAGCATTTTTAAGCATTATACATTTGGTTTACAGGTTGATTCTGTCGGAATATATGTTAATTGTTGATTTTGTAATACTAAACGCTGGTAAAGTTTTTGTGAGTGTATAACATTCACAGGGTTCTGAAGAAGTAGGTGTTTGAGCAAAGCTAAGGAGTGCGTTTCGGACTATTTGTCCAGATTAATTGTCTCCCTTACCCGAACTGTCTTCAGGGGTAAACTTATAGTGGATTAAAAATTTAAGGGATTTCTTTTTCTCCTTAAAATTTTTGCAATAATTATTTTTGCTTCCACTGTAGCAACTTATTTTTCAGTAGTAAATCTTTACTACCATTTATTTGGCGTAGTCGTCTGCATTAGGTGCTTAATTGCCGATTAATAGCAGCGATAGTTAGATACTATATATTTTTGGAGGAGGTATCCCAGGTTATAAGTATATCATCTTTTTGATTTTTTTGTATTTTCTCGTAAGTGGTAGGAACCAGTGTATACTTTTCTTATCTCTTTCTCGTCTAATTCTCAGCCACTGACTTATTATGCTAGAGAGGGAAAAGCTTAGACAACTCCTCAGGGACGAGGCAAGAGAAGAAGGTTTGGAAGGAGAAGAAGCGAAATCTTTTGTCAGAGACGAACTGGAGAGATATGACGTGGAGAGGAAAGCAGCTGAAGCTAAAGAGGAAAAAGAAGAAGCCAGAAGGAAAAAAGCGGGAGACCGTCTATTACAGCAGAAGAAGATTGAGGAAGAAATGGAAATCCGCAGGGCGAACGAAAGAGAGAAGGAGAGACAGCATGAGGAAAGAGAGAAGGAGAGACAGAATGAGGAAAGAGAGAAGGAGAGACAGCATTTGGAAAGAGAAAATGAGCAACGGCGACAGCATGAGTTGGCGCTCAAAACTCTAGAATTCCAAAGTCGTGGTGCTGCCTCTACCTCCAGCAATGGAGAGTCTTCTCCTCATTCTTCCTTAACTGATCCTTCTAGCACTCAATCTACTCACCTCACTGCTATGTCTTTCGCTCTAGAATCTTTCCCTTGTCCTAATGAGAAGATTGACACGTACCTAGAGAAATTTGAGAAAATTGCAACTCTGTACGGTTTAGAAAGGTCGCGTTGGAACATGAAGCTTTCTCAGGCGCTGAAAAGCAGTGCGTATGATGTTTACGCCAAACTGGAAAGCAGCCAACAAGACAACTATGATGTGTTGAAGCAAGCGTTACTGGAGCGCTTTGAAATGAACGCTCGCAAATTTCTGCAACTGTTTCGCAACAGCAGGAAAGAGAGCTCTGAAACTTTTCAACAGTTCTCGTCTCGTTTGAAGGGATACCTAACAAAGTGCCTTGAGCTTTCACAGCTCCCCTCTACCTATGAAGGTCTGGAGGAATTTGTTCTAACAGAACAAATAAAGAACACTTTGTCTGCTGATACCCGGAGATTTCTAGCTGAGCAGGGGGCAGAAAAACTTGAAGACATCTTAGAAAAGTCTGAGCGCTATCAAAATGCGTTAGCCG
The DNA here is from genome assembly GCA_024509875.1 of Oreohelix idahoensis. Taxonomy (NCBI): domain Eukaryota; kingdom Metazoa; phylum Mollusca; class Gastropoda; order Stylommatophora; family Oreohelicidae; genus Oreohelix; species Oreohelix idahoensis. Next base: position 254,574 of record JAMPIV010017016.1, read on the forward strand.
AACTGCCGGCCAAAAAACGTAAACCGACAAAGAGCATTTTCGGAAAAATAATCTAGAGCAGTCTTCTCATGCTTCTCACGCTTCCAATCTAAATAACCACAGAGAAATTGGACCTCAAAACCCCCCTCCTGAAAAATCTAAGTTCTACAAAACCAAGTACCCCAGCAACCACAGTAAACAATCTGATCAACCCGACCGTTCTTCATGGCAGCGTGGCCAGAAAGGTCAAGGTGGCAAAGGGAGAACCGCTGAGCACGGGACTAATGATCAGGACGAGCACACCGAGCCTAAACGCATCGGATGCTTATTAACAGTCTCGCAAGGCGGAATTATGGACAGTGATTCCCAACCTGTTGGGGATAGACCCTCAACGCGAAGTACTGTTACATTGAACGGTTCTCAAACTTTTTGTTTATTTGACACGGGGCTTTCTTATGATTGCATTGTTGCCAGAAACCTGGTTAAACCAGGTCAAGAGACAGCAGAAACCGTCCAATTTTGTGGAGTTCGAAAGAGTGATGCACCTACAGCGCTTCTCATCGCATTGGTGGAGATCCACTCTGATTTTGTCAGAGGTGTGATCAAAGCGGCTGTTATGGATGATCCCATCTACCCAGTCATACTTAGCGGGAGATACGTGTCTATTGGGAAACCGGAAGAGCCGATTGTGGCAGCAGTAACTACAAGAGGGCAAACCAAAAAGGAACGGGAGCCTGTGCCTAATTTGTTGCCCATGGAACTTAAAGAAGCGCAACACAAGGACCCTACTTTGGCACCCTGCTTTAGGAAACTGCCCATGGCTAAGGAACCCAGGCAGCACGGGGACATTTTTTCTAAGGATGGCGTACTTTATCGCAGAACGGGCAAGCCTGACCAAGGTTACAACCAGCTCCTAGTACCGAAACAGTACAGAAGCCAAATCCTAGAAATGGGGCACTCTCTTCCCTTCAGCGGACATATGGGACAGAACGCCACAAACCAACGGATAACCACTCATTATTGGTGGTTAGGAGTAAATACTGATATTATCAGATATGTCAAATCCTGTACCAAGTGCCAACGTGTGCCACCCAAGCAACGGGCACCCTTAGTCTCTTTGGGTGAAATGCCAATAGTGGGAACACCATTCGAACGGGTTGTGATCGACATTTTAGGACCCTTAGAAAGGACTAAAAGAAGGAACAGGTTTATCCTGACATTAGTCGATACATGCACTTTATGGGCAGAAGCTATCCCGCTAACATGCGCAGATGCCAAGCATGTCGCAGAAGCCCTCGTGCAGATTTTCACCCGGTTGGGATTCCCTCAGCAAGTGTTGACGGATAACGGATCCCCATACCGAAACCTGTTGATGGATGAGATCGTGAAGATCTTGAGGACCAAACACATCTACACAAAGCCTTATACTCCGGCCGGAAATGTGCTCGTGGAACGTGTTAATGGAAACCTCAACATGATGCTAAGTAAACTGGCACAAGTGAAACCTGACGATTGGGATCTTTGTATTCCTGCAGCTTTATTTGGCTACAGAGAATCTCCTCATACGTTCACAGGATTTCCGCCAGCTACGCTTCTATTCGGCAGACCCATTAAGGGCCCGCTTGAAGCCTTACTTTGGTCGCTGACAGACCAGAAGGCTGATGAGACAGTTGTCTCAGCCAGTAAATACGTATCGGATTTAAAGGATAGGTTGAAACTAGGATGGGACCTAGCAACGACCAACTTTAAGCGAGCACGCACAAAGCACGCTAACCGATACAGGCGCAAAAGAGAGAGAATTGGAAGCAGGAGAGAAAGTTTTGGTGTTACTCCCTACCGATAACAACCAACTGAAGATCGGATGGCAAGGGCCGTGTACCGTCCTGAAAAAGATTTCTAAGGCTAACTACCAGATCTCTATTGAAGGAAAGGAAAAGGTTTTCCATTTAAATCTCTAAAAGAGATACTTTGAAAGACCTGTGCCGACCTCCGACCATCTCCTGACGATCGCCAAAACTGACGAAGATGACGATAGTTGCAGGGAAATTCCACTGCAATCGCAGGAAATCTTTGAAAAATGTCAGAAGCGGCGACGCTTTTTCAAGCGCGCATGGGAGACATTCCAGAGGAAGGAAACTTTGGGAGGAGACGTGAGTAGGAATCGAAGAGAGATGGAGGGGGGAGATGAGATGGAGGAAGACAGACACCCTGAAGCTACGGATATAGGAAATTAAATTCCATAACGTAGACATGGAGTGCTTCCATATCTTAAAGGAGGGACGTTCTGTCACATAGGTTATGATCATTGAATTGCCTATGTCTTCTTCTTTTTTTCTGTCACCCGTATCCTCTATTTTATTATCTCTTTTTACCTTTTTCCCGTATTTTTTCGCATTCATTCGTTTGCGAGAAATATTTATTTTTCCCATTCTCACTTTCGCCAGTTTCGTTTCTCATTTTAAAACGCATTTCTTGGCTGATAAAGTCAGTAACTTCTTATGAAATGTGTCAGTCCCCGGGGATGTGAGCGAATGGTGTCAGAAATTCGCTCTCGAGAGACCGAATGGCAGACACTCGTCTCAGTTTTCCAAGGCACGAGTCGAAGGACCGTGAAACTCGTCTCGTGTGATGAATTTACCGTGATACAACGTTAAAATATCTCCAAATATAAAGATAAAATGTAGGGATAAAAATAATGCGTAAGATACGAGGAGACATGCTCGCCCATGCCCGCCTTTCCTACCGCCATTCAAAATAACTAGTTAGACGTGCAGACGAAACGGTTTACCCTTTGTAGACGGGAGGGAAACGGAGATCTAAAAAGGAAAAATATGACTGAACACGTGTTTGAATCTAGAAAGGCTAAAAGACGCAATTGGTAGTAAAAGAAAAAAAAAATTCACGTCACTAGTTGACACAATGTAAGGAAATGGACAAAAAAGACCTTGGCTCTTATTCGAAACAGTCATTTCTTGGACGTTTTTCGATACTTGGTCGTTTTATTTGAATTCAGCGGCAAACGCCGTAGAGAAGGTTCTCGAACAAATTTCAAAAAACTAAACTTGAGAAAAAATATGTTTTTTCTTAATAATAATGTTATGAATATAAAACCTAGCTAGTTTGATAGCCCATCTTAAGCAGAGAACTAATACACTTTAAATTATACAGACGGATAGATAACAAGGAAGATATTGACAAAAGACTGTGTTGTTCATATCAGACTAGCGACTGTACTGTTCATACTGTCACTAAAGTTTCAAATTTTCGTCATTGAGACACGCAAATGCAAAAATCCAGCTGTAATGCAAGAGAGGGGGAAGGTGGAGAATTGTGGCTAAAAATAACTTAGGAGGCAGATTTGTGCAGGGTATTGCATGAAGTTGGTCCTAGAACCAAGCGTGTTTTTTATGAAAAAACAAGTAGAGACAGACGGACCAACAGACAATAATACATACTTGACTGAGATCTGACTGAAATTTGACTTTTGGTTGTAGATTTGAAAAGTTAGGGGGGAAGTCTGTGATTGGACAAATGTAATCATATTAGCGGGACAGAGACGCGCATTTTTGCCATTTGATACAATTCTGTCCAGGGACACAGTCGGTCATTGCCTGTGGTGTTTTTCCCAGAAGATATTACATACATTTAGTGGGACGCCATCATATAGCCAGCAGCTCAGCTGAGTTTTGCTAGCAATTAACTGTGTTCTCAATTCTGAATTCTGGTAAGAATGAAAGCACTTATTTTGTATATTTTAATATTTCGAGTGATTGATACTGCCATATCGCTCTAGGTCCCCAGCCCAAGTTCAGGGTCTAGAGACAAACAAAATATATGGACGCCTAACTAAGACTATGGAAGGCGAATCTATTGTTGAGATCAGGGGGAACATATCACCTATCTTATTGAATAAAAGGAAACTATTGAACATATCTCAGATGCAATGCAGTCTTAGGAAACTAGTACTATATGAAAACAACTGGGTAAGATGTGCTGTGTGGTCAGAGAGATCTGACCCATGCTGTGTATTGTTGATGTGTTGTGCTGTGTGTAAGAGTGGTGCAGTAAATAGATTACTGACACAGCGCACAAATTTTGTTTCAGAATTGTGAGTTTCTGTTGTGGCACTAAGGTTGTGCCACATAAGTAATCAAGATTACACAAGCAGATGTGTGTGCCGCCTAACAGTTGTGTCGGTGCAGTCTGACATTGTATTCTAGCTACCGAGAGGAGTGGGCCACCGGAATCCAGCATCAGATCTTCACAGACAAGATGAGTGATTAGTGGCCTGCTGAGGATTCACCATACTCCTGAAGATTTTATAAATATTTCCCCATCATAAATATACTGAATTTTGGGAAAGATACATTTATTAAAGTCTATAAGACAATGGACAAAGCTTGTTCTAGTCACAGAGTGGGTGTGATGACACCACCCCAACAGCACATCCAGTAATAGTTTCCCAGAGACACTATAAATATAATTAATATTAACCAGTCTTATAAAATACTTATGTACACACATTCCATTTTATTATGCCATATATTTATGCATTCCATTTATAACTCCATAACATTTCATATGTTCTGACCAAAATAAAACATTGGTTCAGAACAAATAAATTTAAAGAAAATTTTAATATTTAAACTAAACAGCCTGAGTTAGTTCAGTGTGTTATAGAATTTTATTAATATTATTAGACTTATTAATTATCTGTGTGTGTTTGTATATTCTACTACAACACATTACATTTCAGTACCCTAGACTTTTAACGTAGCTACATTCATAATAGTAAAAGATATATGTTTGAGGTCGTAAGTGGTAGTAAGAAGGGCCTTCTGTAATTCACATCTACATTTATCTCAGGAGCCTTCACAGCTGACCTCATACATTACACTAAGTAACACAACAACCATACAGTACCATCAAAACCACTACATCTCGATAGACATGGGATGGCAGACTTATCGTCTGACATTTTTTCACCTGCCACACGGAGTTCTCGGCTGAGCGCTTAGGTAAGGTGCGAGAAAGCAAAGTGTCAGTTATGGTTCTCAGGATGAGTTCTGGGGGAGGTGTGAAAAACTGCTTCTGCACTCGAGACGAGTTGTCTGAGATCTGCAACTGACACGCGCCCTCTCGGTCAGTAGGTGGCAGTTATTGCCATGCATCTAAGTTACGTAAGGGTTAGGAGAGACGAGAGATTGCGTAGTTTATGGAACAGGGTAGATCTTTGTCTGGTGTTTCATATATACTGGAGGGAGTTTGAGACTTAATTCACTCAGTAACTTTGCAGTTATACTAGAACAACCTACGTTCGAGCCCTAAGAATCTCTGTGATAGAAGCAATTAGTTGGTCGAAGTGGTTTTAGTTCTTAGTAGTTCTGTGTTGAGGTAGATCTTATATTATTTATCTAGTATTTTGTGTAGTGTTTAAAGTGTTAAATTGCTTAATTTTATTTCACTAGTTAGATTTGGTGCTGAGCGCTTAATACATTAAGTCTGTATTATTTTCTAGTGACGCGTTTCAGTGGAAAGTAGAATAAATTATAATTTCTAGCTTAAACAACAATGTAGCTATAATGAATTTAATTTTACTGCTAAATAATCAGACGAGATCATATTTTTCTAAACTAACTTATAAATGCTAGAAGCCTCATGAGATGTTGACGGAATACGCACGTGTTCCTAAATTCATGAGGATTGATGATTTTTTTTTAAATATAACTTACTTTACGGGAAGTGTTAAACTATAAGACAAGCCCCGCTTGCAGTTTAAATGTAAGTTATATTGAGTACATAAATATGTAAAATATTTCATATGTATTTTTCTTTATTCAGTGAAAACTGGGGTCCCCAAACTTTGCCAGCGTTCTAGTACGTGAACATTATCTGGGAAGACATTAAGCACTTTCATTACATGAACTTTAAAAGTTAAATGAAGTAAGAGGCCTATCGCGCCAGAATTAATTCTTCCAGAATAACACTTTAGTACAGATCAGCCCGCTGTGGCAAGCACAATATCAGCAACATCCCGACAGAGTTTTGACTGGTATTGTGGTGACCAAATATAGTACCTTCCTGAAAGTAGACTCCGATCTGACATTCCTCATTTCTAGAAACCTACGCTAGTGACACTGTGCTCTGCTAACTTTCGTGCCTGGACAAATTTTATGTGACTTAATCAGACATCCGAAAATTAAGAACACCCAAGGAATCGTTCCCTGAGACCGAGAGTTCAGTACGTCTTTTGGAACTGTGGATTTCTTGGTCGAGACTGCATTTACGGGTCTGTGTGAAGGTCCTAGAATTTATTATGTTCCCAGAGGCAGCGAGCAAAGCTGTAAGTATACCTGTGCGCACATGGCCATGGCTGAATAAATAAGAGTGTACGCAGGTCTGAGTGTTATTTAACCGTTGTATTTTGGCACCCTTTGCTGTCTTAATTTTTTTAATCTGCAGAATTTGTTGCAAATGCTAGAGTTTTTTTTTTTCTTAGGCTAAATCAGATTATCCAACTCTGTTCATACATTTACGAGGGGAAAAAAAAACATCTTAGACTCAAACCCTATGTATCTGTGACTCTTTGGGTATCACTTTTGTTCCTTTTTAACGGGACTGTGGGCTAACATCGAGGGGAAGGATCTTACTGTGGGTCTATCATTTACGTAGCATTTCTATTGACTTTATGACTATGTGTATATGCTTTGATGTAATTTCTATGTGTTGTGAAGAAATTTTAGATGATAAATTAAAATTTCTCTTGAAATTAATCAGCGCGTTGGTCAGCTCGTTCTAAATATTTATATAATCATTTGTTATAGTTTCCCACGTCTGTACGTATAACTGTCGTCTTTGATGTGCGTGCACGTGAGTATATATATATATATTAATGTATATGTGTTAGACTGTCTGATTACTTTAGATCTGTCGTAGAAGATAGGTGAGAGAGAGAGAGAGAGAGAGAGAGAGAGAGAGAGAGAGAGAGAGAGAGAAGATTTCCCGCTCTCAGAGACAGCCTCTATCACTATTCCACCACCTCACTCGTGGAAATCTATTTTGTATTTCTATCTCACACTGTGACTATCACTCATTCCAATCTATCCAGAAGGGACGAACCCAAGTCTTAATTCTCCTATCAAAAATCTACGACAATGAGCAGTAGCCATCTACGCAAACTTGTGACCCTTGCGTTTCTGACTGGAGGATATTTTTGCCTTTTTTTAAATTTCTAAGGCATTGTTTGTATTATGCCACATTTTGGAATATGACAGAAATAATGTACATAATTATTTTAAGAATCTTTTAAACCAGTGTGTAGATATATGTAAAAACGTTTTAAATAAATGCAATGGGTGTTTTGTGCTCACTGGAATTAACATTAATGCTCAGAGAGGGTAAAGTTTTGGGATAGATGGGATAGTGAAATAAAATTGAGGGACATCTGATTTACGGGTCAGGACACCCAATACTCAGGAGGGATAGTTCTTTCTCTCTCATTTCATGCAACTAGTCTATGGTACTAATTGTTGGTACTAATTTGTGGAACAAGTGTGTGGTATAAGTCGCCATCAATCAATGCTAGACACCAACATCAGATGAGTCTTGAATACACTGGACCATCTTTGTAACTCCCCCATAATTCTACTTTGGATGTGTTACAGCCATCAGACTTGACCAGTGACGAGAAGAACCAGTTTACACCCTGCAAAGAACCAACATTGGCTAGAGCAGAAACTAACCGACATCTTACTGGCAGCTAAGTACCCATACAATCTGCCAAATGAACTCTTTAAATATTCAAAAAAATCACCCACATAATGACCTGTGATAAATCCTTAAAGCGAAAGCTTCCTTTTATCAACACCTTTATTCATTTCACCTTGTTAAACATAATTGATTATTACATTTGTTATCTGTAAATATACACATTTATAGTTAATCAATTTGTTTGAGGGAACCGCATTGTGCGGCAAAATGTTTTTTTAAATAGTGTTGTTTGTTGTAGATGTTACTGATAGACGAGAAAACATAATTCTGTCTGACAGAATGTAACCCAGTGTCAAAGAAGAGCACTGGTATCACAGGAATAGCTACTGCTGTGAAGGTCTCTACTTCAGATAGTAATGATAGTAAAGATAGAGCCTAAGGTTCCCCTTTGCTAGTAAATACCCTATTATAAACAATAACTCAGTATCTTTGAAAAATCAACAATATAAAATTGAGCAGTTTGAGAGATACAATTACTGAATTAATTGACACGTGACTCAGCTACGGCAGTAGTTGCTTGTGAGACTACCTTTACCTTTTATGTCTTATTATTGATCAAGATTGACATGGCTGCACTTGGAGACAATCTATGGGTGCTCAGTCTCACTCTGTGTACGGCACTGTAGACTTAGATAATCCCAGCTAATTTTGTAATACATGAAACTTCATTTTAAAAAAATGATCACTGAATATCCAATGAGACAAAATCTCAAAAATAAGAAACATGTGATTCTTTTATATACTCGTATATACCATGCATTATGCTGCAAGATCTGGCAAAGCGGAATTTGGCCCAAGGAATGGAAAAGATCAATTTACATACCCTTGCCAAAAAAGGGCAACCTGAAACTGTGCACAAACTACAGAACTATAGCTCTTATAAGCCATGCCAGCAAAATACTATTACAAATCATAATGAAAAGGATGCAACAAAAGCTAGAAACAGAAATAAACGAAGTACAGGCGGGTTTTCGACCAGGTAGAGGAACTAGAGATCATATATTCAATATGAGGATCATCATAGAAAAGTGTAGAGAATTCAACGTTGACCTACATACTTGTTTCATTGATTACACCACAGCTTTCGATTGTGTACAACATCAGCAGTTATGGGCTATTATGAAAAATATGGGATTTCCAAACCACCTTATACAACTTATCGCACTGCTGTACCAAGAACAACAGGCAGCCGTAAGAATAGAGGGGGAAACATCAGAATGGTTTGAAGTACAGAAAGGAGTAAGACAAGGCTGTACCCTTTCCCCTTACTTGTTTAACATTTATGCCGAGAATATCATGAGAAATGTAAGAGATGACCAAGAACACACAGAGTTTGACTCATTTAACATCGGCGGGTACCAGATCCCGGACATCAGATATGCTGACGACACAGTCCTCCTATCGACCAACCCAGAAGGACTTGAACAATTAATTATGTCCACCAAAAAACACAGCGAGGCCCAGAATCTATACCTAAACACCAAGAAGACCAAAGTATTGACAACAGACAAAGTAAAGACCAAACCAGAAATTGAAATTGATAACGAAGAACTGGAAAGTGTTAATGAATTCGAATACTTAGGATCAATCATCAACAGCTCTGGCGACTGTGTAGTAGAAATTAAAAGAAGACTTGCAATTGCTTCACATAAACTAATACACATGAAAAACCTATGGCAAGGCACAAGCAAAGAAACAAAGTTACAACTGATCAGAGCATGTATATTCACAGTAGCAACATACGGCTGCGAGACTTGGACACTCAATAAAACAGTTGCAAAAAAGATTACATCATTCGAAATGAAATGCTACAGAAGGATGTTGAGAATACCCTGAACAGAAAAAAAAGACCAACAGAGAAGTACTGCACTCACTAAACGTACAGGAACATTGGCTCCTAAATACCATCGCAATAAGGAAGCTGAAATTTTTCGGTCATATAAAAAGACATAATAGTCTGGAAAAAACAGTGATGGAAGGCATGGTCCCTGGAAAAAGGGGAAGGGGTCGACCTAGACGACGGTGGACCCAAGACATCACAGAGAGTCTGAACTTGTCTTTGGCTGATGCAGGTCGACTTGCCCAGAATCGTGATGCGTTCAGAGCAGCTGTAATGGAGACAACGTTCTGGAAAGAATACGTCACATGATGATGATGATTCTTTTAAAAGCTGTGATTGTCACGTCATCTGTGCTAGTCAGTCGTACACAAACAGGAAATTGTTTATCAACTTTAAATTTACTCGTTTCTTTTTTTTTTAAATTAAATAAATAAAAAAAATTAAAAAGCTATTTATCTACAAAAATTTGATCTCGTTTACAAACTGATTACGGACTATATAAATGATTTCTTTCAAATTTGTATATATATTTACAAACACTGTGAAATAACAATATCGCTAGTGATGCAGTATCGTTATATTCTGTTGACCTTTTTTTTGCCCATTCTGTGATGAGCACATTCTGGCCAATGAGAAAGTTTATTTAATAATGCGAGCAGATGACGTCATTAATTATTTGACTATATTCTTGAATCCTTAACCTCTGACTGGAGAAAGAGAAGACTAATAACTCTGAGGAAAACAGCTGTGTCACATAATGTATATTAGTATACACAATTATTGTGAAAACAAAATAATTTATGTCTGCATTGAATTTCTACAGAAATGTCTTAATATGTTAATCTTTAGTTTATCTACCTTATCAAAACACAAGCATTATTTATCCTCTAAAAATAACCTTCCGTTTTTCATTTACTGCCTATCTTAAAAAGAAAAATAGAAGTCACAATTATATTATAAATTCCAACCAATTTTACTTAATGTGGCTAGTGTCATGTATTATATTTCCTAGAAGGACAAACGTGAGCCAAGAATTCAGACTCCTTTCGGCTTAATCCGGAATGAGTCATTCTCTCACTTACCAGAAGACCTTCTGTCTTTGATGGTTGAGTTGAATTATTGTCTTTAATGACTGTAATATGAATACATTAAAGTACGAACCACACATTGTAATAAAATGCGAATCTTGACATGTACGATATTCTGTAAATAAACATGGCTACGAACTGAACATGCTTTTACTGAGTCCCTTCTGAAACATGTGTGTGCTTGTGTAGATGACGAGGTAATGCTTATATACATACATCATAACATTACATGGTGGCAGCGGTCGATACCGGACTGACGCAAAACAGCTACACGATAACACGTGAGTACAGTATTCGGCTAATTTTCGTCATCGTGGTCAGCCATGGCGGTGAAACAATATCGCAACGCACCGCAAATGAGATTCGCCGGTCAAGGTGATAAGAGTGAAGCTTTCTTGTTATGGCGCCAACGCATAGATCTATATTCCAAGACCACTGGTCTGGAAGGACAAACCCTAACTCCATATATCCTAGAAGCATTGGACGATGAAGGTTTGAAAATCTACAACAGTTTTGCTACCGCCATGCCGGTTGAGTCGGCAACCGACCCCGTAGCCATATTGGACGAATTTGAAAAGCGTCTGATCATAAAGCACACAAACTTTAGAGCGGCAAGATTAGAGCTTCACCACCTGCGACAGAAACGTGGTGAAAGCCTAGATGATTTCTTCACTCGCATTAAGGAGAAAACAAGAGTATGTAAATTTAGCAACGAAGAAGAAAAAGAGCGAATTATTGAACAGATTCTTCTTAGCACACCAATGCCAGAGTTCCAGAAATGGCTACTGAGCCAGAGTGATACGCTAACTTTACAACAACTTCTGGATGAAGGCAGGAAACACGAGGCACAAGCACTAAGCATTAAACAAATTCAGCAAGGTACATTAGCAGCCCAGGTGGATGCAGTGAAAAGCTATAAACCTAGACACAACAAAGCAACTGGTTCGAAACAACAAGAAAAACACAACACAAGCAGAGGTGCTATGTGTAAATGTTGTGGCCTAAACCACATACAAAACCACTGTCCAGCTAAAGACTCTACATGTCATTACTGCAGAAAGAGGGGCCACTGGATAAAATTATGTTTCAAGAGGAAACAAGACAGTGCTCAACACAAACTTCACAGCAGAAAGTCGTCAAAACAAACACACTCTATGATGACTGAGGACCTTGACTCCAGTGAAGAAAGTGATCCTTCCACTTTTGATACTGTGAAGATACTAACTTTCAGTAATGAACCAAAGAGAACGCAGGCTTTCTGCAAGGTACAATTCCGAATACCAGGAATTAAAATGCACAAAGAAAGAAACATTCGGTTCAAGATAGACACAGGTGCCCAAGGTAACACTCTACCCTTAAGAATATTCAGACAGATCATGCCTGACAAGGTGGATGAGCAAGGATTTCCCACAAGGGATGTAAAACGTAGGAGTGGCAGGACAAAGCTAAGAGCTTACAATGGAACAAGTATAGACTGTTTTGGAGCAGTAACACTTGAATGTTCATACAGAGGCTCAGAATGGACATCGTCAACATTTTACTTGGTAGATGTTGAAGGACCTGCAATTTTGGGTTTACCAATGTGCGAAAAGCTGAGTGTGGTAACTATTAACAACATTAAAGAGGATATAGGTTTTGCAGATGCTCTCAGCAGACTACCAAACCCCAACAAGATAACAGATCTTACCCCAAACATCAAAGTTGATTCTGTCAAGTTTAGCGATAATCGGCTTGAACACATCAGAGAAGACACAACGAGAGATCCTATTCTTAACTCTCTCAAAGAACTGATATACCATGGATGGCCAAGCTCTATCAGGGAAGTTCCAACACACATCCGTCCATACTACTCGATGAGGGACGAGTTAAGCATCGAAGATGGTCTGATCCTTAAAGGAGATCGCATTGTTGTACCAGAAACACAACGCGATATCATCCTTAAACAGCTCCATAATAGTCACCTTGGTATTGTGAAGACACAACTGAGAGCAAAGAAAGATGTTTACTGGCCACAGATAAACAAGGACATAGAAACACTATGTAAAAACTGTTCAATTTGCCAAGAACATGCAAATAGGCAGTGCAGAGAACCTCTCATACCATCAGCCATACCATTGAGCCCTTGGAGCATTATAGGAACTGATATTTTCTCAATCGACAATAATGACTATCTTATTATTGCTGATTACTACAGCAAATTTCCCATCATTGAGAAACTTCCACAACCCTCACCATCAGCTGTTATTGCAGACATTACAAAGAAGTATTGCAGCATGTTTGGCATCCCAGATGAAATTAGATCAGACAACGGTCCACATTTCTCAGGTCAAGCATACAGAAACTTCACTAAGGACTGGAAGATCAAACACACAACATCATCACCTAGATACCCTAAATCTAATGGTTTCATTGAGAGACAGATACAAACTATCAAGTCAATCATGAAGAAAACAAGAACAGAGGATGTACACCTAGCACTCTTGAGATGGAGAACAACACCGGTAGACAGTAAGATCGACAGTCCAGCAGAACTTATGTTTGATAGAAGAATTAAAGACCTCCTACCATCTAAGGTCCACTTCCGTCCACAACATAGAGACAGCACATATGATCAATTTCAGCATCGTCAGCAAGTTCAGAAATCCAACTATGACAAATGTGCTAAAGACTTACCACCATTATATCCTGGTCAGCATGTGACTACCTACAACCACAACAATCACACATGGTCAAAAGCAACAATCATTTCCAGAAACCCTGAACCCAGGAGCTATACTTTAAGACCAGACAGCAGCAGCAACCTCCTGAGGCGAAACAGAGTGGACATAAGAGAAATCCCACAGAATACAACAGAACAGAGAATTCCCATGCTTTCAACAGACAATGCAGTAACTCCAGACTTTGGTGCCCCACAAAACCAACAAGCGCCAAGGCCGAAATCACAACCAACTCAAGCTAAACCAGGGACTTCCGCAGAACCACCAGCACTTTACACCACTCGTTCTGGCCGTACAGTGACACCTCCCAGCCGATACAGACAGTGACATATATACTCACACTGAGCATTACACATACTTATCTTTTCTCACATGAAACATTTCGTTGGAAATGTTTGCACACATTTTTTTTTCAAAAAAGGGGGGATGTAATATGAATACATTAAAGTACGAACCACACATTGTAATATAATGCGAATCTTGACATGTACGATATTCTGTAAATAAACATGGCTACGAACTGAACATGCTTTTACTGAGTCCCTTCTGAAACATGTGTGTGCTTGTGTAGATGACGAGGTAATGCTTATATACATACATCATAACATTACAATGACCAGTACACATTGTTATTGAAGTTTCTGTGGCTTATATTTTGACGTCCTCTATAGTTCCAGTTGTTATTGAAGTTTTGTGGCTTATGTTTTGACGTCCTGTGTCGTTCCAGGAATCTCTGAATAGAAACAAAATAAAGACTAGGACAACTGCACCTTCAAGCATGTCGTAAAAAGCAAAAAATATGAGGTTGTGCATATAACTGGCAACATCATCGTGTAGAACGTACTTTCACACGAACCACCGCTGCAAGAGATAATTTCTTGACGTCTTCTTGTAATGGGATAAGCTACAGTGGTGTTTCCATAGGGGGGAGTAAATGAGATGATGATAGTTGCTTGACGTCTTCCTGTAATGGGATAAGCTACAGTGGTGTTTCAGTAGGGTGGAGTAAATGAGATGATGATAGTTGCTAGAGGATGGGATCACTGACCCCACGTCAAACTATTCTTTGTCGTCTGTTGTGAGAATCTCCAGAGAGTGCTACAGGGTGAAGATGAAGAATGGTGGGTGTTATGTGAGACAAAGACTGGATCTAACGTTCTGTGACAGACTTTACGATGCGCTTTAATTTTTTAATGACATCTTGATGGTTAATGTCTGTTGTGTAAGATTGTATTGATCTCTTTGCAAAATCGTGGCCAAAAGTCCAAGCATTCAGAGTTAATTTTGCTTAGCCTTAATTGATTTGAAAACAAATTGGTTTACATATGAAATTATTACAACAAAATGAATATTATAACCATTAACATAAATTATAAATACATGTAAATGCAAATAAACAGAACACGTATAAGCACATACTGCATATGTCCACAAGAGATATACACATCCGAAAAAAACTGTTATAATAAACGTCGTGTTGCAACAGGAACTTCTACTTTGTCGTACACTCTCAGACGTCTGCTTGAACATTTTCAGAGAAAGGAGTGGTCAGCATCAGGCTATTTGCATTTCCATAGAATTTTTCTGAACAATTACACTGGTGACGGCCATATGTGCTTTCTATGTTCCTCCCTCATATGTTGGGCATCATTAAAGCAGACGTCTCAGTGACATATTGACACTCATCAGTAGTTCTTATCTTCAGGTGTTGAACAAATGATATTCTAATATGCTGTGGTCCATACAAAGCACAACAGGTTTAAAAGTTGACAGGAGACTAAACCCGTTTTGTTTGCTGTCTATATTCTCCCAATTGTATAACCACTTGGATTTTAATGTGTGCCATCATGTTTCGAATGGTGTTGAGCATAATCGTTTTGTATACATCTACTGCTGTTGATTAAGTTCTGTTGAATGCCTTTTTCAAAGTCTCCAAAGTTTGTGTGATTGTAATACAATAAAAGAAAATAATGTGTTCCTCTGTCTCTTTGATCTCAAGTCTACAAAGTTTAGATTTGGTTACAATTGTACTTTTTTTTTCTTTCTCCGTGTATGAACGGTGTTGAGTTCAATAATAATGTGTTGAGTTATTTCTTTTATTTTTGATGATGTGTTTATTTCATGTAAATGTGTGAATTTAAAAATTAGGAACCTACCCACCACAAAAATATTTATAGAATGTGCGATTCCTATACATTGTATATACACACTGGGATTCTCGTCGGTGCTACGGAGTTTGTGCACTGTGCTGAGATCCTCCTTGTGTGATCTAATGGAGGAGATCGGAGCACAACTTGTTATGGGTTGTTAATCTTTTGGATATCTTGTCTAGGGTATTCAACTTCGGAGAGGTCCCTCCCATAATACCTCATTTACTTGTGTGAACTCAACACGGCATTCCATCATGCCGGTAACAGTTTTTAATGTAGACTTTTAAAATACCTTTCTAGTCTTCAACAGTAAAGAAGTCTTCAAGGCCGGTTTGGACGTGAAGACGAATATCAATTTATTTACTTAAACAAGCTCCAATAAACATGTATCCAGTATCAATGTAAGACAATGGCATGACCTAGCCAGTCTTGAAAAACGTTGCTATTCAGTCGACTATGGACAAGATGTCTTCGACATGTTGCTGCATACTTTATTTAATATTTCCACTCACTTTCCTCATCATACAGCATTCACTTGTTCTTATATATATTAATCCAGCATAGACTCCATGAAGCATAAGGACGATCTAGCTGTAGTAAATCTTTATAACTCTGTAGTAAGAGCACACATATAAGAGCTGGACAAATATACGTCCGTTCACACTCAGGGACACATCAGAAAGGCACCGAAGTATCGCTCACTTCTGCTAAGTGAAGCCAGCAAAATCGTCTGCAATATTTGCCCAAAAGACAATGACGTACTTCCGGGAGTAACACAGGAAACGTATATCAACAAACTGGTCTATAAACAAGCCTTGTTGATATAGAAAGATATGTTATGATTTTACTCATAACAATCAGAGCACTAATGGTGTTGTTGCAATGAAGATAGTCCCTAAAAACCAAACCAAATATGTGAACACCTGTGAGTAATCTGTGAACACCTGTGAGTAATCTGTGAACACCTGTGAGTAATCTGATATCTCATATCTATACTTCTTGTTTATTCTTTGATATAAAAGAGTTTCATGTGCTAACACTAAATGTATATATATCTCTTTCTTTGTTCTGTGTGTTATCGTTTTCTTTCCTTGTACGTATCTGATGCATTGTTTATTCTAGAAAGGGCAGCTTCTTAACCTGCGCCGATGTCAAATAGGAAGGTAAAAGAATTGTGCTGCACCTGGCAAATCAGATTTATACATGTGCGACTTTGTAGACTGTACTAAGGTATGAGATGTGTGAAATGAGAAAATCAATAGATTCAAACAACCTTACACATTAATAATTCATCAGATGAAGATGCACCCCATGGGTGAAGATTATTACAGCCCCAGCAAAGGTTTTCTTCAATACAACGAAAAGTATTTTATGCAACAAATCTTTATCGATGGAGGTAAATAATAAAGTTCTTCACTGTTACAGAGTGCTAATCCTGACATATGGAAGTGAGTTATGAGCAATAAGTAGATACACAGGAAAACCCCTGGAAACCAGAGACATGATCTTACAGAAAAGTGATACAAATTCCATCATTATCATAATTTCACTTTTCGCCACTTATGAAACATGCAGCCAGCACTGCATCTCATTGTTATACAGAAGTCTTGCATTAAGACCTTCATATAGTCAATCTTCGCTATTTGTGGGGGTTAGGTTCCTAGAAAACCCTGTGAATACGAAAATCCGCAAATACAGAACCATTGATCCTATGGAGGGAAAAAGGGGTTTAGGTTCCTGCGGGACCCTGTTCACTATACACATTTGCTACCAATCACCATAAATTCATCATTTCGTGTACCTGATGGCATATCTTGGCAGCAATGTGGACAAAGTTGAAGGGATAGACAGTGATATCAGAGTGAGAATACATAGGGAAAAAGGAGCTTTCATTGTGTTGGGAGGCATGTGGAGATAGGGAGAGGTCTGGTCCAGCACGAAGATTGGAGTCTTTGGCTCTGGTGTCAGGTCAGTCTTGTTGTGTTTCTCTGAAACATGGAGCAACCAAAGAACAACCAAAAAAGCTACCTTCATAAATGTGAGCTTGCATAGAATAGCAAGATTGAAATGGTATGACAAAGTCACAAATTTGGAAATGATGACAAGAACTAGACAAGTGCCAGTGGAACAAGTGATGAGAAAAAGACGCTGGCGATGGATAGGACACACACTGAAGAAACCTGTTGATAGCATTACAAGGCAGTCTTTGTTCTGGAAAGCCCAGAGCAAGAGAGGCAGAGGTAAACTACGAAGCACACAGAGCTGGAAACAGAGGTGAAAATGATAAGGAGAAAGTGTGGAAAGTACTTGAGATGACTTAACAGAACGTGGAAAGTACTTGAGATGACATAACAGGAGAATGTGGAAAGTACTTGAGATGACATAACAGGAGAACATGGAAAGTACTTGAGGTGACATAACAGGAGAATGTGGAAAGTACTTGAGATAACATAACAGGAGAATGTGGAAAGTACTTTAGATGACATAACAGGAGAATGTGGAAAGTACTTGAGATGACATAACAGGAGAATGTTGAAAGTACTTGAGATGACATAACAGGAGAATGTGGAAAGTACTTGAGATGACATAACAGGAAGTACTTGAGATGACATAACAGGAGTACTTGGCATGTGTTGAAGGTCAATGCTTCTTAGGGAGCAAAGTGTTATGAATGAACTGGTTCTACATTTTTTTTTTTCACGGAAAGCCTTTCAATAGCTAACAGAACACTAGTGCTCCATGGAACACAGTTTGAGAAATGCTAATGTCAAGAATTGTGGTAACATGACAACTGTTTTTTATTTCCATTTTCAAATGTCATAACACTCTTGTAATCTATCATTAACATGGTCAGACTTCTTTGTTTAAAAGTTCTGTGTTGGACTGAAGTCTTAATCATCTTATTTGGCTGGAGACACCAAAGATATGGGTGTGTTCCTTCAGCTCTAGACAAACCTTAAATTTTGATCCAAAAAGTCATAACCCATGAATTAGAAAAAAATAGACCCATTTTCCTTCATGTTCTCAATCTTTTAATGACTATATCTGAACTTTCATACCATTTATAAATATTTCTAAATTATTACATGTATCTCTAACACTAGCCATTGCTAATAGGATGGGATTGGTTCTAGAATTTGGTTTTTTTCTAAATTCACTATCTGCATTGTAACTTTCAAACTTCTTTTTCCATGATCACCCCCAATTTTAAGCTATACTTCATCTTCTGGTATACAATTATTATACCATGTAAATAAGCACTCCCTCTTGTAGTCATTGAGGAACCCACACAAAAAAAAACTACATAAAATGTTAATAATTACCAATGATGCCTCTAGCCTTTGTCTGTCCTCTCCCACAAACTCTTTCATTCCCACATGCATCCATTCATATGTATTCCCTCTTGCCCATTTTCAATCTGCCCCTTCATGCTTCTGTTTTTGATATCCCTGACCTTTGAAATTGACTAACCTACATTAAGACGACAGGCTACTAAGATGAAGTTAGGTAAAGAGAATCTTTAATTTCTTCTTCTCAACATTAAAAAAAATATTTAACTGTCTAGTAAATGTGTCGGCCTTGAAAATATATTCCTCTAATGATGATGATGTTTTGCAACAGCTACTACAAAGATAAATAATATAATAAAACAATGAAAATAAAAATAAAGATAATATTTTGCCCGCAGTTAATTTCTAGGAAATTAATTTACACCAGTACTTATCAAGACTACATTGAAACTGGCTTAAATCTCATGATTTTTCAAGCCAACGTCAGCCGATATCTCCCATGAAAGTAAATGATGCTGTGTTCACTGGTTATTGTTATTGTAGAACATAATAAACATCACTGCACTCTGGGCAAACCCACAGGTGCTCAGTCTCCCCCAGCAAATGTCGAAGGGTATGAATGCTAATTGTTCCTGTTGCGCACTGGTTGTTTACATGTCGAATGCGTCCTCTCATATGTCCATCCCTGCTGGTGTTTTACGTTTGATGCCAAATTCCAGCAGTCTTGGCCTTGATGATTCATCATTTGCAGTGTCATTCTCTAACAGGCAATCATGAATTGCCCTCAGTATTTTGCTCTTATCCATGTCCAATGCACCTTCAATGGGTGCTCTTGAAGCTAGCCTGTCAGCTCTTTCACTGCAGTGAACCCCTGCATGACCAGGACATAGATCCATATTAGTTCTTGAAGTTTTGATGCTTCTATGGAGTTTTCCCATCTGTTTTGGACCTTTCAGAGCATGGATTGTGAGTCTGATACAATAACTGCCTTTGTTAATAAGGTCTCAGACAGCAACCTTAAGGCAGCAGTAACTGCCTCTCCCTCCATTCTCTGGTGGAGGTTGTTATCATGTAAGCCCCGATATGTTCAGCAATGGTTCTGCCCTTCACTCTGGCAGAGAAGCCCTACCATGATTTATTACCATGAATTACAGACCCATCAGTGTACACAATGGCATCATCATCTCCAGCATTATTAGTTCTCAGCTGATCAATTTCCAACTCTGATCGTCCACTGGCCAAAGTTCTGCACTCTCCACCAAGGCTGATGATGACATGCTGGTAGTTCATCCAGCTCTCATGGGACTTACTCCATTCTTCTCCCTTGAATATATTTTCAACTGTGGTAACTGTCTAATAGTCTCCTCTGCCAGCATAATCCATGACATCCCCCTCATAAGTCTTGCTCCTTTGATGTCGGCTATGTTACTCGGATATGCGCTTTTGTCTGGGCCATCACAAACCTGGATCTAATTGACAGCAATCCAACCATGTGCAGCATAATCACAATGGGGTTATCTTGCATACAGCCCAAGACTATTCTCATCCCTTCATTTTGAATGTGTTTCAGTCATTCACATTGGGATATTGACAGCGTGAGTATTCCCAGGGCATACTCAATTACAGACCAGCTGATGATACAGGAGAAAAAAGTAGTGTTTGCTCCAGCCATTGTTTTTAGGGCTGCCTGCCCTCTCTTGGACTTCTGTATAATCTGAACAACATGGTGATTACATGATAGCCGTGATCACCTGTTAATCCAAGGTTTTTCAACTTGTCTTGCCTTTCACCAGTTACAAAGATGTATTGCCTTCAGATCAAGAAGATTTACCACTCACAGTAAATGCTGCATCACAAACATCACATTTTTAAGGTTTCTCTCCTGTATGTACTCATTTATGATTCTGTAGACTACCACTCACAGTAAATGCTGCACCACAAACAACATCATACACTAGTGAGGTTTTCTCTCTTGTATATACTTTTATGTTTTTTGTGGAATATCTCTCTGTGTAAATACTGAACCAAACAATGTCACAATTATTAGGCTCTCTTCTGTTTGCATTCTTAAATAATTATATAGGCAACCTCTTTGAGTAAATGCTGCCCCACATACATCACACATGTAATGCTTATTATCTGTATGTATTCTCTTATATATTTGTAAGTTACTTGTCTCAGTAAATGCTGCACCACAAACATCACACTTGTAAGGTATCTCTCCTGTAAACATTCTTTTATGTTTTTGTAGACTACCTCTCACATTAAATGCTGCACCACAAACACTACACTTCCGGTGCATGTATCCTTTCATTTAATTGTAGGCCACTACTCTGAGTAATTTGCCTAAGGAACATTTTTCAATTTTCCTGGCTCAACACCATCACCAGCCAAGAACTGCTAATGTAGAGCCACCAAGAAGACATGTGCACCATCATAGCTGGTAGACACTGGAATTGGGTGGGCCACATCCTCAGAAGAGATCCTGACACCATCACCAGTACTGCCATGCTATGGACTCCAGATAGAAAGTGTAAGCAAGGATGACCAAAGGCCACCTGACAGAGAACTATGGACTCCAGATAGAAAGTGTAAGCAAGGATGACCAAAGGTCACCTGACAGAGAACTATGGAGGCTGAAATGCTAAGCATGAACCAGGGCTGGGGCACCACATGAAGGATGGTTGTTGAAAGAGCAAAGTAGAGACAGTTTGTTGCTGTCCTACAAGACACCACCAGGCATGCTGGTCACTGATTGCTTTGTCAGTCAGCACTAAGGACCAAAGTAGAGACAGTGTGTTGCTGTCCTACAAGACACCACCAGGCATGCTGGTCACTGATTGCTTTGTCAGTCAGCACTAAGGACCAAAGTAGAGATATTTTGTTGCTGTCCTACAAGACACCACCAGGCATGCTGGTCACTGATTGCTTTATCAGTCAGCACTAAGGATCAAAGTAGAGATAGTTTGTTGCTGTCCTACAAGACACCACCAGGCATGCTGGTCACTGATTGCTTTGTCAGTCAGCACTAAGGATCAAAGTAGAGATAGTTTGTTGCTGTCCTACAAGACACCACCAGGCATGCTGGTCACTGATTGCTTTGTCAGTCAGCACTAAGGATCAAAGTAGAGATAGTTTGTTGCTGTCCTACAAGACACCACAAGGCATGCTGGTCACTGATTGCTTTGTCAGTCAGCACTAAGGACCAAAGTAGAGACAGTGTGTTGCTATCCTACAAGACACCACCAGGCATGCTGGTCACTGATTGCTTTGTCAGTCAGCACTAAGGACCAAAGTAGAGACAGTGTGTTGCTATCCTACAAGACATAACCAGGCATGCTGGTCACTGATTGCTTTGTCAGTCAGCACTAAGGACCAAAGTAGAGACAGTTTGTTGATGTCCTACAAGACACCGCTAGGCATGCTGGTCACTGATTACTTTGTCAGTCAGCACTAAGGACCAAACAAGAAGACACTGAATAAATTCTACATCACACCAGTAATGATTCTTTCCTGTGTATACTATTTAATGTTGTTGTAGGTTATCCTTCTCAATAAATGATACACTATATATATATATATCACACTTGTAGGATTTGTCTTCCTCTATTATCTTGTGAGACCAGTTGATTAAATCACTGCAAGCAGCAGCAGCACTATCACTCACACTAAACTATGTATACATTTTTGTCTTTGTAGACTACTACTCAGTAATTGCAGCATTACAAACATCACACTTGTACAGCTTATTTTCTGTATGTATACTTTATCTCTTTCTAGGTGACCTACCAGAGTAAATGCAGCATGACAGACATATTTCCTGTATATATTATTTTATGTCTTTGTAGACTACCCCTTGTAGTAAATGCTGCTCATGGTGGTTTGCAAGTGACACTTTAGTTTTTCCTGACTGCGCTATTTATAGCTATCGTGACAGAGGTCAAGTGGTCAACTCCCTAACGGGAAAAAAACGTGGCGTTGTTTACTTTTGATAGGGCTTAATCAATGCTTTTAGGCTACTTTATTATTATAAATACCAGCTTTAATTTTGCATTAAACTAGACTAGAAATGTTAGAGTAAATTTTAGAACAAGAACAAACATTTTATCACAATTAGAACAGAAGATATAATAGTCTGAAATATTGTAAAATTTACGTTTTTTTAATATTTTGTTATGGTTTGTTTCTTATGCAATTTACACTAAAACGATCACAATCAACATACATAACAAATTACAGAAATCAAAAGTAGAAAACCTGCAGGAAATGGATATCATAGTTTTGTTTTCTGCGTCAAACATTAATTATTGAAACATTAAATTGCAAGTTCACATTTATTACCTTAAAATAACACACTCAATTGTCTCCAGAACATGAGAGCTAACTATTATTTCTCACTCATACATCACGATGGTCATGTAAAAATGAGTATGGTCATGAGTAAAACAAAATGTTCAATTTAATAAATAAAACATACACCTATTAAATGATTTCCACAGTCTGATAATTCTGTCACTCTCACGCGACAGCTGCCATAATTTGCTCTAGCCCCAAAATTTTGCTCAATTATCATTCACATTTCCTTTTTTTATAGGAGGAATCTGTACATCCACATATAGAGAATATTGTAACAAATGAGTTTGCATTATAAATTTTAATTGTGAAGTTATATTTTTAATACTGCTGGCGCGTCTTTCAATTTTCGAAATAGTGGAATGTACAAATTCTCCTCCTTGCTCTCCATGCATGCCCATTCCAAAGCCATGAGTTCTGATCCAGTCTGTGCAATGTTTTTCTAATATGTGCCTGCTGCAGGTCTAGTGAGTCAGCTGATGTTCCAGCAATATTTTTCCTAACAGTGTGGAGAGAGTGAGATCGCTTACGTTTTGTTGGCGTTCTGGTGACTGATGTTTCTCTTCTGTGTTTAATTAGTTTTTGTAGTACAATAGGCTGTCCTCTGGTTTTGCATTTTATGATATTATTTTGTGCTGTTTCTAGTTTTTTTCTAACAATGGATGTGAATAGGGTTTCTTCCTCCTTTGTTAGTGGTTGTGAAGGTGGCTTAGCAAGTAACTGTTGTTCTGTGATGTCGCTTTTGAAGACAGGCGAGGTGGATGTACTTGTCGTATGTATAACTGACTTGGTAGGTGTAGATGTGGCAACAAAAACTGGCATGCTAGGGTAAGTAGTGTTATCCACCTCCAAATGAATAATGGTATTGCCTTTAATGTCAGCTGACACATCAACCCCCAGCTGAACAATATCATCACTAGTGTGAGCAGGCACGTCAACCTACTGCTGTACAGAGCTATCCTGACTACAGCTAACTGACTGACTGACTACAACTAACTGACTGACAACAGCTAACTGACTGACTACAACTAACTGACTGACTAGACATGGAGGGGTCAGAAAGAACATCACAGGGGATATAGCAGCTTTTTGTTTTTAAAACACCAAAAGATGTCTTTGCAAAATAATTGCACAGTTGACATTCACTTATAGTTAAATTATGGTCATAGTCTTTTCGGATGAGCTGACTGTTTTCCGATAGTAAATTGGCTGTTTCAAGATACTTCTCATTAAGCCTCCTTTTTGCATTTTGTATTTGTACATAGACATAAAAAGAGGTGTCAGACAAGGTTGTGTGCTGTCCCCCTGCCTATTTAATTTATACACCGAAAAAATTTTCAAACAGATACAGGAAATACCAGGACTGAACATCAGTGGAAGGTCAATAAACAACCTTAGATATGCAGATGATACCGTGTTGTTAGCTGAAAGCGAACAGGAGTTACAAGAACTAGTGAAGCAGTGAACAGTATAAGTCATGAATATGGACTCGACATTAATATTGAGAAAACAAAAACTATGATAATTAGCAAAACAGACGATAAACCCACATTAAAGATAAGCATAAATGGGGAAATCCTGGAACAAGTCAAGAGCTACGTATATCTCGGTCATATAATAACAGAAGATGGCAGATGTGAAACAGAAATCAAGAAGAGAATAGGAATGGCCAAAGCTACATTCAACAACATGAAACATATACTGACATCCAAACAATTATCTCACAAATTAAAACTGAGAATCATAAAGTGTTATATATATTCTGCATTTCTGTATGGTGCAGAAACATGGACGATAAATAAGCAGTTGGAAGAAAGAATTGAGGCTCTTGAAATGTGGATATATAGAAGAATGGGGTGTATCTCATGGAAAGAGATGAAAACAAATAAGGAGGTCCTAGAAAATCTAGGGATGAAAAGAGAACTAATGAGGGAGGTCAAAGTTCGACAGCTAAAATACTTTGGCCACATAAAAAGGAATAACACCTTGCAGAAGACCATAACAGAAGGGAGAGTTGAAGGCAAACGTGCAAGGGGAAGACAGTGCTATAAGTGGGAAGACAACATCAAGAGATGGACAGGAAAGAGTCTATCAGAGTGCACCATCAAGACAAGAGACAGAAGACGTTGGAGATCCATTACAGCCAACCTTCGTTGTGGAGATGGCAACTGATGATGATGATGATTTGTAAGTAACACTTCCTACAAAATATAGTCGAATGCTCCGTCGGTTTATCATCTGATACATTAATTCCAAACACAAAGAACAGATCACTAACATAATTCGAACAGTTCATTGCATTCCGTTTTGAACTTTTTGTTTGGGAAGTTAATGCTCTCTTGCCACAGGCTCTGCACAGTGCACTGGCACAATTCCTACGATGCAACAAAGTATGTTCCATTTCGTTGTTATGTAGTATAGTTTACTTGTGTATGTATAAAGCTAATGGAATATTTGGGAGTATCAAGTCTTAACACCAGGCTGTAGAATGCTTTATCTGTGAATGAAAGAAGATATATAAACAGTTACTTAGAATTCTTTGGCAGCCGTTGTGTGCACAGGATTGTCTACCAAAGAACACTAATGGAACAGTCCTTATCTCACACAATAAAAAAAAAGACATTCATATTATAAATACAAGATTAACAAGACTTGAAAGATAGATTAAAGTATGTGGAAGTAATCTATCTATAGCTTTACATGTTTTCTGATGCTTATATACGTAGCTAAATATCATTATAAATGAATGAAAATGCAAAAACAGATGGTACTTTACAAAAAGTTATTTTTTTACAACCTTATTTAAGATTTGCGAGTATCAGAATGTGTTTACAGTGATTTAAATGTTATAAAATCTGGTGACAACATGCTCTCTTGTAATGCCAAACTCACAAAACTGACTACCACACATTCTCAAGATATGAAACCAAAAAAAAGAAAGTATGTGGAAATAATCTTTAGCTTCCCTTCGAGATGTCTATATAATTATAAACTCATAAGAATGGGCAGATTTTTAGATATTAGATTAATAAATAGATTATTTCTGTTATGAATTTCCTCAAATGATGACGCTGTTTTTAAAAGTCTGTAACTCTGTCAAATATAATTTCAAACAAATAAAAATGCAATCAAAAATAAAACACAGAACAAAGTTATAGTACACAAAAGAATTTTAGCGCTGTGTTTATCCAGAACGAATGTGTAATGATTTATATAATTACTAATTTTACACACACATCAGCTGATTTTCCCCGCCAAACTAGCAGTAGGCGTTTACGGTGCACAGGAAGATTTATTACCCGGTGTCAGAATTCCAGTCACTGAAACTAAAAGAGCACTCTGGTATATGGTACAAACAGCCATGTGCTATACAGACATCACAATTCTAAGGTATATTTCATGTATGTATTCTTTTATGACTTTGTAGGTGGCTTGTCTGAGTAAATTCTGCACCACAAACATCACACTTGTAAGGTTTATTTCCTCTATGCATTCTTTTATGTCTTTGTAGGTTACTTATCCAAGTAAATGTTGCTCCACAAACATCACACTTGTAAGGCTTCTCTCCGGTATGAATTCTTTTATGTTTTTGTAGACTACCACTCTCAGTAAATGCTGCACCACAAACATCACACTTGTAAGGCTTCTCTCCTGTATGAATTCTTTTATGTTTTTGTAGACTACTGCTCAGCGTAAATGCTGCATCACAAACACCACACTTGTAAGGCTTCTCTCCTGTATGTATTCTTCTGTGTGTTTGTAGGTTACCTATCTGAGTAAATGTTGCTCCACAAACATCACACTTGTAAAGCTTCTCTCCTGTATGTATTCTTCTGTGTGTTTGTAGGTTACCTATCTGAGTAAATGCTGCTCCACAGACATCACACTTGTAAGGCTTCTCTCCTGTATGTATTCTTTTATGCTTTTGTAGACTACCACTCACAGTAAATGCTGATCCACAAACATCACACTTGTAAGGCTTCTCTCCTGTATGTATTCTTTTATGACTTCGTAATTTACCAGTCTCACTAAATGCTGCTCCACAAACATCACACTTGTAAGGCTTCTCTCCTGTATGTATTCTTTTATGCTTTTGTAGACAACCACTCTCAGTAAATGCTGCACCACAAACATCACACTTGTAAGGCTTCTCTCCTGTATGTATTCTGTTATGCTTTTGTAGACTACCATTTTCAGTAAATGCTGCACCACAACCATCACACTTGTAAGGCTTCTCTCCTGCATGTATTCTTTTATGCTTTTGTAGGTTACCTATCCGAGTAAATGTTGCTCCACAAACATCACACTTGTAAGGCTTCTCTCCTGTATGTATTCTTCTGTGTGTTTGTAGGTGTCCTATCTGAGTAAATGCTGCTCCACAAACATCACACTTGTAAGGCTTCTCTCCTGTATGTATTCTTTTATGCTTTTGTAGACTACCACTCACAGTAAATGCTGCACCACAAACATCACACTTGTAAGGCTTCTCTCCTGTATGTATTCTTTTATGACTTCGTAATTTACCAGTCTCACTAAATGCTGCTCCACAAACATCACACTTGTAAGGCTTCTCTCCTGTATGTATTCTTTTATGCTTTTGTAGGTTACCTATCCGAGTAAATGTTGCTCCACAAACATCACACTTGTAATGCTTCTCTTCTGTATGTATTCTTCTGTGTGTTTGTAGGTGTCCTATCTGAGTAAATGATGCACCACAAACATCACACTTGTAAGGCTTCTCTCCTGTATGTTTTCTTTTATGCTTTTGTAGACTACCACTCACAGTAAATGCTGCACCACAAACATCACACTTGTAAGGCTTCTCTCCTGTATGTATTCTTTTATGACTTCGTAATTTACCAGTCTCACTAAATGCTGCTCCACAAACATCACACTTGTAAGGCTTCTCTCCTGTATGTATTCTTTTATGTTTTTGTAGATAACGGCTCAGAGTAAATGCTGCACCACAAACATCACACTTGTAAGGCTTCTCTCCTGTATGTAATCTTTTATGTTGCTGTAGGTCATCTTTCACAGAAAATGATGCTCCATTAATGTCACACTTGTAGGACTTGTCTTCCTCTATTTTCTTGTGAGACTGAGTGCTTAAATCTCTGCAAGCAGCAACAGGTCTGACAGTCACACAAAGCTGAACATTTATCTCACTGGCAGAAAATGGTTTACTACAATTTATGTTACAGATTTGATTTTTACAAACTGACATTTTACTGTGTAGGTTGTCAAACATTGTAGCAGTCCTATCCTGACTGTTGATGAGTTTCACTGATGCTTCATTACCATTGAGTCTCTGGTTGATGCAATCTTCTCTTGCAACATTATTAAAAGTGGCATCTCTAATCTTATTCACTGCTTCATTCACGTTATTTACACTGTCCTGTCGTAACACATTCTGAAGATCACTACATATATTATCAAACTCCGAGCCTCCATCTCTGTGTACTGCTTTCACATGCTTATCCAGGACATCAAGTTGGAAGAAATGAGTGTTGCACAGATGACAAGAATAAGAACCTGTAATTTTAAAAATAATGAGCAAAGATAAATAATTAAATGCATGTCTTACATGTCTAGTTAAAATTTGTTAGCAAAGCGTAGTTACAAACACATAAGCACAATTTCCTGATAATTATGTGATTGTTATTCAGTATCAACATCATAGCAATCCAGGCAAACACATTGGTGCTAGGTCTTTCTCAGCAAATGTTAAAGTGTATGAATGCTTACTATACTGTAGCATCCTGATTGTATACATGTCGGATGCATCCTCTCATACGTCATACCTGCTAGTCTTATGTTTGGTGCCACATTCCAGCTATCTTAGCCTTGTTGATTCATCTACTGCAGTGTTGTTTTCTAACAGATAATTATTAGCTGTTCTCAGTATCTCCCCCTTGTACAGGACCAGTGTCTCCGCTATGGGTGCACACAAAGCTAGTCTTTCAGCACTTATTGTCGTGACATATGCCTGAATGACTTGTACAGTAGATTCACATAAGCTTCTGAAGATCAAGGCCTCTATAATATTTTCTATTCACGCAACAGACATCCATTTTGAACCTTTAAAAGCATGGACTGAGAGTGTGACACATAACTGCCCTGGTTACTGCAGTAACAGCCTCTATGTAGACATTAAGCAAGTTTAATTAAAATTTGTAAATAGATTTAATTCTCCAAGAAAGGTCCACTCGCTGCTTAGTATTAAATGTCACGCTGTACAGATATTGAAATCAAGTACACTTATGTAGCCAAAATATGAATTTAAAATTATAACATTGCTATTATACATACCTTTCTCATCTCCAAATAAGCATAACTGTTGTTGACTTTCTGGCATGTCCAGGAAGCCAGAATACTGTATCTCAGTTTCAGTACAGCTGTTGTCACAATCAGCCTGAAACAAATTTTGATCAATCCTGGCATTTATGACACATCATCATTATCACTTTTAGCTCCCTAAACAGCCTAGGCCTTCAGCAAATGTATGCCAACTCCTCTTGTTGTATACTATCAGCTCAAGGTGTCTCCATGACTGACTCTTATCTTTGACTTTTGTATCCAGTTCTCTACTATGTGTGTTTTTGAGTCTTCCAAAAACTCTTACCCTGGACATTTCAGACTGCTTTAAACTAGAGCTATATAATTGAACGGCCTTGACATTGGAGTTGAAGATTGAGATTTTTGTGTTGGACTTGATTTCTCTTCATATTTATGGCACTAGTAATACTTACTTACTTAATTAGTCATTCCCCTTCTACTGTGAGGTGTTGAGGTTTGGAAGAGAGAGCGCTTGACTATCCTATCGGCTGTCTTCCTAATCTTCCTGGTTCCATTCTAGTCTTCAGTCCATCAAAGATTGCCTAATGTTGTCCTCCCAGTGGACTCTTGGTCATCCTGGAGGTCTGAATCCCTGGCTCTTAGTTTCCCATGCTTGTCATGGTAGCCAATCTTCTCCCATTCTGCAGACATGGCTAAACCTTCTTAGTTGGGACTGTTCTACTTGTGTCTGCAGGGGGTGGGATTTTAGGTCTTGACATATTGTCTGGTTTTGGACCATGTCTCTTCTTTTTACTTCAACCACCTTCCTCAGATACCTTATTTCTGAGGTTTGGATCTGGCTTTTGTGTGTTGTAGTCATTGCCCATGACTCGCATCCACATGTCAAGATTGAGACATAGATGGAGTGGTATACTGCCATCTTCATTTTCTTACCAACCTGTCTCTTGCTGAGGAATCCTCGATTTATGGCCTGAAAAAGTCTCCCAGCTGCTGCTTTTTGGTTGGCCAACTCTTCTCTGATGCATCTCTTTATAACAGTTCCAAGGTATTTAAAGTGGTCGACCTGCTCCAGGACCTGTTCTCCTAGCTTAATCTGATGTCTTCTTTCTTCTCGTGATATCACCATGGATTTTGTTTTTAGAGCTGCTTATGACCATCCCTTTAGCTCTTCCTTCCAGACTTGCAGGTTGGATTGGAGATGTACCCCACTGAATACTTTCTTGTTCTCTCCTTACATGCCTTGATGACATCATCCATGAGGAGTATGAAAAGAAAAGGTGACAGGATATCACCTTGTCTTACACCAGTGGTGGTCCTGAACTCTTGTAACATGGTTTGCCATCCTCACAAAATTTCTGCAAGACTTGTAGAAGCTCTGTATAGCATGAATCAGAGGTGCTGGAATGTTCTTCCTTACCAGACAGTCCCAAAGTTTGCTCCAGGGGACCATGTTAAACGCCTTTTCCAGATCTATGAAACAAAGATGGTGTTACGTGCAGTCTTTGATATCTTACAATATTATACATTGGTATACTTGTTATGTTCGCAAATATTTTGTAAACAAAATAGTGCTTAAGGAAAAGTCATTATTGAGTTACTTCCCTTGAAAGTTGTGTCGGCTTTTTCGATCGAACTCCGCGGATAAATCCAGTTTTCTGCGATTTATTCTTTGTTTGGGTAGTAATAGATTGTTCTTGCTTCGGAATATCTATGGCCTGAATTTATGTGTATTGTGTGTCTGAGTAGGACGAGTCTGTCTTATATCTGTATATCTTTACATATCTAAGTCGAACTATATGTTCTGTTGTCTCTAGGGAGGTCAAAGGCTATTCGGCGGATGTGTCGCTAGAGTGTGGTGTGATTTGGCTTCGTCCTGATAGGGACTGTGTTTTCTATGTCGGCCTGTCGCCGGGGAAAAAGTGATCTCAGTGGTTTTGGGGAAAGTGATAGTCGTCTAGACCTATCGTGTATGCTTTACCCCAGTGTTCATTCTTATTACCAAGGAATGGCAAATTCATATTTCTGAAAAACCAAGGTAATAAAAGATACTCTTTGAACTCTCGTACGTAGCCACCATTTTCGATAGGTACGATTTGAATGTCTAAGAGAATATATTTGACTCGATGAAAACGACTTCGATTCCTAGCAGCACTATACCCTGTAGAATGCAGTCAATTGTTCATGACCAAATCTACAGAGCAATGAAAGATTTAATGAATGACTAACTTTAGGACAGATTCATTATCTGTATCCAAACGTGAGTGACAGCTCACGAGTGAAGCCATCTTGGAACCAAAACATGTAGTGACTTTCAAGAAGAGAAAAGGGATGCCCGTATTATCGCTTGATTAGTCCAGAGATCACTGCTACACATGAGAACCCATTGCTAGCGGTTCAATATTATTATATGGAAAAATATGTGCTGAACATTAAGTTGGAGAATCGTCGCTAGACGAGATTAGGTCTAGAAGCCATCTGAAATATTATTTATAAGCTGACGTGCTCAGTCAGTGAAGTCAGTTGATATATATGTATGGGCGATACTGAGTGCTTGGCTACTGACAGTCCATTATACAATTATTCTACATGAGTGCCCATGTAACATTGCAAGACCATTTATCCACTGTACTATGATGTATTATGCCAACCTGTGATTTGTCACTATCTGTGCTGTCGAGTGTATACGTCCAATTAAACTGTAGAAAGGTACACAGTCGTTGGTGTCGATGACTTCCAGCCATACATGAGTGTGAGAAAAGAACATTTGTCAACACCACGAACCCTTATTATCATTCGCACATTATACACTCAATCCATGTCTACACACCACTGCGTAGGTCAAGTTGACATTCCATACACTACAGTGGAGCAAACGACACCATAGAGATCTTATCAACTGATGATGATGATGTCTGCTTCCATCCACTTATATTTATCTTTTGGTGGATATCACTAACTGGAATAAATTGAGGACTTTATCAACTGGTGGACCAGCTTTCTGGGTTTGACCTCGCAGAAGTTCAGAAGTCAACAGATTACCGATACCAGACCGTTTCCTGTGGCTGATACGACATACTTGCAGTATTGGTTTGCTATTTGTCAACACTTTGTCACGTGACCTGTCAAGTGAATGCAGTATGTAGGTCAGCGTTGTTGACATTTTTACATTAGACATTACAGAGTTTCACAGAACAGTTGGATCAATTCTTGTCAATATTAACAGGAAGACAGTATGAGTGAACTAAGAAGTCCTATTTTCATCGATGGATCTTCTTGTTTTCTGTATATGAACTTTAATATTTAAGGCCAGAATGTTTAATTGAATAAAGTGGCAGTTTGTTTATTTTCATAAAAATAACTTTGCCATTACTGTAAAACTGAGCCTATTTTGCAACACATACTATCATACACATAATTTATATATATTTATGTTTACATGTTATTTGTTTGTATAGTATGTTAGTTTCTATGTCAGCGGGTTGTGTTTAAGGTTGGGCGGCGTCCTCACAACAGTATATCCCACGTCATAGAGGGTCCGTTGTGGGCGTTTTCTATAGGTGCAATTTTCTTGATTGAAAATTTGCTGCGACAACTGTTGCTTTTGTGTTAGCTGTGAAGACTGTAATTATTGTTATTTTTGTAATATTTCTTTGTTCTTTAGTTTTGTTTTGATTTGTTTGTAATTTGTTGGTCTAACCTTTTCTATCTTTCAGTTCTATTCACAATTTATATTCATATACTGTGACGTCATTTGTGTTGTTATTCTTTGCAGATTCAGTGATTATTTTCATTGATTTCCCTATTTGATTTATTTTGATTTCTGCAAACGTTCTTGTATTGTCAGTCCTATTTGTACTTTATGTATTCTGTTGGTTGACATATGTTTTATATAGGTATATTTCATAAGACACAATTGCCTGTGCACTGCACTTGGATTATGGTATAAACCAGTACCTGATTATTATTACTGTTATACAAGACCTTATTAAGGCTTGTGACCCACAGATATTGGGATAGTATACTGATTAATCAAGTCATTAAGAACTTGTGGTATTATTATTATTTCAGGTGATTAGTATTATTGTTAGACACCATGTCTACATTAGAATACTTCATTATACAAGGGAAAGCCCTTGATAAAACTGGTCAACAATTAGAACAATTGGCTGTTGCTCAATATGACAAAGCATTAGCTGCAGAAGAGAAAAAAGCTGCTGCAGAAGAGAGAAAAGCTATGGCGGAAGAGAAAAGATTAGAAAGAGAAGCTGAGGCTGCTGCTGAACAAAAGAAATTGCAGATGCAGGTGGAGGAAAGGAGATTTGAAGCTGAACAAAAAAAATTAGAAAGAGAAGCTGCTGCGGAACAAAAAAGATTAGACAGTGAAGCTGAACAAAAAAAGATTAGACAGGGAAGCTGAACAAAAAAGATTAGACAGAGAGGCTGAAGAAAAAAAAGCAATAAGAGAACATGAATTTGAGTTGGAGAAATTAAGATTGACAAGTATGAGTAATATTAATCAGGCATCTAGTGGTAATGGTAAACCTTCTACTTACAAGGTTAAGGTTCCACCGTTCAATCAGTCCAGTGACGATATTACATTCTGGCTGGATAGATTTGAACGTTCTTGTCGTACACATAATGTGGATAAATCACAATACGCTAATCAATTATCAGAAAACTTGAAAGGTGAATCTTTGACTAGATTATGCCTTGTAGGAGAAGCAGATAAGGATAATTATGATGTCATTAGGGCGGCTTTGATAAAAAAATATCAGCTAAGTGAGGAAGGCTATCGCCTTTTATTTAAAACGATGGTGCCTGAGACGGGTGTAGAATTCTCAGAATTCACTGCAAAGGCACGTCTCACAGTTGATCGTTGGATTGAGCTTTCCAAAACAGAAAAAAACGTATGAAGGACTTATGGATTTGTTGCTCAGAGATAAGATTATGTCATGTGTGAACAAACCTTTCCTTGAATTTATACATGAGCGTAAACCCAAATCTCTAAAAGAAATGGAAGAATATTGTTCCCAATATGTCACTGCACACCCCGACGTGACTTTTGGCAACACTAAGATTAAGGAGAGTATGCCAGTTGCTTCAGCAACACCATACAATCCCAATTATTCACACAGATTTCAGGGACCTCAAAACAGATTTGATAAAAAAGGTAACCATAATAGTTATCAAAACCAAGGTAACCAATCATTTCAGGGTTCTTCTTCAAAGAACTGGAGACGACCTGATAGCTCTCGACACAGGGGCGGTCATAATTATAGGAATTTCCGTAGAGGAAGTAATTATAGAAACTATCAGGGTTATCCATCTTGGAGTCAACAAGATCATAATTACAGAGATACTCATTATAATGAATATGATAATGGTAACCAAGGGAACTATGACTCAAACCCAAATAGGGGTTACAATAGAGGTAACAATAACTACAGAGGTGATAATAACCGAGGTAGATCTCAAAACAAAAGACATAAACCACATTTTCAGGCAAACTCTGTACAACAAGAGTCCCATGAAGCCTATAAACAGAGTAAAGATAATAATGATGCTAGTAATATGGCATGTGCCGCTTTTGATTTTGGGAGAGCATCTCAGTGCCCCCAATGCAAAACGTTATTTGAGCCAACCACAGTGTCTACTTTAAGCTGTGGCCATCCTCTTCCTGCTCTTCCGGCATCAGTCGCGCATGATGGAAGAGGTTCTCTTGTCTTACATAAGGGTTTAGTGAATAACAATCCAGTCTCTGTGCTATTTGATTCTGGATGCACCACAATTGGTGTTAGGCAGTCACTCGTAGATCCTTCCCGCGCCACTGGACAAGTAGTCAAATGTGTAACATTTGGCGGCACATTAGAGAAATACTCTACTGCTATCATTAGGATTGCTACTCCTTTCTTTACAGGAGATGTACACGCATGTCTTCTTCCGAATCCGATCGCTGACCTCATCATCGGTCGCATTCATGGAGTCAAGGAATGCACTCCGCAACAAATTTCCATGTGGGAAAGGCAAAACATGCAGATTGCTAACGCTGTAGTCACTAGAGCTCAGGCTCTTAATATGCCTCAAACTTCATCTACTGAAGATAATGAAGTGCATAACCAAGATAATCCCTTGGTAATTTCTCGTGACTCGTTTATAAAACAGCAAGAAGATGATCCCACTCTGAAGAAATTCTTCATTCTTGCAACTAAAGGTGATCCGAATAAAGACACAAGTCGTAAATCGTGGATTACAAAGAAGAATGGCGTACTTGTACGTATGGTTCAAGACTCCATTACGTCAAGTCATTCTCAAATCCTGGTTCCCAAGAATTTGAGAGTTAAAATTTTGCAGCACGCTCACGACTCTCAGTGTGCTGGACACATGGGTTTTTCCCGTACTAAGTCAAGAGTCCTTGCGGCTTTCTTTTGGCCATTGGTAAACAAGGACATACGGATTTATTGTCGATCTTGTAAAGTATGTCAGGAAGTTAAATCCAAAGGTCCACGGCATGCTGCACCCATTCAGGCGGCGAAAATTCCTATTCGGCCGTTCCAAAAAATGGCTATAGACATTATTGGTCCATTTAAGATCAAGTCTGCCAGAGGACATCAGTTTATCTTGACGTGTGTTGATATGTGCACACGTTGGCCAGAGGCTATTCCTCTGAAGAGCA
The DNA here is from genome assembly GCA_024509875.1 of Oreohelix idahoensis. Classification (NCBI taxonomy): domain Eukaryota; kingdom Metazoa; phylum Mollusca; class Gastropoda; order Stylommatophora; family Oreohelicidae; genus Oreohelix; species Oreohelix idahoensis. Next base: position 290,731 of record JAMPIV010017016.1, read on the forward strand.
TTACTACTGCTGATATTGCAGATGCTCTTTGGCTTATATTTTCTCGTCTGGGGTTCCCCGGAGAAATATTGTCAGACCATGGCACCCAACTAATATCAGATACCATGTCTCAAGTAATGTCTACTCTGCAGATAGATAGATCTTTAAGTAGTATCTACCATCCAATGTCTAATGGTATGGTCGAACGCCTTAATAGAACACTTAAAAACTTACTGGGGAAGATAACTGAGGATCATCCTCAAGACTGGGACAGAGTTTTACCTGCGGCCCTCTTCGCTTACAGAGAGGTACCCAATGAACATACGGGATTTTCTCCCTTTGAACTCGTCTTTGGCGCGCGTCCGCGTGGCCCTATGTCGTTGCTTCACGATCTCATAACATCTGACAATATTGACGATGACACAAAGTCATCCTACGAATATGTCATCGCGTTGAGACAAAAGATTATCGAAGCATGCAAATTAGCAACTTCTTCTTCTGAATTTGCGAAACAGAAGGCAAGGCAATTTGCCAATAAGAAGAGATGCTTACGACAACTTTGTCCTGGTGACAAAGCATTTGTATTACTACCTTGTAGGGAAAACAGATTACTTATTTCTTGGAAAGGTCCGTACGATATAATATCGAAAATTTCCGATGTCGACTATATTGTCGATATTGATGGGAAGCATAAAACCTTCCACATCAATATGCTTACTGAATTCCATGAACGTCCGGATTATTTGCAACCCATTTTCCAAGCAACGGACAATTCTCCAGTACAACATGGTCATTACTCATCACTGTCCGTGATACAGGATGAGGAAACAAGTTTTTCAGATGTAAATCTTCCTCTTCCAATGATCCCACTTCATTCTAGTGAATCATGGAAGAACGTTACTGTCTCTCCTGATTTGTCTCTAGGAGAACAGCGACAAGTTTCAACTATGTTGCAAACATTTCAGGATGTACTCACTAACATCCCTGGACAAACGCATGTCATTGAACATGACATTGTTCTAACTGACCACACTCCTATTAGGGTTAGACCTTATCCTATACCTATACATTTTCAAGCACAGGTCGAGAAAGAGTTGGATGAGATGATAGATTTGAAAATAATCGAACCATCCACCTCTGCATATTCTTCGCCGATGGTTATTGTGCGTAAAAAAGACAATAACATACGTCTTTGCGTTGACTATCGAAAATTGAATCAAGTAACGAAGTTCGATGCCGAACCTATGCCTTTACTGGAAGAGCTACTTACTCGACTCTCCAAATCTCATTTTTTCACTAAACTTGATTTGTCTAAAGGATATTGGCAAGTTCCTTTATCTGAACGCGCCAAACCTCTCACGGCTTTTTCAACACCTAGAGGTTTGTTCCAATGGAATTTTATGCCTTTCGGTCTTATGAACGCACCAGCTACATTCGTACGCATGATGCGCCGAATCCTATCTTATCGGTCAGATGTCATTGCATATCTAGACGACATCTGTCTTTTCAGCGATACTTGGGAAGATCACTATTCGGGGTTAGATGAATTGCTGTCTACTTTGCGTGAGCACAACCTGACAGCGAAACCCTCTAAAGCCTATATTGGTTTTAGCGAAATTTCTTTCCTAGGCCACCGAGTTGGTCATGGTTTCCTAAAGACAGAGGACCATAATACTAGTAAGATACTTAACATCTCAATCCCTAAGACTAAAAAACAGGTGAGAAGTCTGTTAGGTCTTATTCAATTTTATGGCAGATTCATTCAGAATCTATCCTCTATCATGGCACCTCTCTCAACACTTCTAAAGAAAGGTTCGCCTAATGTGGTCCACTGGTCTCAGGAATGCCAATGCTCTCTGGATAAGATTAAAACATTGTTTTCAACACCACCTATTTTAGTGCTACCCACTAAAGATAAGACATTCGTTCTTCGTAGTGACGCTTCATCCACTGGGATTGGAGCGGCACTAATGCAAGAGTACTCTGGAACTCTGCATCCTGTAATGTATATTTCCAAAAAACTTAATGCGGCAGAAAGGAATTATTCGGTTTTAGACCGTGAGCTATTAGCTATGGTTTGGTCGATCCTCAAACTACAGAGATTCCTTCTAGGTGCACATTTCATAGTAGAAACTGACCAAAAAGCTCTTACTGCTATACAGAGTAAGAATTTGAAGAGCTCGAGGTCTACTCGATATGCAATTGCTCTTCAACCTTTTCACTTCTCTGTGCGAGCTATTCGTGGATCAGATAATGTGATGGCAGACATTCTGTCAAGATGCCCACATGATTCCACATAACTATTAGGGCTTAGACTTCTTGATATGTCTAGTTCTATAGTAGTTCCTTTTCTATATCATGATAGATACACATTCGTAATTTAATAATATAATGATTGTATCACTACATAGCGGTTCATTGATGTTTATTCACCGCTGTGCTTTGATGATTTTTTCTTCATAAATCATAAATTTAAGATATCTAATATGAAATGATGATATGAATTTTTTTTTAGGCATTGTGTAATTGCCAGAATTGTATTATACTTTGATGACACCTTCCTGGAAAAATATACTTGTAGAGAAATAATTTCTCTCAGTTTATGAGACACATTCTCACCAGTCGCTCGATAAGTCGACTTAGCCTCATATTAGGCGTTATAGGTATTCCTGATATTTTCATCTGCGCATTATTCATGCGTTGTGAGCCTATTGTACGTTGCTCCTAGATGTATTTCAAAAAAAAAAAAAATGTTCCATTTTTTTTCCCCCGGGAGATGTGGTAAGACTGTTACGTGCAGTCTTTGATATCTTACAATATTATACATTGGTATACTTGTTATGTTCGCAAATATTTTGTAAACAAAATAGTGCTTAAGGAAAAGTCATTATTGAGTTACTTCCCTTGAAAGTTGTGTCAGCTTTTTCGATCGAACTCCGCGGATAAATCCAGTTTTCTGCGATTTATTCTTTGTTTGGGTAGTAATAGATTGTTCTTGCTTCGGAATATCTATGGCCTGAATTTATGTGTATTGTGTGTCTGAGTAGGACGAGTCTGTCTTATATCTGTATATCTTTACATATCTAAGTCGAACTATATGTTCTGTTGTCTCTAGGGAGGTCAAAGGCTATTCGGCGGATGTGTCGCTAGAGTGTGGTGTGATTTGGCTTTGTCCTGATAGGGACTGTGTTTTCTATGTCGGCCTGTCGCCGGGGAAAAAGTGATCTCAGTGGTTTTGGGGAAAGTGATAGTCGTCTAGACCTATCGTGTATGCTTTACCCCAGTGTTCATTCTTATTACCAAGGAATGGCAAATTCATATTTCTGAAAAACCAAGGTAATAAAAGATACTCTTTGAACTCTCGTACGTAGCCACCATTTTCGATAGGTACGATTTGAATGTCTAAGAGAATATATTTGACTCGATGAAAACGACTTCGATTCCTAGCAGCACTATACCCTGTAGAATGCAGTCAATTGTTCATGACCAAATCTACAGAGCAATGAAAGATTTAATGAATGACTAACTTTAGGACAGATTCATTATCTGTATCCAAACGTGAGTGACAGCTCACGAGTGAAGCCATCTTGGAACCAAAACATGTAGTGACTTTCAAGAAGAGAAAAGGGATGCCCGTATTATCGCTTGATTAGTCCAGAGATCACTGCTACACATGAGAACCCATTGCTAGCGGTTCAATATTATTATATGGAAAAATATGTGCTGAACATTAAGTTGGAGAATCGTCGCTAGACGAGATTAGGTCTAGAAGCCATCTGAAATATTATTTATAAGCTGACGTGCTCAGTCAGTGAAGTCAGTTGATATATATGTATGGGCGATACTGAGTGCTTGGCTACTGACAGTCCATTATACAATTATTCTACATGAGTGCCCATGTAACATTGCAAGACCATTTATCCACTGTACTATGATGTATTATGCCAACCTGTGATTTGTCACTATCTGTGCTGTCGAGTGTATACGTCCAATTAAACTGTAGAAAGGTACACAGTCGTTGGTGTCGATGACTTCCAGCCATACATGAGTGTGAGAAAAGAACATTTGTCAACACCACGAACCCTTATTATCATTCGCACATTATACACTCAATCTATGTCTACACACCACTGCGTAGGTCAAGTTGACATTCCATACACTACAGTGGAGCAAACGACACCATAGAGATCTTATCAACTGATGATGATGATGTCTGCTTCCATCCACTTATATTTATCTTTTGGTGGATATCACTAACTGGAATAAATTGAGGACTTTATCAGATGGATCTCACTCTTATACTCAAGGGCCTTTTCACTCAGGTGTCGGAGTGTGAAGATTAGGTCTTGAGTACTTTGGTTTGCTCAGAGTTCGCACTGGACCTCATCCAATTGTGGCTTAGCTAGGCGTCTCTCTGCTCTAGGATTCTAGACTAGATTTTACCAGGGACACTGAGAAGGGATATGTCTCTTTGGTTTCCGCATTGTTGATTGTCACCTTTTTTGAAAATTGGTGCTATGATGGCAATCTCCCAATCTTTTGGAATGATCTTGTTGCCCCACGCAACCTTTGTAGGACCCTTAAGAGTAACAGGTCGCCTGATGCTCCCATGTACTTAAATATTTCTGGTGTTATACCGTCATGCCCAGCTGCTTTGCCCCTCAGTTTTACAACCACAATGTGCTCTGAGAAAAAGTTCCATCCCTTGATACTATCTTTTTTGTTTTTGGCCACAATGCAACCCACACCCCCTTTAGCTCTTTCAGATGTGGGTACACCAATGTAGAGCAACGTGTTGCCATCGAGATCCATGACTGCATGTCCCTTTTTCTTTGTTTCCCTTATGGCCAGGATTTCTAGTTTTGCTCTCATCTCTTCCACCAGCTCCTCTTCTTTCCCATTTACACTTCTTGTGTTCCAAGTTCTATACGTCGTAGTCCATTACAGTTTGTTGCCTTTAGAATCAGTTCAGTTTTCTCTCTTGTAGTTTGCATAATCATAGCCACCCTCCTCTTTTTTCAGCCAGGCTTGGGACCAGCCTAGGCAGAGTTCACTTGTAATACTTACTTACTTAGACGTTCCCCTTCTACCGTGAGGTGTAGAGGTTTGGAAGAGAGAGCGCCAGACTATCCTATTGGCAGTCTTCCTCCTGGCCTGGTTCCATTCTAGTCCTCGATCCTTCAAAGATTGTCTAATGTTGTCCTCCCAGCGGACTCTGGGTCATCCTGGGGGTCTGGATCCCTGGCTCTTTGTTTCCCATGCTTGTCATGGTCTCCAGGACCTGTTCTCCCAGCTTAATCTGATGTTTTCTTTCTTCTCGTGATATCACCATGGATTTTGTTTTAGAGCTGCTTATGACCATCCCTCTCTTCTCCAGCTCTTCCTTCCAGACTTGCAGGTTGGATTGGAGATGTGACTCTGATTTAGCAATCAGGGCAACATGATCAGCAAATGCCAGCTCCGAAATATAGACCTGTCTCATCTTCCAGTACCCCACTGAATACTTTCTTGCTCTCTCCTTACATGCCTTGATGACATCGTCCATAAGGAATATGAAGAGGTAAGGTGATAGGATATCACCTTGCCTTACACCAGTGGTGGTCCTGAACTCTTCTGACTTATGGTTTGCTGTCCTCACATAATTTCTGCAAGACTTGTAGAAGCTCTGTATAGCATGAATCAGAGGTGCTGGAATATTCTTCCTTGCCAAACAGTCCCAAAGTTTGCTCCAGGGGACCCTGTCAAACGCCTTTTCCAGATCTATGAAACAAAGATGGATCTCACTCTTATACTCAAGGGCCTTTTCACTCAGCTGTCTGAGTGTGAAGATTAGGTCTTGAGTACTTCGGTTTGCTCGGAATCCACACTGGACTTCATCCAATTGTGGCTCAGCTAGGCATCGGAGTCTCTGCTCTAGGATTCTAGAGTAGATTTTACCAGGGATACTGAGAAGGGATATGCCTCTGTGGTTTCCACATCGTTGATTGTAACGCTTTTTGAAAATCGGTGTTATGATGGCAATCTCCCAATCCTTTGGTATGGTCTTGTTGCACCATGCTGCCAGTAGGACCCTTAGAAGCAATAGGTCGCCTGATGCTCCCATGTACTTAACCATTTCTGCTGCTTTGCCCATCTTGATTTCCTCCAGTGCTGCCTTCAGTTCTTCCATCGGCTACCACGACAAGCATGGGAAACAAAGAGCCAGGGATCCAGACCTCCAGGACGACCCAGAGTCCGCTGGGAGGACAACATTAGACAATCTATGAAGGACCGAGGACTAGAATGGAACCAGGCCAGGAAGAAGACAGCAGATAGAATGGTCTGGCGCTCTCTCTTTCAAACCTCTACACCTCACGGTAGAAGGGGAACGACTAAGTAAGTAAGTATTGTCATGGCACAATGTCAGGAGGCTGAGTATTGAATTTATCTTCACTCCGTTCATTCGTATCTAACGGGACCATGGACATAAAATGTTTATCATTTCTTCAGTTAACGCCCTTTGCTTCATACTCATAACCCTCCAGTCCCAAAGGAGAATAGGCCTTCAACAAACACATGCCATGTCCTCGTTTCATGTGCCATCATCTCAAGTTCTTTCCACGTTCTCCTTTTCATTTCACCTCTGTTTCCAAGCTCTGTTCTCCATGAGCTTATTGGTCTACCTCTGCCTCTCTTGCCCTGGGGGTTCCAGAAAAAGGACTGCCTTGTAATGCTATCAACAGATTTCCTCAGTGTCTGTCCTGTCCATTGCCATTGTCTTCTTCTCATCTCTTGTTCCACTGGCACTTGTCTGGTTCTTGTCCTCAGTTCTATGTTGGTAACCTTGTAATACCATTTTAATCCCTCTATTCTACGTGAGCACCCATTTATGAAAGTCTGTAGCTTTTTGGTTGTTGTCTTTGTTATTCTCCATGCCTCAGAGACATACAATAGGATTGACTTCACATTTGAGTTTAAGATTCTTATTTTCATGTTGGATCCAATTTCTCTTGATCTCTATTTATTTTCCAATGCGATGAAAGCTCCTTTTGCTTTTTGTATTCTTATTTTGATATCACTGTTTATCCCTCCAACTTTGTCTATATTGCTGCCAAGATATGTGTTCGATTCTACATCTTGTATTGGTGTTTCTTCAAGTTCAACCCTGTTATCATTACCTGCATTTATTCTCATTATTTTTGTCTTTTCCCTGTGTATTTTCAGACCCAATTGCTGTGACCTCTCATCGAGTGTTTTAAATTTGTCCTGTGTCTGATTACGGTTATGGAACAGAAGAGCCAAGTCATCAGCAAAATCCAGATCATCTAACTGCTTAGCCAGAGTCCACTGGATTCCATTTCTGTTGTGTGTTGTCGATGTTCTCATAACCCAGTCTATTGCTAGTAAGAAAAGAAATGGAGATAAGAGGCATCCCTGTCCCACTCCTGTTCTTATCCCAAAAGGTTCTGCAAGCTGTCCTTCATGAAGAACTCTGCATGTCATGTCTTCATATGTTTTCTTTATTAAATTAATGATCTTCAGGGGAACTCCATAATGCCTCATCAATTTCCAAAGTGATTATCTGTCTACACTGTCAAATGCCTTTTCGTAGTCCACAAATCTGATGTATAGTGGTGAATTCCACTCCAGACTTTGTTCAACTATTATTCTCAAAGTGGCTATTTGGTCTGTACAGGATCTGTTTTGTCGAAAACCTGCTTGTTTATCTCTGTTTCTTGTCTATGGACTCTATTAATCTCTCAAGGATAATCCTGTTTAATACTTTTCCTGGCACTGATAGTAACATTATTCCTCTATAATTTGTGCACTCTTCTAAATTTCCCTACTAAGGCAACTTAACCAGATATCCTTCCTTCCATTCTGCTGGTATCTCTTCCTTTTCCCAGACTTAACCAAGTAATTTATATACCATCTCTGTAGCCATGATGATATCTGCTTTGTTGGCCTCTGCTGGAATGCCATCATGTCCAGATGCTTTTCCATCTTTTAGGAGCTGTATGGCACACAAAACCCCCAGGATATCTAGCCAGCAGAAGAAGAGCTACAAATTAATGGTGAAAGACCAACGAAGGAAGAAATAAAGAAAGTCATAAAACCCTTTGCTTACAACTATTATAATTCATAAATTGTATCCATTTTTCATTAAATTAAGAAGTACATTTCTTTCTGTTATGTAAGTTTTCCAAGCAATGATGTCTGACAAGGAAACTTTGAATAATTCTCAGCTACGTAAAGCTGATACTTAAATTTACACTGCGCTGCAATTGTTGTGCAAATTTCCTAAATCATGATTCTTGATAAGGGAGATTTTATAAATTCTCAGCTATGTAGAGTTCTTACTACCAATTTTTTCTACACAGAAGCCTTCCTTTAAATTATTTGTGCTAGATGATTTGTGAATGTTCTAGAAGATTTGTGTATGTTCTGACAGAATTGCTGACAAGGAAAGTTTGAATAATTCTCTGCTATGTAGAGTTCTTACTACCAATTTTGTCTACACAGAAGCCTTCATATAAATTATTTGTGCTAGAAGATTTGTGTATGTTCTAGAAGATTTGTGTATTTTCTAACATAATAATTGGTTAATGCTTCATTTGGATATGGAGAAAAGGCAAGTAGCTTCAGTTTTTTTTCAGTTACTATTCTGCTGTGGAATATTTGCTACCTACCTACATAATAATTTTCACAGTTCTTTACTAAATTTATTTACTACTTAATAAGTTTACATCTTAAGTATTTTCAGTGTTCCTTTCATTTCTTTGTTAAGTTTTTGTCTTTAATTGTATTTTTTTAAAACACTTATGTTTTTTATTTTATTATGGGATCATTTTTAAGCAATGCAATCCTACTTCTTGCAAATAGTAAGTTTCTTTTTCTTAGTTTTTTTTTTTACACATAGGTATATTTATTCTTAGTTAGGATTTTGAAAATTGCAAAAGAAATGTAAATAAAAGTTTAAAAAAAAAAAAAAATCAGGTTTTCCTGTTTTGGGACTATTTTCCAACCCTCCTTTTCAAACAAATCTCTTCATAATTTGGCTATTAATGTTCTCCTTTAAAATTCCTTCAATGTTTCTTTTACTTCTGGTTTCTTGCTACAAAAAAAAAAAAAAAAAAAGAAGTGCAAAACATTTTTTGATGAAATAATTACTTTATTTTATTTAGTACTATTCTCCTTACTTTTTGTTTAAGTATGGATGTGAAACAACACATGTTTATGTAATGTATCCCCTTACAGCATTATTTTATAGAGGAACGGGCTTTAGTAGTGTACATGCATGCATTTCAATACATAAGAATGTGTGATACTATGTGCATGTATGTATATAAATATGTATATTTTTTATCTTTTTTATGTCTGTTTTTAAATGCTTTGGCTTTTTATAATTTAAAATAATCTCATCCTTGAAATAAAAAAACAAAAAATGCACAGTGGTGGTTGTGGTAGCGGGCAGAAAGTCTGCATAACAAGAATCCCGATAAATTGGCCTGTGTCAGAACACTTACTTGTCACGTGACTGTAATAACAATAATGTCTACAAAGAAGCCCTTACTTAATTTTTTTTCCTTTAGAAGCACACCTCAATGCAACAATGAAGGTTAAACCTTCCTAAAACAATTCAAACCAAACGCAACTTGCACTCATTCCGACATGGACCAGGGCTAGTAAAACATATAAGGTTAATTAACTGTCTGATATAGTTTGTCTAACCAACAGTATATGCAACACATAAGGTTAATTAACTGTTTTATATAGTTTGTCTAAACAATGGCACATACAACATATATGGGTAATTAAATGTCTGATAAAGGATGTCTAAGCAAAGGTGCATACAACATATAAGGTTAATTAACTGTCTGATACAGTCAGTCTATACAATGGTACATACACCATATAAGGTTAATTAACTGTCTGATATAGTTTGTCTAAACAATGGTACATAAAAGGTTAATTAACTGTCTGGTATAGATTGTCTAAACAATGGTACATACAACATATAAGGTTAATTAACTGTCTGATATAGTTTGTCTAAACAATGGTACATACAACATATAAGGTTAATTAACTGTCTGATATAGTTTGTCTAAACAACGGTATATACAACATATAAAGCTAATTACACTGGACAACAACTAAAATGTATCCAAGAAAAACTTAGCTATTTTTAACTAATTTGAACATGCTGATCATGAATATGAACTTAAAAATCACAAATTAGCTTTAGTTTTCAAGATTCGGAGGGGGGTGCGGGGGGTGGGGGGGCGGGGCGGCGATGTGTGGTTCAGTAGGCTGGTGGCTTCACCTTTCTGATGCAAATGACCCAGTCCTTCTCTTTTCTATAGCCCTGGCACATGATTCCCCATGAGACGGATAGCCTTGAGCACCAATTGGATGACACAATCTGTAACAATCATTGCAACTATATTTCCTCCTTGTCATCATTTGTGTTGTGGATTCTGTGAATGCAGACGAGTCATTCAAGATGCCTCATGAATGTGTGAACAGTGAAGATTATTTTTGCTCTATTTGCGGACAAATAACTTTGCTATCACAAAGGTGACCCATTACCTCGATGATAAAGAAAACTTACAGCCTTTATTTTGGTTGTGAGATCGGTGACCAGGACCGGTATTGGGCCCCCCACATATGTTGTCAACTTCTCCAATTGGGCATGGTATTTCTAAGAAGAAAAAGCTGGCATGTGACCTATTTGACTATTCCCTCTGCTATGTGGCCAGTGCCTCACGGGGAATGATTTCCTGTTCTGGACCCACCAGAATCTTATACTCTAAATGATAAAGCAGATAATAAGGCCAGTCAACATCCATCACCTTTGAAAGCATCTGCATCAAGAGATCCTGATTTCGTGCCTATTAAAGAGTCTGTACAGCCACATAAAATTACCCAGAGTGAATTGAATGATCTAGTGAGAGATCTGGAATTGCCAAAATATAAAACAGAGCTGTTGGGGTCCAGACTGCAGCAATGGAATCTTCTAGAAGAGAATGTGCATGTGTCTGTGTTTCGTGCTCAGCAAAAAAATCTGCTTTCATATTTCAAAATGACAGATAACCTCATTGCTTGCATTGATATAGTGGGTCTGATGGCAGCACAACACATCAACTACAAAGACGACGATTGGAGGATGTTCATTGATTCGTCCAAGTTGAGCTTAAAAGCTGTGCTGCTCCATAATGGTAATGTTTTACCATCTGTTCCACTCGGGTATGCAGTCCACATGAAAAACATGCACAACAACATGAAACAGCTGTTACACACCATCAACTATGACAAGTATAAGTGGCAGATTTGTGGTGACCTGGAGGTCATTGCCATCTTGATGGGGCTACAGCTGGGTTACACAAAGTGTTGCTGTTTCCTCTGTCTGTGGGACAGCCGTGCCAGGACTTCACACTACAAGAAAAAGGATTGGCCCCAATTGACAGTCACTTGAAATGGGGAAAAAGAAGGTACTTAACAAACCACTTGTAGCATCCCACAAAGATCTTGCTCCCTGTTCTCCACAACAGACTTGGACTAATGAAGAATATTGTAAAGGCCATAGATTGAAATGGGGCAGGATTTTTATACCTTCGTGTTAAATTTCCATGACTTAGTGAGGCCAAAATCAAGGAAGGTGTATCTGTCGGTCCACAGATACGTCAGCTCTTCCAAGAGCGGTGTTGTGATGATATCCTCAAAGGTAATGAATAGTTAGCTTGGAATGCTTTCCAGCAAGTGGCCACAAACTTTCTAGGAAACAATAAGGCTGACAATTACCAGGAGCTTGTAGAAACCCTCTTGCAGTGCTATGAGAGACTAGGGTGCAAGATGTCTTTGAAATTACTTTTTACACTCTCATCTGGATTTCTTCCCTGTTAACTGTGGTGCTGTCAGTGACGAGCATGGGGAACAATTTCATCAGGACATTACTACCCTTGAAAAAAGGTACCACAGAAAATGGAATGCAGCAATACTAGCAAACTATTGTTGGACCCTTGTGAGAGATGCTCCAGAAACTCATTACAAACAACAGGCAAAAAGGCGTCGCTGTGAATCATTTCTGCTATGAGCATTATTATCATTTGGTATGTATATGTGAATGTGTTAAACTAGTTTTATAGATATTTTAAAAATTAGAGCTAATCTGATGTTTTAACGGCCAATTTCACATTCAGCAGCCCAAACAACATAAAGGTAACTTGGTTTAATCTCAGATACACACAAAAAGTCAAAACTTGTTATCAAGTGTTATATGTCTGATATAGTTTGTCTAAACAATGGAAGGAAGAGCTAGAGGGATGGTCATAAGCAGCTCTAAGACAAAATCCATGGTGATATCATGAGAAGAAAGAAAACATCAGATTAAGTTGGGAGAACAGGTCCTGGAGCAGTTCGACCACTTTAAATATCTCGGAGCTATTATAGACCAAAAGGGAGGCATCAAAGAAGAGTTGGCCACTAGAAAAGCAGCGGCTGGGAGACTTTTTCAGGCTATAAATCGAGGATTCCTCAGCAAGAAAGAGATTGGTAAGAAAACGAAGATGGCTGTATACCGCTCCACCTATGTCCCAGTCTTGACATATGGATGCGAGTCATGGGCAATGACTACAACCCACAAAAGCCAGATCCAAACCTCAGAAATGAGGTATCTGAGGAAGGTGGTTGAAGTACCAAGAAGAGACATGGTCCGCAACCAGACAATACGTCAAGGCCTAAAATGCCACCAGCTGCAGACCCAAATAGAACAGTCCCAACTAAGATGGTTTGGCCATGCCTGCAGAATGGGAGAAGATCGGCTACCACGACAAGCATGGGAAACAAAGAGCCAGGGATCCAGACCTCCAGGACAATCCAGAGTCCGCTGGGAGGACAACATTAGACAATCTTTGAAGGACCGAGGACTAGAATGGAACCAGGCCAGGAAGAAGACAGCTGATAGAATGGTCTGGGGCTCTCTCTTCCAAACCTCTACACCTCCCTCACGGTAGAAGGGGAACGGCTAAGTAAGTATATGTAAATGTGTAAAACTTGTTTTATAGATATTTAAAAAATTAGAGCTAATCTGATGTTTTAACGGCCAATTTCATATTCAGCAGCCCAAACAACATAAAGGTAACTTGGTTTAATCTCAGATACACACAAAAAGTCAAAACTTGTTGTAAAGTGTTATATGTCTGATATAGTTTGTCTAAACAATGGTACTTACAACATATGAAGCTAATTAACTGTCTGATATATTTTGGGAACTGGCTGATTTAGTATGTCTAAACAATGGTATAGAATTGGATTTTGGAACGTCAGAACTATGAATGAGGCAGGAAAGCTGAGGCAGATAATAGCAGAGATGAGGAACTACAAATTACATATCCTGGAAATAAGTGACAGCAGATGGACTGGGATGAGGAGAATAAAAACAGCTACAGGTGAAACAGTATTTTACTCTGGTAAAGAGGATGGTCAGCACAATGAAGGTGTAGCCTTATCCCGAAGACAGGAATGGAAAGGTCTTTACTGGAATGGAAACCAATCAACAACAGACTGATAAGAACAAGACTGAGAGGGAGATTCACCAACACCACAATCATTCAATGCTATGCACCAACAAGCGACAACAATGAAGAGGTCAAGGATGAGTTCTATCACCAGCTACAAAAGGAAATGGAAACTGCACCTAGGTACAATCTAATTATAGTAATGGGAGACCTCAATGTGAAAGTTGGAACACACAATTCTTATATTGAAAGAGTAATGGGGAAATGCGGCAGTGGAACAGTAAATGAGAATGGGGACAAATTAATAAGCTTCTGCAATATTAACAACCTGGTCATTGGAGGAACACTTTTTCCACACAAAGAAGGGCACAAGTTAATATGGGAATCACCAAACGGATGGGACAGAAACCAGATAGATCACATAATGATCAAAGGCAGATGGAGACATGCATTACAAGACGCGAAAGTAAGAAGAGGCGAAGATGTTGGAAGTGATCATCACCTAGTAGTAGGCGACCAATGATGTCAACCAGAAACTCAACACCATCTCAACAATATCCAAAGAAAACAGTGAGTCATGCTTGGGATTCCAAGAAAGAAAGAGACAAGATTGGATAACACCAGAAATGTTAAACACCATTGCAAAGAGAAAGGATATGAAAAGAAAGAACACGAAGCTAAGCCTCTCAGGTTAAAGGAAATATATAGCGAACAGTACAGTCAGCTGGGCAAAGAAGTGAAACGTCAAACAAAAGGACATTTCTGGATGACCTTGCAAGACAGGCAGAAGAGGCAGCGCTGAGAAATGAACAAAGCAAAGTTTATTAAATAACATAAAACTATCAGCTGAAAACGAGATGCAAACAATATAACGTTAATGAAAAGACACGCGAGGAAATATCATCACCACAGGGGCAGGAAACAAGATGGACAGAGCATTTCAGAGAAACTCTGAACAAGGAACCACCAGAGACACAATTAAATGTTCCTGAGGCTGAAAATGATCTAGATGTTAATACTTACATTCCACAAAAGGAAGAAATCATCACGGCAATCAAAGGGTTTAAGAATGGAAAAGCTCCTGGCCATGATAACTTAAATGCTGTTATTTAAGGCAGACCCTGAACTAGGAGCCGAACTATTAGTACCACTATTTGCACAAGTCTGGGAAACTGAGACAACACCAACAGAGTGGAGTAAAGGAATAATTGTCAAATTGCCCAAGAAGTGTGACCTTGCAGACTGCAACAATTGGAGAGGAATTACTCTCCTCTCAGTTCCCAGTAAAATACTAGGCAGGATAATCATCCAGAGAATTTCAAAAGCAGTTGACCATAAACTGAGGAAATAACAAGCAGGGTCTAGAAAGAACAGAAGATGTGCAGATCATATATTCAACCTCAGGAACGATTTTGAGCAGTGCTTAAAATGTCAGAGGCAGCTATACATTAACTTTGTTGATTTTGAAAAGGCTTTTGGATCTTACACAGTATGCCTATGGAAAATACTTAGGGCTTATGGAATTCCCAGCTGCATTGTTTCCATTATAAAAAGCCTCTATTCTAACTTTCGAAGTGAAAATAGAAGTACGAGAGGGATGCCTCTTATCAACAACATTATTTTTGACAGCCATAGATTGGGTGATGCGCCAGACAACAGAAAGCAGCCCAAGAGAAATTAGATGGACAACGTTTTCTACAATGGAAGATCTGGAATATGCAGATGACATTGCACTACTTGTACATTCACATCAACACATTCAAGAAAAAACCAATAGACCAAATAAGTATGGCCAGCAGGTTGGTCTGAACATCAATCTGAAGAAGACAGAGGTCATCTCAATGTGGGCAATCCTGAGCCAATAACAATAAGGAACCAGAAGTTAGAACAGACAGGCACATTTACTTACCTAGGATGCATAGTAACACAAGATGGCGGAACAAGCAAGGACATTAACAACAGAATGAATAAAGCAAGAACAGCCTTTGCTTGTCTCAGCAACATTTGGAGGTCTTCTCAGTACAGCACAAACAAAAAATTAAGACTGTATGAGAGCTGTGTACTTTCTATGCTTCTCCATGGTGCGGAGTGCTGGAGAGTAACAGAGAAGGAAATGTCGAAACTGTCCTACTTCCACACAGTATGCCTAAGGAAAATTCTCTGAATCTTTTAGCCGAAATCCATCAGCAACCAAGAACTACTTATTCGGAGTAACCAGGAGGATGTGTACCATCATAGCTGGCAGATGCTGGAGTTGGGTTGGCCACATCCTCAGAAGGGACCCTGATACTATTACAAGAACAGCTATGCTATGGATCCCCAAAGGAAAGCAAAAGAGAGGCCAACCAAAAACAACCTGTTGGAGAACTGTGGAAGCAGAGATGCAAATAAAGAACCAAATTTGGGGCACTGTACGAAGGATTACCGCCGACCAAACAAGGTGGAATCAATTTGTTGCTGCCCTACAAGATGCCAACAGGTGTGATGGCCACTGACTTTTGACAGTCGGCGGCTATGGATCAAAGAAGAAGAAACAATGGTACATACAACATATAAAATTAATTAACTGGCTGATATAGTTTGTCTAAAGAACAGTACTTGCAACATCCTACCTCAATCTTAGCATCATGATTCTGGAAGCTTCCTTTATACTCCTGCTTATATTCATTAGAACCTTGATTTTGATTACATAACATAACATATTTTAATTATTACATACATTCTGACCGATTCTTTAATGTGTTTTGACAATCAGTTATGGCTATTATGAAGTACAAGAATGTTAGAAAAAAATATAGTCTATAGTTTTATAACTCAGTAAAATGTTTACTGACATAACAACGTACTTACAAGAAGAGACTATAAAAGTGTATACTAGGTCTTCTTAATAAGAGGTTGTTGTTTTGATAAACAAGGGTTGCTGAGCTTGTCACCCTTTTGCAGCTGATGAAAAGTTAAAGAATATGTATGTGTTCTGAGACTGCTAAATGGCACTGATTAAAGTGTTTGTGATTGGTGGTTAATAATCAATATAGACTTTAGCTCCCCAAAACACATGCCAATTCTTCCTGTCATGTGTCAACAGCTCAATTTCTTTCCATGTTTTCTTCATCAGTTTCTTCATCAAAATGAAGGGATGCGCACAGCCTTGGGCTGCATGCGATATACCCCTATTATGATGATGCAGCACATGCTTGGATTGCTGTCAATTAGATCCAGATATACGATGGCACAGGTAAAAGTGTATATGCGAGTCACCACAGACAAAAGACATATCGTGCATGGGAACATATATGACATGAAAGGAGTGAGAATAAAGACGGGGATGTCATAGATGGCGAAGACAGAGGAGATTATTAGACAGGTGACCCCAGTTGAAAATATATTCAAGGGAGAAGAGTGGAGTAAGTCAGATGAGAGCTGTATGAACTACCAGCAAGTCATTATCAGCCTTGGTAGAGAATGCAGAACTTGGGCCAATGGGAGAGCAGAGATGGAAATTGACCAGCTTATAAATGATAATGCTGGGGAAGATGATGCCATTGTGTACACTTCTTCTTCTTTGATCCTTAGCCGCCGACCGTCAAAGCAGTCAGTTGCCATCACGCCTAGTGGCGTCTTGTAGGGCAATAACAAATTTACTCCACTTTGCTCAGTCAGTGGCCATCCTTCGTACATTGCCCCAACTCTGGTTCATTCTTTGCATCTCAGCCTCCACAGTCTTTCACCATTTAGTTTTTGGTCGGCCTCTCTTTTGTTTTTCTTCAGGGGTCCAAAGCATAGCTGTTTTTGTGATGGCATTGGGATCTCTTCTGAGGACATGGCCAACCCAGTTCCAGCATCTGCCAGCTATGATGGTGTGCATGTCCTCTTGCTTGCTCCGGGTAAGCAGATCTTGGTTGGTGATGGTATTCGGCCAAAAGATTTGATGAATTTAGCACAATGAAGGCATAGCCATTATTCTACAGAAAGGATTGTGTACACTGATGGGTCCGTATTCTGTGGTAATAAATCAGGGTGGGGCTTCTCTGCTAGAGTAAAGGACAGAACCGTCGCTTAACATAGCAGAGCTTACATGATAACAACCTCAAGCATGAGAATGGAGGTAGTTACTGCTGCCTTAAGATGGCTGTCTGAGACTTTATTAACAAAGGCATCGTATCAGACTCACAATCCATGCTTCGAAAGGTTCAAAATGGTTGGCTTCGACATGAATGGAAAACCTCCATAGAAGCATCAAATCTTCAAGAACTGATATGGATCTACATTAACATTCGTCAGTTTCAATTGTCTCCAGCTCTCTTCTCCACATCTTTTTTAGTCTACCTTTCTTTCTTTGGGGATTTCAGAACAAAGACCACCTTGTAATACTATGTAACTCTGCCTAGGCCGGTCCCAAGCCCGGATGAAAAAGGAAGAGGGTGGCCTGCATGGAGGCCATAAGGAGGCAGCCCCTCCACCATGCAACGGCACAACAGGCCAATCACCTGTTTGCTTTAAAATATGATTACAAGAAAACCGGACTGATTCTAAAGGCGGCAAACTGGAATGGACTACAACTTATGGAACTTGGAATGCAAGAAGTATAAATGGGAAAGAAGAGGAGCTGGTGGAAGAGATGAGGAAAGCAAAATTAGAAATCCTGGCTATAACGGAAATAAAGAAAAAAGGACAAGGAGTCATGGATCTCGATGGCAACAACCTGGTCATAGTGTATGGGCCAAATGAGGATGAGAGAGCAGAGGTCAAGGAGGAATTCTTTGAGCTGTTTCAAAGGACAGTGGATAACTGCCTAGATGAAATTATCATGCTCGGAGATTTCAATGCGAGAGTTGGAAATGACCATGCCAGATGGGGTGGAGTTATCGGAAGATATGGAGAAGATACTCTCAATGACAATGGAAAGCTCCTCCTTAGATTCTGCAGTGAGCAGAATCTGATCATTACAAACACAAAGTTCCCCCATAAGCGCATACATGCATACACTAGATGTGAACCAACAAAGAATGAGAAGTCAGTGATCGACTATGCCTTTGTTAGGCAGAGCTCATTCAAATATGTCCGGGATGCTAGAGTCTAGAGGGGGCCAGAGATTGGAAGTGATCACTACCTGCTTACAATCAAAAGAACAACTGAAAGAGTTGCTCAGCCCAGGAACTGCCCAACATCACACAAGAAACCAAGTAAACAAACGAGAGAAATGAGCATTAAGACCTACAAGCTGAGAGAGCCAGAAATTAAGACCAGATATCAGGGGCTTATTGATACAGTGATGAGAAACACAGAAGAACAACCTGATGACTTGGAAACCCTCTGGCTTAAATTCAAGGACGTCATAAAGACAGCTGCTGCAGAAGCATGTGGTGAAGTCCAACTTGGGAACAAGAGAAAGAGGACACCTTGTTGGACAGAGAAAGTCAAAGAGAAAATAAGAGAGAAGAAAATGGCATGGAAACAATACTTAGGAGCTAAAAACACAGCAGGACAAATAGAGAAATATAGAGAAAATGTGATACTCAGAACTGAAGCAAAGAACAAGGTGCTAGCAGCAAAACAGAAGTCCTGGGAAGAATTTGGAGAAAAGCTAGAAAAAGATGCTCAAGAAAACCTGAAATTGTTCTATAAGACCCTAAAGAACATGAGGAAGGAAAAACAATGCCCTCTCAAATTTTTGAATCAAAGAATAAAACAGGATATAAATAACAGATTTTAAAGTAAATGTTCTTTTTCATTCTTGATAGAACTTAGATTTAGCCGAGGTAAACTGACAGACACCTATTAAAATATACTACTCGTCAAAAGTCAAGGGCCACTTAGAAAAACCTTGGTTAAAACCATAAAACAAATCTGATATAAACGTAATTGGTATAAGTCAAAACGGCATTTATTGAATATCAAATTGACATGTCACGTAAAGAAATGGAAACACACATTCAAACGCAATGAAGCTGTGAAGTGTGTCACCCACCTTTTCAAAAGTCACACACTAGATATTGGACAATAGACATTTCAAAATCGGGTATGACCACCGTTTGCAGCAAGGCATTCAAGACAGCGTAGACGCATCGAGTCTACAAGGGTCCGAACAGTATCCTGAGGAACAGCTTG
This sequence comes from Oreohelix idahoensis, assembly GCA_024509875.1. Taxonomy (NCBI): domain Eukaryota; kingdom Metazoa; phylum Mollusca; class Gastropoda; order Stylommatophora; family Oreohelicidae; genus Oreohelix; species Oreohelix idahoensis. The sequence goes on from JAMPIV010017016.1 coordinate 310,314, forward strand.
CCATTCCTGAAGCAGAAATGCAGTCAGCTGTGCAATATCCATTGGCAGGGGGTGATTTGTTGACAATCTTCGACCAAGGACATCCCAGAGGTGCTCAATCGGAGAAAGGTCAGGTGAATGAGCTGGCCACGCCATCCTGATGATCCCATGTTGCTGAATAAACTCATTCACCACACGAGCTCGATGGGGTCGAGCGTTATCATCTTGGAGGATGGCATTACCACCTATGGCCTCCAGAGCAGGCTGAACAATTGGTCTCAAGATTTTGTTCTGGTATCTTGGGTCGGTCAAGTTGCCTTGGATGGTGTAGAGTGGGGTCCTGCCGTGTCTGTAGAAGCCTCCCCAGACCATGACAGAACCGCTGCCATAACGATCCACCTCTCGAATTGTGTCATCAGTAAATCGCTCTCCTGGTCATCTCCAAACTCAAATCCTGCCATCATTGAATGACACAGTGAAGCGAGATTCATCAGTGAAGAGAACTTGACTCCATTGTTGCCTTGTCCATCGGATGTGCTCGCGGCAGAAGCAATACGGGCTCTGCGATGAGCAGGAGTAAGAGGGATTCTGACTGCAGGACGTCGAGCAGCCAGTCCAAATTCATGTAAACGTCTGCGAATGGTGCTTTGACTGACATTAACGTTTACAGTTTGTCTCAGCTGACATCTTAGAGTGGAACAAGTCACTGTTCGATGGCGCAGGGCTGACAACAAGAGGTACCAGTCATCATGTCTATTGGTGCATCTAGGGCGACCTGGTCGGTGGCGATCCTCCACACTTCCTGTGACCTGAAATCTCTCCAAAATTCTTTGGATAGTAGAGTGTGGCACTGCAAGCATCTAGCAGCCTCACAGACAGATAAACCACTTTCAACCCACGCTATAGCCCTCATTCTTTGTAAGGTGTCAAGACTTCTTCTCGGTGGCATGGTTTTTGCAAGTGATGAAACTACCCTAAGTCTGCTGAGTGTAAAACAAATTAAGAGTGAACTCTGTTCACGAAAAGTCGCCATTGCACATGGAATGTCAATCAGCACGATTACTTCACCTGTTTGGTTGTACGGAAGTTTGAAAAAACAGATTAAAAATGTGAATTTATGGTCAGCAAACCAAATTGCACGTGATCACCATGGTTGTCGGTGAGTTGTTTTTGTGCTTAACGTGCATAGAGGACTGTCAGAGGAAGATATTGCACCCATTTTTACTAAAAACTTCCTTCATTTAATCATTCTATGCGCTTATATAAAAGTGTATTGAAAATAATAGGGTGGCCCTTGAGAGCAGTATATTTCATTTGCCATGAGCTATTGCTTATCACATCAGTGGGTTACTAAGGGTTGCTAAGGAAGTAAAGAATACTAACACTGTTATCTTCCAGGCAAGTCATAAGAGCTGACTAAGGAGGGTTGGGCATGGGACCAGTTATCACATCCTCTAGACTATTTTTAACCACATAAACTTTAAAGAATAATTGGTATAACATCTCTGTAGAAGTGTCCATTTCTGCTTTGATAGCCTCTACTGGAATGTCAAGAGGATCAGCTCCTTTTCCTTCTGTTAGAAGCTTTATGCCTTTCTTTATTTCTTCCTTATTTGGTTTTTCACAGTTCACTTGTAGCTCCTCGATTGCTGGCTGGAAGTCTGGAGGATTTCATGGATCTAGTCTGTTGAGAAGTTGAGTGTTTTGTGGAATTGTCTGAGAGAGAGAAGAAATACCACCAGAATGGAAAAAAGGATCACTGGTCAACCTGCCTAAGAAGGGAAATTTACAAAAGATTTACGTGCATTTATTACACGTGCATAATTTTATTATTAGCTCCAGGAAAAATATTTAACAGGTTCATCCTCAAGAAATTAAAGAGTCTATGGGTAGAGAACAAACATGTTCTAGGCAAAGCAGATGCTGTACAGATCAGAATGCCACATTGAGAATAATAGTGGAACAAAATCTAAAATGGAAAGCATCTCTTTACATTACATTTGTGGACTATGAAAAGGTATTTGGCAGAGTAGACAGAGAACCACTTTGGAAAATTATGAAATGGAATCCCATTGAAGATTATTAACTAAATGAAGAAAACACATGAAGACTTAACATTTATTATAAATTAAAGCTTAAGAACTGGACTGCAACAGGGATGCCTGTTGTTACCATTTCCTTTCCTACAGTCTACAGATAGGGTTGTGAAAACAGCAACTTCAACCAATAGAAACCTATTGCTCTGATTAAACAGCTTCATGATCTAGATTTTACAGATGAACTGGCTCTCCCCTCCCAAAACTGTAATCAGATGTACGACAAAATGAAAATACTTAATGAGAGGTGGGTCTGAAAATACACAGGTAGAAAACCAATATAATGTGACTAAATTCAGGAAATGATAAAAATGTTGCTCTTGAAGAAAGAGCACACCAAGATTTAGAATCATACATACACCTTGGCAGCAATATTGACAATGACATTTTTTTTTAAAGCGGTTTATTTCTTTTCTTTTGTGTTTAACTAAATCTCAAATTTCATTTTTTCCCAATAATTCATCCTGGTGTTCTTAATAGAATTAAAAAGTCACTACAGCGCTTGATATAGCCCTTTAAACTTTCTTTTCATTTGTCTACAAAATGAACATGTATTTTATCTGGCGGTGACCAGTGTCGCATTTTTTCCTGGCGCTAAAAACCCTCAGTACGCCACTGCCCCAAACAAGTACCATTTGCTGGTTGCTGCAAGGGATTTGCTGTCTGGACTAAAGATACACGATCAAGAAAAAATAATTGAAATTTAAAAATAAAAAAACACCTGTATGCTTTTAGGGTAGAAACCCTAAAAAATGTTGATACTTGTGGTGGATGTGTAAAAATAACACTTATTATGTTACATATTTGTTGATAGTGGTGAGATACTGAGCACAGGTTACAATTATGTTAAAAAGTTGTAAAGCATTACTGAGTAAAATGTCCCCAGCAGGATATACAGATGTGGAACTGCTCCTCGTACTCTCTCTCCCTGCAGAAACATGACCATCTTCCTCAACTTTACTTTCTATCTTCACTGTGTGTCCCTGAAAACAAAATGCTGAACATGTTCAAGTTTGAAATAAACCACTTCAGTCTAAAACATTGCCACAGTTTGACAACTACATGATACATTTTTATGTATTTAAATTATTTTATTTTCTCAAGTGTTTCATGTTTCTGTCCCTGACAAAGACTATATTTTACATATATGACACTTTTACAGAAAAATAAAAAAAACATAGGACGTAGCAATAAGTAATAACATGTTTAAATGGACAATATTTTAACAGTTTCTCATTTTAACTCAGCTGTATACAGGTTTGTTATCAAGAATTAAAAAGAATACTCACTTTAAAATCTGTACAGATGTCCTGTTTTATTTTTTGATCCAGGAATGGGATGTTCTGTTCCATTTTGTTTTTTTTTCAATCTGAAAAGAAAAATGAATTATGTATGACAAAATCGTAGACAATTTGTTACTTGCAGGTTATTTGAGATATTGATATCACAAGGTTTTTTTTTTTTTTTTTGTTTAAATTGGTGAAAAAAAAGAAATAAAACAACCTGAAAATATAAGGAAGAGGGATACATGTTTAATGGTAGTATGTCCAATATCACATTTAACATGTCTTTGCCATACTGTTTTTTTTTCTGAATGATTCAGAGCTGTCAAGTTCATGCAAAATGTGTTTATGATCATTTTTTTTAAATTATAACGTCTACCATTAATCTATCTATACTTGTGCTTTATACACTATACTAATGCATTTGAGATAGTAAAACATGAGAAAAGTATGTTTTAACATTAAAAAACGAGTGTTATACATATTTGATGATAGTATGTTTGTGAGAGCATTTTAAACAGTTTGTGCCACACTGATTTGTATGAGTGATTAAGAGATTTTCAAATGTATACTAAATGTGTGTAAGATCATGTTTGAAAAATACGACTTTTACCATCTAATAGCTAGAATTTAAGTTTCATATAATATAAACATCTGGGAATTTTTACAGAAGTAATTTTTTGTGTGTGCACTGTTCTTGAAATCAGATATACAGACAAGTTACAAATTTTGCCACAAAGTGCTACATTTTAGTACATTCTATCACAGAATAATGAAATAAATGAGAAAATTTGATATAAATTTTTACATTTAGCCACTTTATTTTATGAGCAATATATCTCTTCTGTTCCTTACCTTTTAGTTCCCTGTAAAAGTAAAGCAGAGGTTGTGTTCTCACAGGAATAAAAGTAAAGTAGGGGGTGTGTTCTCACAGGAATATATGTCAAGTAGGGGGTGTGTTCTCACAGGAATATATGTCAAGTAGGGGGTGTGTTCTCACAGGAATATATGTCAAGTAGGGGGTGTGTTCTCACTGGAATAAATTTAGGGAGTGTGTTTTTACAGGAATAACTGTTAAGTAGGGGGTGTGCTCTCACATGAATAAATGTAAAGTAGGGTATGTGTTCTCACAAGAATAAAAGTAAAGTAGGGGGATGTGTTTTCACAGGAATAACTGTTAAGTAAGGGGTGTGAACTCACAGGAATAAATGTAAAGTAGGGGGTGAGTTCTCACATGAATAAATGTAAAGTATGGGGTGTGCTCTCACATGAATAAATGTAAAGTAGGGTATGTGTTCTCACAAGAATAAAAGGAGCATGTTCTCAGATGCATAAATTTCCCAAAAAATGTAGCACTTTTTGTTGTTGTGGCTTTTAAACATGACAATTTTGCTGATTACTAGTGAGGTCTGGCAATTTTGCAATCAATGACTGCTAAGCACCTGGATCAGAAACTATTGTTTCTCCTATATCATCAGCTAGTCATGTCAGTAATTGAATATGGGCTGGGAATACTAATGCTGTCAATATTACAATGTAAATGGCTGGGAACACAATCAAAATGAAGGGATGCATATCATCATGGGCTGTGCATGAGATAAACCCACTGTGACTAAGAAGTACATGCTTGGATCGGTATTGATTAGATCCAGTGTTGTGATGGCCCAGGCAAAAACCTATATGCTGATAACCACAGACAGAAGACAACTTCTGCATGGGAACATAGCTGACATAAAAGAAGTAAGAATGAAAAGGGATATCATGAATGACAGAGGGAACAAGTGCACAGGTGACCACAGTTAAAAATATATTCAAAGGGGAAGACTGGAGTAAGTAAGGTGAGAACTAAATAAAGTATCAGCACATCATCAAGAGCTATGGTAGTGAGTGCAGTGCTTGAGACAATGGAAAAGTGGAGCTGGAAATTAGTCAACCAATACATGATTAAAGCAAGAACAAAAACAAATATATAATGATTAGTCAGGCATGTCAGAAAGAATATTTCTCAGAACTCCTTGATGGTGAGCAAGGTCAAGCATCAGAAATGATAACCACTAGCACAGAAGAGGAAACCAATGGTGATGAAGATGACATAAAAATGGAAGAACTGAAGGCAGCACTGGAGAAAATCAAGATGGGTAAAGCAGCAGGGCATGATGGTATAACACCAGAAATGGTTAAGTACATGGGAGCATCAGGTGACCTATTACTCTTAAGGGTCCTACAAGCTGCGTGGTGCAACAAGACCATACCAAAGGATTGGGAGATTGCCATCATAACACCAATTTTCAAAACGGGTGACAATCGACAATGTGGAAGCCATAGAGGCATATCCCTTCTCAGTGGCCCTGGTAAAATCTACTCTAGAATCTTAGAGCAGAGACTCCAATGCCTAGCTGAGCCACAATTGGATGAGGTCCAGTGCGGATTCCAAGCTAACCAAAGTACTCAAGACCTAATCTTCACACTCAGACAGCTGAATGAAAAGGCCCTTGAGTATAACAGTGAGATCCATCTTTGTTTCATAGATCTGGAAAAGGCATTTGACAGGGTTCCCTGGAGCAATCTTTGGGACTGTTTGGCAAGGAAAAACATTCCAGCACCTCTGATTTATGCTATACAGAGCTTCTACAAGTCTTGCAGAAATTATGTGAGGACAGCAAACAATAAGTCAGAAGAGTTCAGGACCACCACTGGTGTAAGACAAGGTGATATCCTGTCACCTTGTCTTTTCATACTCCTCATGGATGATGTTATCAAGGCATATAAGAAGAGAAAAAGAAAGTATTCAGTGGGGTACTGGAAGATGAGACAGGTCTGTATTTCAGAGCTGGCATTTACTGATGATGTTGCCCTGATTGCTAAATCAGAGGCACATCTCCAATACAACCTGCAAGTCTGGAAGGAAGAGCTGGAGAAGAGAGGGATGGTCATAAGCAGCTCTAAAACTAAATCCATGGTGATATCACGAGAAGAAAGAAGACATCAGATTATGCTGGGAGAACATGTCCTGGAGCATGTTGACCACTTTAAATACCTCGGAGCTATTATAGAGCGGTGTGCTTTCTGTGCTTCTCTATGGTGCGGAATGCTGGAGAGTTACAGAGAAGGAAATGTCGAAATTGTCCTCTTTTCACACAACATGCCTAAGAAAAATTCACCGAATCTTTTGACCGAATACCATCGCCAACCAAGATCTGCTTACTCGGAGCAAGCAAGAGGATATGCACACCATCTTAGCTGGCAGATGCTGGAGCTGGGTTGGCCATATCCTCAGAAGAGACCCCGATGCCATTACAAGAACAGCTATGTTTTGGACCCCTGAAGGAAAACGAAAGAGAGGCCGACCAAAAACAACCTGGCGGAGGACTGTGGAGGCTGAGATGCGGAGAATGAACCAGAGTTGGGGCACTGTACAAAGGATGGCCACCGACCGAGCAAAGTGGAATAAATTTGTTGTTGCCCTACAAGACGTAACTAGGCGTGATGGCCACTGACTGCTTTGACGGTCGGCGGTTAAGGATCAAAGAAGAAGATTATAGACCGAAAGGGACGCATCAAAGAAGAGTTGGCCACTCAAAAAGCAGCAGCTGGGAGACTTTTTCAGGCCATAAATCGAGGATTCCTCAGCAAGAGAGAGGTTGGTAAGAAAACGAAGATGCTGTATACCGCTCCACCTATGTCCCAGTCTTGACATATGGATGCTAGTCATGGGCAATGACTACAACCCACAAAAGCCAGATCCAAACCTCAGAAATGAGGTATCTGAGGAAGGTGGTTGAAGTAACAAGAAGAGACATGGTCTGAAACCAGACGATACATCAAGGCATAAAATCCCACCCCCTGCAGACCCAAGTAGAACAGTCCCAACTAAGATGGTTTGGCCATGTCTGCAGAATGGTAGAAGATCAGCTACCACAACAAGCATGGGAAACAAAGAGCCAGGGATCCAGACCCCCAGAATGACCCAGAGTCTGCTGGGAGGACAAGATTAGACAATCTTTGAAGGATCGATGACTAGAATGGAACCAGACCAGGAGGAAGACAGCTGATAGGATAGTCTGGCACTCTCTCTTCCAAACCTCTACACCTCACGGTAGAAGGGAAAAGACTAAGTAAGTAAGAGGCATGTCAGGGGAAATTGAAGATTTTTTGAGGTACAAGTGCTGCATCTTATATATATATATATATATATCATACCCCAGGAGAATAGGCCTTCAACAAACACATGCCAAGTCCTCCTGTCACCTCAAGTTCTGTCCACATTCTCATCATCATTTTCACCTATTTCCAGCTCACTTCTCCATGTGCTTCTTGGTCTGCCTCTGTCTCTCTTGCCCTGGGGGTTCTAGAACAAGGACTACCTTGTAATGCTATCAACAGGTTTCCTCAGTGTGTGTCCTATCCATCGCAATCATCTTCTTCTCATCTCTTGTTCCACTGGCACTTGTCTGGTTCTTGTCATCAGTTCCACGTTGGTAACATTGTCATACCATTTTAATCCTTCTGTTCTACATATTGTGCTACATATTGCTGATGAAAAATTAAAAGCACTTTAAAAGTCAGTCCAAACACTTCAAGCCTTCTCATTACTCTACTTCCTTCCCATTCCTTTTTATTATTTTGTTGTTGTTGTTGTTGTTACACTGTGACAGGTACGATACGAACATACATTTTTTAGGAAATTGAAAAACACACAAATGGACACACTCACAAAATTTAAACTGACATTATTTACAGCAATTGGACAGGAAAAGTGAAGCCAAATCAAGTTTTGGAAACTGAAGAAATTATTTGGATATAGGGCCTATATCATAATTATAACTTAGGTTAAGCTCAGTATTTTTATTCATACATATAAAAAAAAAACAATTGAAGTTTGAATAAGGAGTCAACATCTTTTATGTTGCCAGACTGGCTATTGGTACTTACATTATAGCTAGCCTTAACTTTACCACAACTCAGCTTCAAGGTTTGTCAAAAAGCTTTAACTCGCTCTAATGAACAAGTAGTACCACACAGGACTTTGCCCTTTACATTTATCTGCAAGGTATAACTTGCGCCAGCATGATATGTCTGAATTTGAAAAGAAATTTTAAAAAATACCTGGCAATGAGCTGGTTTAAATCATATCAATACACGTGCACATGTGTGTGAACATTTTGGAATGGAGAACACAATTTATTTAGCTTAAATTTTATACTTTTTTATATCCGTTACTAGTGCTGCTAATCATTTGTTTATAAGCAATGGGAAGCGATTCATATTCTTAACATTGGCTGTAAGTTGATCATGAACAGCTGCTTATTTTTCAGTGAACAGAAGAGAATTATAGTGACAGTAGTTTTTAAGCTTGTCTCAGTGATTCAGATGAGGAGGCAAGTGGAGTCTCATAGGATGTCACAGAGTGATTAGAAATTGCAGAAAGCATGACACAAAAATGGCGAAGCTAGAAGACACAGCCCTAAAATTAATATACTGGCAACACGACAATATAACCCGATGGCTTGCTTAAATAGCCACAGTAACACAGTGGTTAGTGCACTGGTTTCCTAGCTCAATGGTCCATGGTTTGATCTGCAGTTGAGGTGGGACTTTTTTAAACCGCAAACTGCTCCTTGCTTAACCCAGTCCCAATTGGGTACCAGAGCAACTCTGGGAAGGTTAAGGTGGCCAGCATGATGCTGACCACATCACTCCTAGTATGCTGATGGTCAAGAAAGTATGGGCCTAACACCATATTGCAAATATGCCTCAATGGGCATATAAATGGGATCCTTTACCTTTTTTTTTTTTAATGACACAATGCATTTCAGTTATGTAAAAAGGTGTGACTAAGGGGCATGACTGTCAACCCCACTGAAATGATATAGTGTTTTATTTACTGATGAAGTTGAAGATTACATGTGTCAGTGCATCAGTTATTATTCATTCATAACCCTCCACTCCCAAAGGAGCATAGGCCTTTAACAAACACATGCCAAATCCTCCTGTCACGTGCCATCATCTCAAGTTCTTTCCACGTTCTCCTCATCATTTTCACCTCTGTTTCCAGCTCTCTTCTCCATGTGATTCTTGGTCTACCTCTGCCTCTCTTGCCCTGGGGGTTCCAGAACAAGGACTGCCTTGTAATGCTATCAACAGATTTCCCCAGTGTGTGTCCTATCCATCGCCATCATCGTCTTCTCATCTCTTGTTCCACTGGCACTTGTCTAGTTCTTGTCATCAGTTCCACGTTGGTAACCTTGTCATACCATTTTATCCCTCTATTCTACGCAAGCACCCATTTATGAAAGTCTGTAGCTTTTTGGTAGTTGTCTTTGTTGTTCTCCATGCCTCAGAGCCATACAATAGGACTGACTTCACATTTGAGTTGAAGATTCTTATTTTCGTGTTGGATCCAATTTCTCTTGATCTTTATATATTTCCCAATGCAATGAAAGCTCCTCTTGCTTTTTGTATTCTTAGTTTGGTTTCACTGTCTGTCCCTCCAACTGTGTCTATATAGCTGCCAAGATATGTGTATGATTCTACATCTTGTGTTGGTGTTTCTTCAAGTTGAACCCTGTTATCATTACCTGCATTTATTCTCATTATTTTTATCTTTTTCCTGTGTATTTTCAGACCCAATTGCTGTGACCTCTAAGCGAGTGTTTTCAATTTGTCCTGCATCTGATTACAGTTATGAGACAGAAGAGCCAAGTCATCAGCAAAATTCAGATCATCCAACTGCTTAGTCAGAGTCCACTGGATTCCATTTCTGTTGTGTGTTGTTGATGACCTCATAACCCAGTCTATTGCTAGTAAGAAAAGAAATGGAGCTAACCAGAAAATAAATGTAAATGTCATCAGTTATTACGCCAAACTCAAATGTATTCAAAATAATCCTTCAAAACAATGTTTACAGAATTGTATACACCTTGGTTGATTCACATGTTTTTAAGAAATAGAAATTAAGCATTATATCATATTATGCTTCATGTCTATGATGACATTCACAAGGAAAAGAAAAGACTGAACCATTTATGAACATTTTGTTACAAAAAAGTTCAGAATGCCTTTCACTCATTCCAAAATCTCAGTATGGAGGAAAAGGGCATAGGGTACAAAAGCAGATGCCAATACAAACAATATAATCCACATAAACCAAGCAGATATCACATACAAGTCTTTGGTTTATGTGATTCAATAACTAGATATGTGGTAAACATGTTCACAAATTTTGGTTCATATTCATCATAAGATCTTGAAGTGGATTCAAACAGATGTCAAGCTCTAAATATTTTTCAGACCCTAATACAGCCTTTGGGTGCAGGCCATCATTTATTGACTGACAGTAACAATTAAAATGGAGCCAAAATATTTAAGTGAAGGACAAAACTTATTTTAATTTTTTGTTAACACATCTGCGCTTCAAAAGTAATAACACACACATTTTAATATCAAATAATGATTTAAAGCATTTCACAAGATTTTTCTTCCAATTTCCTATATTTGTTATATATACCAAAAGGATTTTCTAAAATAATATATGTATCTACTGCACGTTTTTAAAATATTACCTGAAGAGAAATTTTGCATCAGTTTTGGGTGCCTGTTATTACAGAAATATATGGTTGCGAAAAAAAAAAAAAAAATTACATCTTTGAACTAACTGTGATAAAAATATTTAGATAAGTTTCAAATTAAATGAGCACTGACATTCTGAACATTTTATTGCAATTATATAAGTGTAATGTTCACAATTTTACATTTTTATTTTTCAATAAGGTCTACACTTCACGTCGGCGTCTATGGCCTAATGGATATGAACGCAGTTTCATAATCCAGATATACCAGGTTCGAAACCTGCTACAGGCGGTTTGGTAGCAGATCGCTTTGAGTGGATTTTTAACAATGGTATAAGCGCCGTACCGTTCAGAAAGCAATGGCAAACTACTGAACGTAAAAATTGCCTAGAAAAATCACAAACAGCCAATAAAAGCTGGGTTTGATTGCCACGTCCTGTAAAGGATAAGCAACTAACTAACTACACTTCACAAGACTTGACAGATAAGGTCTATTTTTTCAAATAACAATTTATAGCATTTCACAATATTCCTCAGCCAATTTATCATGTTTTTATGTAGGCTATAACCAGTGGCGTATTCTCTATGTGTGCTGTGCGTGCTGCGCACACCTATGCCCGAAGGAAAATAAAAATTTAATTTATTATTCTATAAAATATTTCTCCTCTAATGTTCTGCTTTCGGACCGCACGCACCAGGATAACGGATTTTCCCGCATAGAATCTACGAGTATAATCTAGTTTCAGTTTCCCCAGACGCTTTTTATAGTGCAGTTTTTTATTGGTTGGTAGCAATCGCCCAAAGTTCCTCTGGTAATTCCGTCACAATATGTGCGGCACGTTTCGGACTCATGTCTGAACACTGGTTTGATTGGATCGGGATCATGGCCAGATACGTAAATACAATGCGAACATGCATGCGGTGGTCCTGCAGCTCTCGAGTTGTAAAAATCGGTCGCGTCCGTCCAGTGTTTTTTGTGATTAATTTTTGTTAGTTGCCGGGAATGCAGATTATTACAGTGACAGTGAGTTTCAAGTTGTAAGTTAATTAGTATTTCGGAGATAGTTGACATATACCCCTAATAACTATCGTTGCGTAATTGAATATAGTTGGTTTTTAAATTAAGAGATGAAGAAGTTAAATAGTAGGCGTACGTATTCATTTTAAGTAGCAGCACGCCTAGCTCGCATTACCAGGATATGCCACTGGCTATAACATACACCACTTACTGAAAAAAAAATGTAGTTAAACAGGTTTTGCCTTCCAAGTGCGAGGCATGTTACTTTCAACCTAGACTAAAGTCTGTTTGTTATATCCGAGTGCAATTCACCAATCGCCATTCAAAAATAAGTGAACTCTGTTAGCTGAATCGCTGTGTTGATGGAGTCAAGTTTAGAAAAGGATAAATAATAACTCCCGGGCCCGACAAACATTGAGGTCGCTTTAAAAATAAAATTGCAAATCCAACATGGAGGTATTCATTAACATTGTCCTGTAAAAACGAAATTGATAAACAGCATCGAGCGAAAAAAAATTGTTAACTGTTATGGTCACCTACGCCAGCGAGAACGGTACATGAAAATGACAAAAGGGAAGATGTTCCACTTTAGCTCCACCGATGGCCTGTTGTAACTTTTCGTTTACTTTGTACATCGACTTTAAGAAAACATTCGTACAATATCCATATCGACTTTTTAACCAAGATTTAACTCGGGGAAACGCTATGAATTCTGCGTTTCTGTCTCAGCAGCATACTTGTTGTTTAGTTATATACAACTAATATTTCGCACAGCACTAAAGTTGAATATTTCGCAACACCATAAATTTGTAAGTACAGTATCATAAGATTGTGATTGTTATTGTACTTTCAATAATTATTTATTGTGACTTGTTAACACAGTGACATGTGATAATTATTGTAATAAGAGGTTTTGATGTTACTGAAAGTTAATGTTAACAAGGTGAGGTCAAGCTATGTACGTACCTGAGTAAGAAATGATGATGATGTATTTCTCAGGATCCCTATCTGCTACCTCTTCTGATCTCATCCAGTGTAAAGTACTTTCTGTTATGTTATGTTATGTGGCTACGTGTCTAGGGTAATGTATTTAGTATGAGGAATGAATATTTTTAAAACAGAACTTTAACTCAACAAAAGTTAATGAAGTAAGACTGTGGTAACGTTTGGATATATACAGGGATATATATGTATATATAATTTTAATCTTCCTGTTCCTCAACCTTTTGGGACAGGAATTGTCAAATTAAGAAAACTTTTATTTACACAACATAAATAAATAAGGTGGAAACTTTGTCCATCACGAGTAACAAAAAGGGAAGGTCACTGTAATTGGGTATCCCACAGTCTAATTCAAGGCTTGACTTTAATACTAGTATATTATTGGAGAGTCTGTTCTGTTCATCATGCCCCAGGAAATTAGTTTAAATGTTGTGGTTGGAATTGCTATGACCTGTCATATGCCCGTTCTAAGGGACTTAACTTCGTCAGCCTGTCTGAGGCTTTAAGCTCCAGAATATACAGGTTCACTCATATATTGTTGCTCCCTGGATGCAGAAACAGCATGTAACTTCCAGGTATCTCATAAGCCTTTACTGGCCACAAGTTCTGTCTTCTTCATGGTTATTGTAGTAACTTGGTATTGGTAATAAAACCCTGAAATGAGAAGGAAAATTTCCTCCCCTATAGAACCTGTCAAATTACAATTCCACAACTATCAACAACAATCTTACCTGGGGTCAGCCATGTGTGCTGACCACTTTGCACCAGACTCTATGTCTTCTTGACTACACTCAGTCCTGTGCTTTCTTTATTTTCCCTATCTGACATCAAAGCCACTGTTCCTTAAGCAATGATTTTCTTCGATAGAATCAGCAGGGGTGTACAAATATATCTTGTGACCTATTAATTACTTCTTCCAACCAATCTATGCATGGTTTCACATGTTCTTTGAACACTGTGTCACTCCAGAAGCCAATATCAATTAATTTTCTCTTGGACTTACAGTCGCAAAATTTTATGGCAAATTTACAAACTCATTTATTTTTCACTTCCCAATAAATCCTTAAGGCCCAAGATGCCTTATACTTGAATGAAAAATTCAATCCTGTGTCCATGGCTTCAAGGCACACTGCTTATTGCAGATTGCAACTTATTTTATAAATCTAAATGACCTTGACCTAGTTTTGAACTGTCCCATATATGACCCAATGGGCTTTGGTCTATATTTATTAGCACATGACAACAGGTATCCTTAAGAAAATGGCAAAGACTACTTACTTAGTCGTTCCCCTTCTACCGTGAGGTAAAGAGGTTTGGAAGAGAGAGCGCCAGACTATTCTATCAGCTGTCTTCTTCCTGGCCTGGTTCCATTCTAGTCCTCGGTCCTTCAAAGATTGTCTAATGTTGTCCTCCCAGCGGACTCTGGGTCGTCCTGGAGGTCTGGATCCCTGGCTCTTTGTTTCCCATGCTTGTCGTGGTAGCCGATCTTCTCCCATTCTGCAGACATGGCCAAACCATCTTAGTTGGGACTGTTCTATTTGGGTCTGCAGCGGGTGGGATTTTAGGCCTTGACGTATCGTCTGGTTGCGGACCATGTCTCTTCTTGTTACTTCAACCACCTTCCTCAGATACCTCATTTCTGAGGTTTGGATCTGGCTTTTGTGGGTTGTAGTCATTGCCCATGACTCGCATCCATATGTCAAGACTGGGACATAGGTGGAGCGGTATACAGCCATCTTCGTTTTCTTACCAACCTCTTTCTTGCTTAGGAATCCTCGATTTATGGCCTGATAAAGTCTCCCAGCCGCTGCTTTTCGAGTGGCCAGCTCTTCTTTGATGCCCCCCTTTCGGTCTATAATAGCTCCGAGATATTTAAAGTGGTCGAACTGCTCCAGGACCTGTTCTCCCAACTTAATATGATGTTTTCTTTCTTCTCGTGATATTACCATGGATTTTGTTTTAGAGCTGCTTATGACCATCCCTCTCTTCTCCAGCTCTTCCTTCCAGACTTGCAGGTACGATTGGAGATGTGGCTCTGATTTAGCAATCAGGACAACATCATCAGCAAATGCTAGCTCTGAAATACAGACCTGTCTCATCTTCCAGTACCCCACTGAATACTTTCTTGTTCTCTCCTTACATGCCTTGATGACATCGTCCATGAGGAGTATGAAAAGACGAGGTGACAGGATATCGCCTTGTCTTACAACAGTGATGGTCCTGAACTCTTCTGACTTATAGTTTGCTGTCCTCACATAATTTCTGCAAGACTTGTAGAAGCTCTGTATAGCATTAATCAGAGGTGCTGGAATGTTCTTCCTTTCCAAACAGTCCCAAAGTTTGCTCCAGGGGACCCTTTTCCAGATCTATGAAACAAAGATGGATCTCACTCTTGTACTCAAGGGCCTTTTCACTCAGCTGCCTGAGTGTGAAGATTAGGTCTTGAGTGCTTCGGTTTGCTCGGAATCCGCACTGGGCTTCATCCAATTGTGGCTCAGCTAGGCATCGGAGTCTCTGCTCTAGGATTCTAGAGTAGATTTTACCAGGGACACTGAGAAGGGATATGCCTCTGTGGTTTCCACATTGTCGATTGTCACCCTTATTGAAAATCGGTGTTATGATGGCAATCTCCCAATCCTTTGGTATGGCCTTGTTGCACCACGCTGCCTGTAGGACCCTTAGGAGTAATAGGTCGCCTGATGCTCCCATGTACTTAACCATTTCTGGTGTTATACCATCATGCCGTGCTGCTTTGCCCGTCTTGATTTTCTCCAGTGCTGCCTTCAGTTCTTCCATCTTTATGTCATCTTCATCACCATTTGTATCCTCTTCTGTGCTAGTGGTTATCATTTCTGATGCTCTACCTTGCTCACCATCAAGGAGTTCTGAGAAATATTCTTTCCATCTTTCCATTACTTTTTCCGGGGCAGTAAGCAATTTGCCTTGCTTGTCCTTTATAAATTTAAGAGGGCATTGTTTTTCCTTCCTCATGTTCTTTAGGGTCTTATAGAACAATTTCTGGTTTTCTTGCGCATCCTTTTCTAGCTTTTCTCCAAATTCTTCCCAGGACTTCTGTTTTGCTGCTTGCACCTTGTTCTTTGCTTCTGTTCGGAGTATCACATATTCTCTATATTTCTCTATTTGTCCTGCTGTGTTTTTAGCTCCTAAGTATTGTTTCTATGCCATTTTCTTTTCTCTTATTTTCTCTTTGACTTCTTCTTTCCACCAAGGTGTCCTCTTTCTCTTGTTCCCAAGTCGGATTTCAGCACATGCTTCTGTAGCAGCTGTCTTTATGATGTCTTTGAATTTAAGCCACAGGGTTTCCAATGACTACGTCATTCGACAAATATTAGGGTGGGTGTGTGTGTGTATGGGGGTAGTAACTTTTAACTTGTGGTAGTAAAAAAATTCAAATTCTCTAGTTAAATTTTTAGCGGCAAATGGACTTTGCCCCTCAAACAAATTTCAAATATAGTTATTTATAGACTGTAAAAATGCGTTAACTAGGTTATGAAGCGGGAAATTATTTGAGAGTGGGGTACACAGATCCATTTCACTACAGATCTCCCCTGTTAAAAAGCGTGAACCACTAGTGCAGCTTTATTATCTGTGCTACCATAACGATCAAATTAACTCAACTAGGCTTTAGATTGATCCTGGTTTCCTGCAGGTGGGTGCCTACTCAAGAAATCTTCCCCAACGTTCTGCGATCCAGGAATGTACTCAATGGTAAACGAGTAAGGTTGTATGAGAAGTGACCACCTTAACAATCGTGCATTACCATGTCTTGCCTGAGCAAGAAAAACCAGGGGCTGATGATCGCTCTTGACCACAAAATTCCTACCATACAAATAAATCTGGAATTTCTTTATTGCCCAGACCAAAGCCAAACATTCTTTTTCTATAGTTGAGTAGTTTTTTCCGCTCTGTTCAATTTGCGGCTAGAATAAGCAACGGGGTTCAATTCTCCGTCTGGTGATAAGGACCGTTGTAACAAAGTGGCTCCCAATCCCACATTTGTAGCGTCCGATCTCACCACAAATTCCTGACTCAAATCAGGTAACTTTAATATGGGCTTACTGGTGAGTTTTTGCTTTAGCTCATTATATGCCAGCTCACATTCTGCCGACCATTCTATTTTATCTGGTTTCCCTTTACGAGTTAGATCTGTCATAGGAGCACACACAGAGTTAAAATTTTTAATATATTTTTGGTAAAACCCACAAAGTTAGACGAAGGATCTCACATCCTTCTTAGTCTGTGGTCTGTGGTGCTCTCTGCAATTTCTCCAAGTTCTTAGGATCAGGGATCATGCTACCCTGATGTACCATGTGTCCCAGGAATTCCAGTTCCTTGCATCTAATACAACATTTTGTTGGTCTAGCAGTTAAGTTTGCCTCCCTGAGTCTGTCAAATAACATGTTTAGAGAGTCTACATGTTCCTCAAATGTTTCCGTGGCGATGAGGATGTCATCCATGAAATTAGTGATACGTGGATTTTTCAAGGGATCCAATAGTTTTCGCATCATTCTGGAAAACACACTCGGAGCATTCTTCAATCCAAAAGGCAACATGTTGAACTCATAGTGCCCTTCCGATGTGCTAAAGGCCAGATAAGGTCGAATCTCAGGCTTCACTGGAATCTGATAGTATCCCTTGCTGAGATCTACCTTGGAAAAATATTTTGCCTTATTCAATCTGGCAAACATATGGTTTGTATCTGGTAATGGATCCACCTGACCTTCTGTGACAGCATTTAGTTTCCTGTAATCTATGCACAGCCTATGTTCCCCAGAGGGTTTCCTTAACAATACCACACTGGAGCTATAAGGAGATTCACTATGAGAAATAATCCCTTCTTGCAACAAATATTCTATCTCCCCTTTTAAAGCTTGCTCTTTAGCGAATGGGATAGTATAGGCTCTCATACAGATGGGTGTGGGGTCTAGTAGTTTTATATCATACTCCAACAAGTTTGTATGCCCCGGTTTGTCCGTTAACACGTCTGTATGATTTTCCAGAACCTTCTGAATCTTCTCCCTTTGCCCTTTTGTCAGGTGATTACGGATTTTTACCTGTGCAGGTGTTTCGCATGGTTTTAGGGGGTATTCGTAAGAGGTGAGAGGTTCGTTTTTCATTTCAGTGGCTATGGCCAAGGTCATTAAATGTGGGCCTTCCGAAACCCTTCTATCATGGTATTTCTTAAGGAGGTTCACATGATAGACTTTTTCCTTTCCATTTTTGTCTGTCTCGTAATTAGTTCTAGATACCTTTTCCAGAATTGTGTATGGACCTTGCCATCCAATCTGAAGTTTGTTGTTGCTGCCGGGTAATAGAAGAAGCACCTTCTCCCCCACAGCAAGCTCCCTATCCTTCGCTTTCCTATTATAATATGCAGCATGTTTCTTCCTGGCTTGTCTTAGGTTATCATTCGCTAGTTTCCAGCCAGTTTTCAGTCGAGTGGTCAGCTCGTTCACATACTGATATGATGAGGTTACAGTCTCTTCTGCCTGCTCATCTGTCCATGTCCTCAATAAGGCTTCCAATGGACCTTTTATGGGTCGGCCAAATAACAACGTTGCCGGTGCCATTCCTGTTGAATTATGTGGGACTTCCCGATAAGCAAATAAGGCCACGGGTAAGTATTGATCCCATGTGTCAGGTTTTTCATGTGCCAGCTTTCGCAGGATGGAAATAAGTGTCCCGTTGAACCTTTCCACCTGCCCGTTCAATTGGGCGTGATACGGACTACAGTGAAAGGCCTGGCTTGAAAGATCTTGAAAAATTCCTCCGTTAGCTTTCCCCGGAACTGTGATCCATTATCAGTCAGTATCTGGTGAGGAAATCCTAACCGTGTGAATATTGTAAGTAACGCCTCTGCCACATGTTTGGAATCGATTGATGACATGGCTACTGTCTCTCCCCACATAGAACAAGTGTCCACCAGAGTAAGAATATAACTGTTTCTCCTCTCGGTTCGTGTGAGAGGTCCAACAATATCCACTGCAACTCTCTCAAAAGGGGTTCCCATGATTGGCATCTCCCCTAGAGTTGCTGGTGCAGTCCAATGTTTTGGAGCTACCCTTTGGCATTCTGGGCAGGATTTGACATATCTTTTTATATCTTCTGTTATCCCTGACCAGAAGTAATGACAAGCTATACGCTGTCCTGTAGCGCTGATCCCCATGTGACCACTGAAGGGGATAGCATGTCCCAACTCCAACACTTTTTCCCAATATGAAGTTGGAAGTACCAGCTGTCCATGACCATTGGATCCAGTACCAGCCCTCCTATACATTAACTTGCTCTTCATATAAAAGTCTCCTTTGTTTGGAGGTGTATGGCTCTTTGGGAGTTTCCTGAAACACGGCTTTAATGACTTATCCTCAGCCTGTGCCTTCCTCATCTCCTCTGGATGAGTATTTATTGGGTTATCTTCCTCCTTCTTTGACTGTGACCTGGTCTGTACTGCTGCCATAATCACTGGTCTTTTGGGATCTCCCAAAAAAAACACATATCTACACCCCAATATTAGAGGGTAGATTGGTTCGTTTATCACTGCTGCTCTAATCACTCCTTCCACATAGCGAGTTTTCACATTTATCCTTGCAATGGGAAGTGTCATGGTTGCTATATCCTTAGTTGCCTCTTGTATCTCCACTGTTTCTGTGGTATATTGATTTGGGTGCACTAAGTTAGAACTCACGACTGAGTCAAAATCCAATCCAGTATCATAAAGGCACTTAATAGTGGCCTCATTGCATACTACCTCTTCACATACAAGGTGATGATGAGGTTCCTGCTGTCCAGTAGGTTGTTCCTTCTTTCCCTTGTTTCCTGTTTTAAGGCATGCAGTGAAATATGGAGGGGTTTTCTTCCTACAGTCTTTTGTATTATGGTTATTTAATCTACAAAATTTACACCATTTTCCTTCTGGTCTGTAGGGTTTCCTTTCATTTACTTGAGGGTTTCTGTCTCTAGGATCATATCTTGGCCAATCAAAATTAGGTTTAAATTTATGAGTTTGATCTTTACTATCAAACCTAGTCTGGTTTTGTGGGGTTTTTATTACTCTCTGCTTGTTTCTATCTTGCTCCAGCTACTTCTGACTGGGCGGCCTGATATCTCTCAGCAACATTGAGAATCTCCCCCAACCTCTCTGCACCTTGGTCCCTGAGAAATTTTCTCAGGTCTGGAGCCATGGACTCTTTTAATTGCTCCATCATAATCATTTCCTTCAGATCTTGGGTTTTCCCCAGAGCAGTCCACTTCTCCAAATACGTCTCTAGTCTGGCAGAGAATTGGTGTTAGGTCTCCTCAGAAAGTAGCTTAGCATTCCTAAATCTCTTCCTATAAAATTCCCTAATTTTTTCGTATCTTACTAATAGGGCTTGTTTGAGAATATCATAATCTTCTTGGTCTTCTCTGCTTAGCTTGGAGAAGACTTCATAAGATGTTCCCCTAAGTCCTTGGGATAATTTTAAACTCCACTTCTCCTTCTCCAACCCATAGTTAATAGCTAGTCTCTCATATCTACTGAGATAGGACTCGATCTCATCGTTTTTCTCTACAAAAGGATCTAAATGAAAGTTCATAGCTGAATTTGAGGCCCCCTGACTGGCACTAGTATCAGAGGTAGATGGGCTGCTTCCATTTTCTGGAACATGTCCTTGAAGTTCCAGTTCCTTGAGTCTTAGCTCATGCTCTCTTTGCAAACGTTTTTCTTCCTTTTCAGCCTCCATCTGCAATCTTTTTTCCTCTGCCTCTCTCTGCTATCTCTTTTCTTCTTTTTCAGCCTCCATCTGCCTAGCCTCCTTATCTGCCTCCAATTTTCTAGCCTCTTTATTTGCCTCCAATTTTAATCTTTTCTCTTCTTTATCTGCTTCTAATTGTAACCTTTTCTCTTCAGCTAACCTCCTATCCTCCCTATCTATAAATTTATCACATTCAGTAGTAACATACTGAATCAGAAGTTCCCCACTCATGCCAAGATATCTTGCCGTCTGCACAGTAGCAGATCTGAATTTGGCCAAGTCTGCTATTTTCTTATACAAGTTAACAATACTTATGTAATACTATAACAAATACTAACTTAATTAACAATGCCAATGACAGCTCATCCAATTCACCACAATTTTATTTATTATATTTTATAAAATTTATTTCCTAGTAATTGGGCCCCAGGGTATGATGGAACAAAAATCCCGGACAGGACACCAATATGTGATAAGAGGTTTTGATGTTACTGAAAGTTAATGTTAACAAGGTGAGGTCAAGCTATGTAAGTACCTGAGTAAAAAATGATGATGATGTATTTCTCAGGATCCCTATCTGCTACCTCTTCTGATCTCACCCAGTGTAAAATAATTTCTGTTATGTTATGTTATGTTACTACGTGTCTAAGGTAATGTATTTAGTATGAGGAATGAATATTTTCAAAACAGAACGTTAACTCAACAAAAGTTAATGAAGTAAGACTGTTGGTAACGTTTGTATATATATATATATATATATATATATATATATATATATATATATATATATATATATATATATATATATATATATATATATATATATATATATATATATATATATATATATATATATATATATATATATATATATATATATATATATATATATATATAATTTTAATCTTCCTGTTCCTCAATCTTTTGGGACAGGAATTGTCAAATCAAGAAAACTTTTATTTACATAATATAAATAAATAAGGTGGAATCTTTGTCCATCACGTGTAACAAAAGGGAAGGTCACTGTAATTGGGTACCCCACAGTCTGATTCAAGGCTTGACGTTAACACTAGTATATTATTGGAGAGTCTGTTCTGTTCATCTCGCCCCAGGAAATTATTTTTAATGTTGTGGATGGAATTGCTATGACCTGTCATATGCCCGTTCTAAGGGACTTAACTTCGTCAGCCTGTCTGAGGCTTTAAGCTCCAGAATATACAGGCTCACTCATATATTGTTGCTCCCTGGATGCAGAAACAGCATGTAACTTCCAGGTATCTCATAAGCCTTTACTGGCCACAAGTTCTGTCTTCTTCAGGGTTATTGTAGTAACTTGGTATTGGTAATAAAACCCTGAAATGAGAAGGAAAATTTCCTCCCCTATAGAACCTGTCAAATTACAATTCCACAACTATCATCAACAATCTTACCTGGGGTCAGCCATGTGTGCTGACCACTTTGCACCAGACTCTATGTCTTCTTGACTACACTCAGTCCTGTGCTTTCTTTATTTTCCCTATCTGACATCAAAGCCACTGTTCCTTAAGCATTGATTGTCTTCGATAGAATCAGCAGGGGTGTACAAATATATCTTGTGACCTATTAATTACTTCTTCCAACCATTCTATGCATGGTTTCACATGTTCTTTGAACACTGTGTCACTCCAGAAGCCAATATCAATTAATTTTCTCTTGGACTTACAGTCGCAAAATTTTATGGCAAATTTACAAACACATTTATTTTTCACTTCCCAATAAACCCCTTAAGGCCCAAGATGCCTTATACTTGAATGAAAAATTCAATCCTGTGTCCATGGCTTCAAGGATCACTGCTTATTGCAGATTGCAACTTTTTTTTATAAATCTAAATGACCTTGACCTAGTTTTGAACTGTCCCATATATGACCCAATGGGCTTTGGTCTATATTTATTAGCACATGACAACAGGTATCCTTAAGAAAATGGCAAAGACACAAATAATAACTACAACTATTTAAATATTCTGTAACAAGAGAAACATATAACCCCAGACCTGGTGGTCTTTTATATTTGGACATGCGCCATAATATAACCGACTAGGTTGAACGGGACGCGCCTCGCCAAAACGAGGCAAAAGTTCTACATTTAAAAAAAAAAATTTTTTTTTTAAATTCAAACTCCATTTTTATGGTACACTAATTAATAATAAACATACATTTGCTTACAAATACATGTAGCAAAATTTGAGTAAGTGAATAAAAGAAACACATGTATAAATTTCTACTTCACCATGTAATAGTAAAGTTAAATGTGGAACAGTCTGTAACAGTTCTTTGCTCCATGAAACACAATGGAATATTGCATTTTTCACAAAATGTGTTTGTTTTCTGGCTGCATATTTTGCATCGCAGGCGACAATTTACAGATCTTTTCACTGGCAAATGCATAAATCCATCTTATTGGACCTCAGGTTCTGGCATAATAACTTTCTTGTTTCTTTTTACTGAATATGATGCTGCCAATTGTGCATCTGAAGGCCTCCCTCTTTTTCTTGGTGCCAACATCTCTATAAATGAGGAAGCAAGTTTTCCTTGAAACCTTCGCTGAGTTAAAACACTATTTTTGGGAACAGCGAGCAAATTACAGTCATGATGATATAACAACCAAGCATTTATCATCATAATCATCAAACTGTGCCAGAACACATACAAGTACCATCTTCTAGATTTCATTGGGTACTTGTACTTAGCCACATAGCAGTCTAAAAGGTCCACTCCACCCATATTTTGGTTGTACATACTGATGATAGCAGGCCGATCTACGTTTACATACTGCCTTTTGCCTTTGTCAAATCTCCTGACCTTGTTGCATGGTTCTAGGCCAGTACAACTGGACAAAATGGTCACAGCTCTGGTGTCATACCAGCGAACAGCAACACAGTTTGTGTACTGCTCAACACTGTAATCCATGGCACCACGTCCTTTCCTTTTCAGTTCTTTTTCCTCTTGCAATTTTGAATCAGGTAGACGGTTAATTCTGACAGTTCATGTGAAGAACATGCCATGCTCTTTTAATGCTACAACAAGAGGCATTCCTGTAAAAAAATTATCTGCAAATATCTGGTAATTCTTGTGAAAAGGTAGTGTTTCAGTTAAAAGTAGGACTGTTTCTGCTCCCACTCCAAGTTTTGAGTTTTTATGTTTTTCACGGTTTCCTTGATATACTTCAAAATCATGGAAAATTCCATTAGTGCTACACCGAGCCCAAACTTTTATCCCCCATGGATGAGGCTTGCCTTTTACATACTGTTTGAGTTTGCTAAATTTTCCAGTGAAAGGTATCATTATTTAATCCACAGATTGGTTGGCATCAGGGACAACTTTCAAACAATTTGATCTTAACTTCTGCAGCCATGGCCTTATTTTCCATAACTTGTCTTTCTGATCACTTTCTGTGACACTTAAGTTGTCTGTAAAATGCAGTGATTGGATTAGTGCTAGAAATGTGTTTCGGCTCATCACACCAGCAATAGGATCATACCGTGTCTCTTCTTCCCAGTAGCATCTGTTACCAGGCATCTTTACTAGCCCCATTCTAAAATACATTCCAATTAACTGTTCTATCTGTTTCTTGTTGGTATTTATGGACTTCCCACTTTTCTGTGTGCTGTATAAATTTGAATTGTCCACTAAAAGTTCTAACATGTCATCAGTGAGAAACTGCTTGAAGTAGCAAAGTGGGCATCCAAGCTCAAAATCATCTGAAAGTTCATAAGTAGGCCCTTTAAACTGAGAATTAGGTGGTTCAAATGATTTCTTTCTCCACCTGTATGTATGGGACTGGCCAGCAGTAATCCCATCTTTAGATGTCGAAGAGGATGATGTTGCAAGGGTTGAAGTAGCGGGTGAGTATGTCACATTATCCCCATTCAACATCATATCAGATGGTGAGGTAACCTTCCGAGTAGTGTCATCGCCATCTTCCTCACTGCTACCTGTCGGAATAGATGTAAAAGGGGTATCTTCATCGACACAGTCATTATCCGGTAAATCATCATCAGTTGACTCGGCACCTGATAAGTCACTGTCATTTGTGTCAATCATGTCCAAAACATCAACGGCTGTCAACAGCTTTTCCTTTCGTTGAGATGCCATGTCTGAAATAATAAAAGTGTTTTTTTTTAAATTCTGTCTTACATATATAACTTACTTACTTACTTAGTCGTTCCCCTTCTACCGTGAGGTGTAGAGGTTTGGAAGAGAGAGCGCTAGCCTATTCTATCGGCTGTCTTCCTCCTGGCCTGGTTCCATTCTAGTCCTTGATCCTTCAAAGATTGTCTAATGTTGTCCTCCCAGCAGACTCTGGGTCGTCCTGGGGGTCTGGATCCCTGGCTCTTTGTTTCCCATGCTTGTCATGGTAGCCGATCTTCTCCCATTCTGCAGACATGGCTAAACCATCTTAGTTGGGACTGTTCTACTTGGGTCTGCAGGGGGTGGGATTTTACGCCTTGACGTATCGTCTGGTTGCGGACCATGTCTCTTCTTGTTAATTCAACCACCTTCCTCAGATACCTCATTTCTGAGGTTTGGATCTGGCTTTTACATATATAACTTCACACACAAATATTATGTTAGGTTTGTACTATATAAGTTGCCCCGTGTAATTCTTGGGAATCTCTGAAGATATAAAGACAGGATATGGCTCTTGCTCCCACAGACATGCCGTACAAGGTGACTCATATGAAGCTGCCAACCTTATCAAATAAACAACTTACAGAAACTATTGCTGCAACAGTATATACATGCTTTGTGCAGGCTTCCTGGTAGGGGATCAGCTGTAGTGGTGGCTCCATGCTCCATAAATAGTGACAAGGAAAATGATGATAGTGATGATATTATATAAATTGTAGGGGCCTATAACACAATAAAAAGTCAAAATTAAATGGGTTAACCAAATAAATGATCAAAATAAAGCCAACCAACTACCATATTGTGCCTTACATGCTAGAATTACTATTTCTACAGATGGCAGAAGCCAACACTCCTGTATGATTAGCATTTCTCACGGAACTAAGGAAAGTTTGTTTTACATGACAGTGTTATACGTAATGCCCATTGGACCGCATGTGGGTCATCACATTTTAGATTTATAATACGACTTTTCATTTACATCAGGGCATTCAATTTACGTTTCACTACATTTCTAAACATAAAATAAAGTTAACTATGTGGAATAAAACGTAGGAACTACCGTGAAATGGCTTTACTCGCTAGAGAAACAGAGCTGATTCACGCTGCGAATTTCAAACCATGGAGGTGGCCATGTGTGAAAGGGAATTCATTGAGTAAATTTTGAGCAGTTATCAAGAGTTATGGTTACTATGGCCCAAGAGAGGGTCTATGGGCGTTAAGAATTTTTAAAAAGACAGAATATAAAAAAGTGTCTATGTATTGCGCGAAAATAAATAGTGGGTCATATATGGGCCGCTGGGCCTTAAGGGGTATAAGCCTGCTTTTAGACACATTCCTACTAGGTCGTCGTAACCTCTCCCAATTAGCAGTATCCAAATAAAATGTATCGGCATACACATAGAGCCTGATACTTGCTAAGGAAATATACAAATAAAAGCATCTATCTTACCTCAAGTAAAGGATAATAACATATGCACAAAGTTGACTAGCAGTAATTAGGTTTTCAGACTGCTTTTCCGTCCAGAAGGCAAAACTTGGTCACAACGCTTCTCTTCTGCACTCAACTTGGCAGTGAACGTTAATTTTTCAAATGGCGGTTCAAACTACGATGGCCTGATTTTTCAAGTAGTTGTAAATTTTATTACCCTTCCCTTCTGACCAATCAGAACACGAGTCAAAATTTTGACTATTTTTGGACTATAAACTTTGAGCAATCGTAAGTGTGTTCGTTCGTCTGATTATCTTTGTGTCTTTTATATCTCCATTATTTATGTACCGATTTCCAATATTAAAAGTGATAATTACCCGGTCAGTTTACCTCTATCGTTCTATCTAATTTTCCCTTGGTTATTCCTTAGCATTTTCATCTAAGGAATTTTTTTGTAATTAATGGTAGTTCTACCTGATATAAAATATCACTAAAAATTTTTTTTCTAAGTCAAGATAATTTTATTAAGTGGGAATCTTTAGGTTAATATATTAATCAATATCAGCGCTAGAATTCAAGATATCCCTTTAATTCTAATTCCCTGTAGTTATTGAGAAATAAATTATTTAATTTTGGACAAAAACACAAAATCGGCATTTTTGCCCCTACAACCAAGATTTTTGGTCTCTACTAACAATTTGACTGGTTGTTAAATTTTTGACTACGTCCTTCGACAAATATTAGGGTGGGTGTTTGTGTGTATGGGGGTAGTAACTTTTAACTTGTGGTAGTAAAAAAATTCAAATTCTCTAGTAAAATTTTTAGCGGCAAATGGACTTTGCCCCTCAAACAAATTTCAAATAGTTATTTATAGACTGTAAAAATGCGTTATCTAGGTTATGAAGCGGGGAAATTATTTGAGCGTGGGGTACACAGATCCATTTCACTACAATTATGTCATATTTCACAAAGATGGGTTACATGACAAAATACAAGATAAATTATATATGTGCTTCTGTTTCATTTATTTTTTGACAATTGAGATAGATTGAATGTATTCTTTATTTCTGTATTATACAGCTCTTGCTGTCGCTTGATTTAACAGCTATCTTTGTCATTGCCGCGTTACCGGCTGAGAATATTCATTATATATTCACAGACGTCATAAATTAGTAAGTACCGCATCATAATATTGTAATCATTAATGTGCGGTTAATAATTATTGATGTTGTTTGTTGCAAGTGTTTTGTACTTTTACTTGTTAAAACAGTCTTCCTCTTCTTTGTACACTCTCATACGTCTGCTTGAATGTACACTCTCATACGTCTGCTTGAATGTACACTCTCATACGTCTGCTTGAATGTACAGTCTCATACGTCTGCTTGAATGTACACTCTCATACGTCTGCTTGAATGTACACTCTCATACGTCTGCTTGAATGTACACTCTCATACGTCTGTTGAATGTGTCCTCGAAAGTTATGCTTGCGTCAGGCTGAGGTAGCTTTCCACCTTCCTTTGCCAATCTGTCAGCCTCTTCATTGCCGGTGATGGTACAATGAGATGGGGGTTTACCGAGATGGAATCCATTACATCACAACTCTTTTCAATCGTTGACATAGTTTGTGCAGCACCACTCTTAGGTCATGCAGTCCTGCATTATTTTGACATTTAAAAGTTGCAATTACTGACAGTGCATAAGCTAAGAAAGCAACTTGTCTGTCTGTGCTTTCCTCTGTCATTATCACCTTCACCTCAGCTGCAGTTTTCAAGGTATCTGCCTCTGTTGTGACAGTGGCTTTTGAACATTGTATAACAATTCACAATGTAAAGAACGAATGAGCATTCACACACACACACACACACACACACACACACACACACACACACACACACACACACACACACACGCACACGCACACGCACACGCGCACGCGCACGCGCACGCGCACGCGCACGCGCACACACACGCACACGCACGCGCACGCACACTCACACACACACACGCACACGCACACACACACACACACACACACAAATTTGGTTGTGAGAGCAGCGAGTTAAGAGCAAGAGCAAGTAAATTAAGTAAAGCTGATGTGCATCCATATATATATATATTCATTCATTCATAACCCTCACCTCCCAAAGGAGCATAGACCTTCAAGAAACACATGCCAAGTCCTCCTGTCACGTGCCATCATCTCAAGTTCTTTCCACGTTCTCCTTATCATTTTCATCTCTGTTTCATCTCTGGATCCGATTTCTCTTGATCTCCTTATATTTCCCAATGCAATGAAAGCTCCTCATGCTTTTTAAATATATATATATATATATATATATATATATATATATATATATATATATATATATATATATATATATATATATATATATATATATATATATATATATATATATATATAGTCAAAAGTCAAGGGCCACTTAGAAAAACCTTGGTTGAAACCCAAAAACAAATCTGATATAAACGTAATTGGTATCAGTCCAAACGGCATTTATGGAATACCAAATTTACATGTCACGTAAAGAAATGGAAACACACATTCAAACGCAATGAAGCTGTGAAGTGTGTCACCCACCTCTTCAAAAGTCACACAGTAGATATTGGACAAAAAGATATATCCAATATCGGGTATGACCACCGTTTGCAGCAAGGCATTCAAAACAGCGTAGACGCATCGAGTCCACAAGGGTTCAAAGATTATCCTGAGGAACAGCTTGTCATTCCTGAAGCAGAAATGCAGTCAGCTGTGCAACATCCATTGGCAGGGGGTGATTTGTTGACAATCTTCGACCAAGGACATCCCAGAGGTACTCAATCTGAGAAAGGTCAGGTGAATGAGCTGGCCACGCCATCCTGATGATCCCATGTTGCTGAATAAACTCATTCACCACACGAGCTCGATGGGGTCGAGCGTTATCATCTTGGAGGATGGCATTACCACCTATGGCCTCCAGAGCAGGCTGAACAATTAATCTCAAGATTTCGTTCTGGTATCTTGGGCCGGTCAAGTTGCCTTGGATGATGTAAAGTGGGGTCCTGCCGTGTCTGTAGAAGCCTCCCCAGACCATGACAGAACCCCTACCATAACGATCCACCTCTCGAATTGTGTCATCAGTAAATCGCTGTCCTGGTCGTCTCCACACTCGAATCCTGCATCATTGAATGACACAGTGAAGCGAGATTCATCAGTGAAGAGAACTTGACTCCATTGTTGGCTTGTCCATCGGATGTGCTCGCGACACCAAGCAACACGGGCTCTGCGATGAGCAGGAGTAAGAGGGATTCTGACTGCAGGACGTCCAAACCAATGGCCAGTCCAAATTCATGTAAACGTCTGCGAATGGTGCTTTGACTGACATTAACGTTTACAGTTTGTCTCAGCTGACATCTTAGAGTGGAACAAGTCACTGTTCGATGGCGCAGGGCTGACAACAAGAGGGACCGGTCGTTAGTATGATGCTATAATCAGGTTGGTGAAGCATGTAGAGTGAAGAGCATAGATGGGATAGGGGTAGTAGGGAACATAGATTGTGTGGGGAGAGGGCGTTACATGGTAGGAGGAACATAGAGAACAGCTAGTAGGGGTGGTAGGTAGGAGGAGGGGAGGGTAAGAGAAGTGTAGAGAGGGAAGGGGTGGTGGGGGATCATAAAGGTGGTGTAGAAGGTATTAGGGTTGGGGAAGGAGAGTAGAGGCATAAAGGGAAGAGGGTAGAGGTTAGAAGAGGGTACGGGGGAGCGTAAAAGACGTAGGGGAAGAGGGGGTGGTAGGGGTAGAGGCAACAGTCTGTGGGAATTGGTTTCAGGGCATAGTCTCCAACAATAAAAACACTAGTAGCACCAGTGTGACGTCTCATAATGATAGTACTATCAGCAGTTAGACAACTCATTATGATACTACTAGTAGGGGGTGCACAGTGGGGGGGGAGGGGTAGAAGTGACGGGTAAATAGAGCGGGGTTGGGGTAGAGACGAGGGGGAGAGGGTGATAGCGGCAGCAAGGTAAAGCATCAGAACGGATAACCACTATCACAGAAGAAGAAACCAATGGTAGCGAAGATGGAAAAACAGAAGGCAGCACTGAAGAAAATCAAGATGGGCAAAGCAGCATGACATGTTGGTATAACACCAGCAATGGTTAAGTACACAGGAGTAGCAGGCGACCTATTACTTCTGAGGGCCATACAGGCAGCCTGGTTCCACAAAACCAAACCAACGGATTGAGAGATAGCCATCATAACACCCATTTTCAATAGTGGTGACAACTGACAATGTGGAAATCATAGATACATATGTCTTCTCACTGTGCGTGGTAAAATCTACTCTAGAATCCAGAGAATGAGACACATGCAGATGAGCCACAAACTGACGAGGTCTAATGTGCCTTCCGATTAAACCAAAGTACTCAAGACCTTATATTGACACTCAGACAGCTGAGTGAAAAGGCACTTGAGTGTAAGGGGGAGATGCATCTTTGTTTATTGGATCTGAAAAAGGCGTTTACAAGGTCCCTTGGAGCAAACCTTGGGACTGCTTGGCAAGGAAGAACACTCCAGAATCTTTGACTCATGCTATACAGAGCTTCTACAAGTTTTGCAAAAATTAATTGAGGACGGCAAACCATAAGGTAGAAGAATTCAGGGGTACTACCGGTGTAAAACAAGGTGAAATTCTGCCACCTTTTCTTTTAATACTCCACAAGGACGAAGTCATCAAAGCATTTAAGGACATGATGTGACGGTATTTGTCACCCCTTCTTCGCGGTAGTGGTCTAACAAAGGCCAACTTTGATTGCAATGATGAGGGCTTTCACTATTCTGGGTGTCGATGATATTGCAATGCAAACAATCTATCAGAGGCCGCTTGGGCGTGCTCTCTCGTGTGCCGACCTTAAGTTATGTGAAGGATTCCCTAGGAAGACATATTTCCTCGCTAGGATCAGAGGATAGATTGAATCTTCTAAAACTGCAGCTTTAATTTTTTTCTCCGGATAAACCGGTTGTAAACTTCAACTTCCGCAACCGGAAAAAATCATGGACACTATAATCTTCACGGGCTCCTGCATGTCTACAATTTCTCTAGGTTACTGGTGGGCACTCACTAAAGATGTCCAGATTGCAGCTTCGAATTCAAGACCCGTGTCATATAAATAATATACTGTTTGGTTACCAACAGTTACGTGCTCTTCTTGGGCATATTGGGTTTCATGATTCCTTGTCCATCTAATTAGCAAGTGTGCAACGTTTCAAGGGCCTGTTTTTGGCCTCTTACAGTCCGATATTAAATGTGTTTTATTTTTGGGTGAACTACACAATCGCCAGCCAGTTACCATCGCTTGATTGCTCTGTTTCTGATAGTGCTGTCCTATTGTTGTGTCGTTTTATGAGTTGTTTTATTCGTAGCTTGCATATGCAAGTATGGGTTTTCTGTTTTGTGGGTGCAATTATCGTTGCCGCGCTTCGTGTTAGGGTTAATTTCTGCCTGAATGCTTTCATACCTTTCTGCTCAATAGTTTCGACTTCGTGCTCCACCATGAACCATCTCGGATCAGAGATGATCGAGTCCTTAAACTTCTCCACGATTATCATTTCCTGCAGCCCTTCAGAAGATTCTTCAAAGGTGCTGAGGGATCGCACTTGTCCAGGTACGTTTCTATTGTGGCAGCGAAATGTCTAAATAATTCATGAGTTTGTCGTTTAGCCTCACGAAACTTGCTGGTAAAAAAGTAGCAGCGTTATGTTGGAAACGCTTGAGGAAAGCTTAATTCAACATTTCCTTGTTGTTTTTCTCCTCCATCGGCACCTTTAAAAATACACCAAAAGCTGATCCACACTCTCTAAGATTGCTTCGTGTTTTTTTTCTCCCTCTGTAAGCCATAGGTAGCTGCTAAATATTAAAATCTAGAGGGATAGACATTTAATTCTTCTGAGGCATCGGAGTAGAGATCTAACAAAAAATGCCGCACTATGCGCTGCCGCGTGAGAGATGATTCCCCTATTGCTGCCTTCGAAATTTTCAGGCCGACTATCACTATCTCAGAGACATGGTAAGTCAGGAGATACAAGGAGCTGAGAATGAAAAGAGGGTGCAAAAAGCGGTGCAGTATATATATATATATATATATATATATATATATATATATATATATATATATATATATATATATATATATATATATATATATATATATATTCATTCATTCATAACCCTCACCTCCCAAAAGAGCATGGCCAAACCATCTTAATTGGGACTGTTCTACTTGGGTCTGCAGGGGGTAGGATTTAAGGCCTTGACGTATCGTCTGGTTGCGTACCATGTCTCTTTTTTGTGTATAAATTCAAGAAAATAAAATCAGATTTCTGATATCTAAATATAGTATTCCTCAGCCCCCCTGTCACAAAATTAACCGTGATACAACGTTAAAATATCTCCAATGATACAACGTAGGGATAAAAACTAATGCGTAAGCTGCTAGAATACATGATCGCCCACGCCGCGGGTCATCACCCGCCATGGAAATTAAATTGTTAGACTTGAAGGCAAAACGGAACGGGATGAGAACGGAGATCAAAAGGAAAAATCTGACTGAACGCGTGCTTGAAATTAGCAAGGCTAAAAGACGCAAGTGGTGGGGAAAGGAGGAAAAAGTCACGTTCCCCAAGTTGACATAAAGTAAAGAAATCGACAAAAGGGACCTTGGATATTATACGCCACAGTCATTTTTTGGACGCTTTTGCGATAACTTAGTCCGTTTATTTGAATGCAGTGATGAACGCATTCCAGAAGATTCTAGAAAATATTTGAAAAGTAACTTTTCTTAATAATAATGTTAGGAATATAAAACCTAGCTGGCCGGATGGCCCATCTTGTGCAGTGAAATAATATGCTTTCATTTATACAGACGGACAGATAATAAGAAAGATATTGACAAAAGACTGTGTTGTTCATATCAACGATCGTCTGCATTGAAATAAAACATGTCACTAATTTTCAAAAAATTGTGGCCTTGAAGACGCAAGTGCTAAAATCTAGTTGGAATGAAGAGACGGGGTGGGATGGTGAATTGTGGCTAAAAATAACTTTAACGGCAAAATTGTGTAGGGGAAGGCAGAGTTGGTTCAAAAAACAAGTGTGTTTTTTTGTGAAACGCAAGTAGAGACGGACGGACCAACAGACAATAAGGCATACTTGACTGAGGTATGACTGAAATGACTTTTGGTAGGATATTTGAATTTGAAAAAAGAAAAGGCAGTGATTGGCCATAGATGAATATATTATCGGCGCTCAGACGCGCATTTTGTGCCAGTCATTATAAGTTGTCCTAGTAGACACAGTGAATCATTAAGTGGTGTAATTCCCAGAAGCTATGGAAATATTTAGAGGGACGCCATCCTAACGCCAGCAGCTCAGCTGAGTTTTGCTAGCATTTAACTGTGTTCTATATTCATAATTCTGGTAAGACTGAAATTATTTCTTTGTACATTTTAATATTTGTTTAAGGTTTCGAGTGATTTGATACTGCAATAGCATAATCTGTCGATTACAACAAGTAAGGATTCGCTCTAGACCCCCCGCCCCAGTTCAGGGTCTAGAGACAAATAAAATACATAAACTCCAGCAAGGATTATGAAGGACAGATCAAGTGTTGAGATCAGTGAAACATATCACCTATCCTATTCTATGGCAGGAAGCTAATGAACATATTTCAGAATACGTAGTCTGGGAGAACTTATCCTATGTGAAACCAATTTGGTAAGATGTGTTGTTTGGTCAGAAAGATCTGACCCGTCTATGTGGTGTTGTTGTTGTGTAGTGTTGTGTCCAGAAATGGTTAGAGGATGGAATTCTGACACATGACTAATACTTTGATTGCAGAACTGTGAGTTTTAGTTGGCACCAATGCGGTGTCAACTGAGTTGTTGAATATTACAAGAGTGGACCCGTGCAGTAACATTTTGTCAGAGCAGCCTATTATAGCCCCCAAGCACGGAGAGGTGGGGCCACCAGACTTCTGATATAGCCCCCAAGCACGGAGAGGTGGGGCCACCCGACTTCTGATATTGCCCCCAAGCACGGAGAGGTGGGGCCACCAGATCTCAGCACCAGAGCTACACATTCAACTGAGTTAGTTCAGTGTATTATAACATTTTATTAATATTATTAGACTTAGTAAATATCTGTGTGTGTGTATGTAAACTACCACAACACATTACATATCATTACCCTAGACATTTAACGTAGCCACATTCATTAGTAAAAAAAAATAGGTGTGAGGTCGTAGTGGTAGCAAGAAGGGCCTTCTGACAATTCACAGCTACATTTTATCTCAGGAGCCTTCACAGCTGACCTCATGCATCACACTTAGTAATATCACCATCATACAATACCATCAATCCACTACATATATTGGGGTCTCTTTGTCCCGGGATAATTAGCCCATTAAGTATATTAGGATCTCCTGGGGGGAGAATTAGATTAGGGGAACACATTATAAAAGTTAAAAGTGTCCCTTAAAATTAAAAGTGTCAGTGAAAATAAAAGTTGGTGAATCTTCACAGCCAGTGGTAGTTAATTAATTAATTAGAATTATTTTAGACTAGAGTAATTAGAAGTACTTTAGTGGTTGGAAATTTTATCTTGCACATTGCTAGATTTGTTTAAAAAGTATGGCGGAGCTGGCCAAATTCAGATCAGCTGCTTGTTGCGTGTGAAATTCTCGCAACATCGTCTTGCATTACAATATATATTTTGTAATGAAAGGGAAACAATCTTATGAAATTTATATTCACTTTTCATTGTAAGCAGTTGTCCCCTCGCGTTGGTATCGAACGCAGTTAAGTTTGTTATGCGTTCCTGAATCGTGTCCATGTATGGTCTTGCTAGGCCGCTTTTCTCAGAAAGCGGTTGGCAACCTGTTGGGTTATCCTTATAAGGTAATCATTCTTAAGCTGGTTCTTTGTGAAGGTCCTTGCGTCTTAAGATATGTGAACTGTGGTCTGTTTGCGCTGGACTGCGCATGTCTGAGTCTGGGTCTTTGTCGATCGATTTCCGCCCACCAGTCAGTGAGCGCAGATTTGCAGAGCTAGCAAGACGCCTCAGTGAGAGGGTCTCGGCTATTTTTTTGTCCTGTCAGGAATGTGAAGTCCTCTTAATGGATATTTCGTTTATTCGAGATGATACCTCTAGTGTATTTCCACGCCGGGAGGCGTAGTATTTCTGTGTATTTCCTGAAGGCAAGGTAAATTAACTTTTCATTAACTTTATTGATTTCTGGTCGTGAGCGACATTTGATTCATAACCTGTCTTCGAAAGTCGTCATCACGAGATGTTTTCTCAGCTCACATGTTGCTGCATTGTACCGCATCGGTTGATGCATGTCCCAAGGACCATTACTTGCCCTAGAGGATTCTCTTTGAGGACATTATTTATACTTCAGCAGACGTGCCTGTCTTGCTGAAGTCAGATTAAGGAGAGTGAACTGATCTCATACATCTGGTTATCTCCGGGCTGTTATAGAAAAGGATGGAGGTTTCCACCTGACTACATTTACAGCACTTTGAAGTATAAAATGCATATGACTCATCATTGTTATAATGCCGTCTACCGTCCATTGCTGTATTGACTGTTGCTGTGATAATGACTGTCTGATGTACCTACATATTTGCGTATCCATTTTGTCACTGTGGCGTCCACAATAAATAATGCAGAAAAACGTCATCAGCTGTTACAAGAATCATTGACTCCATACGTCGTGATTTGGTGTGGCGTTCCTGTTGGAACTGTACCTGTATGACTGTGCAACTATTTTACACATGTACGCCAGTCCTAAGTCTACACCAAACTTTAAGTGCCAGCGCTACCTGCCCTTGGCAACAGAAGTTATATCATCACACAACATTAAAAATACCACCGTTCTCAGAAGGCCAAGTACCGAATTCAAACATATTTACAATAGGATTCAGAAGGTCAAGTGCCGAAACAACACTACATTTTATATATCAGAAGCTCAAGTACCATCGTCGTAGCTGTTTTGATGCAAGTACAGATGGCAATCAACGTTGGATCTTTGATCTCAGAATGCTGATTACATCCTGTCTGCTGTACTGACGATTGGAATTCCATAAGTTAAGTGGCCTGTTTGTTTGTGAACTGTGCCCTTATACTTCTACTGAGTCTTCTGTGTTTCATCTCATTCTTTTGTTTACATGTTATATGTTTATATGTTATTTGTATATTTATATTTATATGTTTATGTTTCTGCGGGTTATCGGTTGGGTGGCGTCTCCCTTAGATAATACCACGGCATAGAGTTCGTCTATCGTGAGCGTTTTCTGTAGGGTGTGCAAATTTCCGATACTGGAATTTGCCAAGCGACTTCTGTTGCTATTTATCTTAGTTGTGATGACATGTGTTAATATTGTTTTCGTTTTTTTTTTCGCATTCTTTAGTTTTGTTTTGATTTGTTTGTATTTGTTAGCCTCCTCTTGACTATAGTTTAGTTTCATACAACATTTTTGTTTATACACTGTAGTGTCATGTATTTTGTTTAATTCTATCGCAGATATCGTCACATTTTTTGTGATATTTCTTTAATTTCCGCTTTATTTTTAGTTGATTTCTGCGAATGTTTTTGTATTGTTGCCGATCTTTGTTATTGTTTACATTGTTTGCATTGTTTACATTTTCAATGTTTACATTCTGCTTGTGTTTACATAGTCATTGTTTACAGTTATAGTAATTAGTTATGGGCTATGTTAATGCACTGTTACTACTACACTGATGATAAATGAATGATGAATAGTGTCGTGCACTATTGAATGAGAAGTGCACTTATGATCAAGAATTGATTGTTGACATTTCATATACAAGTTCTTTGATTGGAGACTTGTTTTCCCACAGAGACTGGGATAATATAATGTGATGTGAATATACAAGTGCTTAATTAAGACTTGTTACACTTAGGTTTGAAATAAATTAGTTAAGTATTTCAGGTTTTGGACTCATATGTTAGACAACATGTCTACATTTGAGCACTTTATTGAGCAGGGTAAATTGCTTGGGAAGACTGGTGATAAGTTAGAAGAATTTGCAACTGCTCGATATGATAAAGCAATGGAAGCTGAACAAAAGAAACTGCAGATGCAGGGGGATGAAAAAAGATTCCAAATGGAAATGGAAAAACAAAAAAGGGAATCAGAAGCTGAGGAAAGAAAACTCCAGCTACAACTAGAAGCTGAAAATAAAAGACTTGAAAAAGAGGCTGAAAATAAAAGACTTGAAAAAAGAGGCTCAGGCTGAGGAAAGAAGATTACAGAGAGAGTCTGATGACAGGAAAGCAAAAATGGAACATGAAGAAAAACTCTTAGCTTTAGAGTTGGAGAAGTTGAAATTGACGAGCATGAGTAATGCTAATGATGCAAACAAGGGTTCATCTTCTGATAAGGCTAATAATGATACTTTTAAGATTAAGTTACCAACATTTAGTCCTTCCAATGATGATATAATGTTCTATCTGGACAGATTTGAACAAGCATGTAAAGCTCATAACATAGACAAAGCAAAATATGTTTATCAGTTATCAGGGATACTGACAGGTAAAGCTCTAAGTATGTTAAATATGGTGGATGAACCTGACAAGAACAATTATGAGGTTGTCAGGGCCGCTTTGTTAAAGAAATATCAGCTTAACGAAGACGGCTATCGTCTACAATTTAAAAACATGTTACCTGAAAATGGAGTTGAATTCTCCGAGTTTATTGCAAGAATACGCATTACTTTCTCACGATGGGTTGAACTATCTAAGACGGAAAAAACTTATGAAGCACTTATGGACTTGATACTTAGAGACAAAGTCATGTCGTCTGTCAATGAGTCTTTCCTTGCTTTCCTTCATGAACGTAAACCTAAAACAATAAAAGAAATGGAAGATTTCTGTTGCCAGTATGTAACTGCGCACCCACACATAACCATTGGTAACTCTAAGGTGAAAGAAGGTTTACCGGTTGCTTCGGCAGCACCGTATGGTCAAAACTTTGCTCGTAGAGCCCAACAAAATTTTGATAGAAAGAGTAACGGTAATTACTTTCAAAATCATGGAAATCAATTTCATGGTGATTCTTCTTCGAAGAATTGGAGACAACCTGATAGTGCTCGTTACTATCACCCTAATAATTATAGGCATTTCAAAAGAGGATATGGTAATAGAGGTTATTCCTCCCGAAGACCTCAAAACCAAACAAATAGATGTTCGCATCAATGTGGACATGATAGTAATCGTGGAAACTGGAATTCGAACCAGGATAACAATTACAATAGAGACAACAATAACTTCAGAGATAATAATAACTCTGATAACTTCAGAGGTAATAATAGTCGCGGTAGGTCTCAACACAAAAAAAAGAGATATCAGCAGGCTAATTCTGTACAACAGGAAACTGAGGGAGCCTGTAATCATGTTGTTGATAATAAAAACTTTGACGCTGTCACTGGTTCTGCTTTTGACTTTGAGAGAGCAAACAAATGCCCCCAATGCAGTACTTTATTCGAACCGGGTACCATAACTACTTTGAGTTGTGGTCACCCACTTCCCGCTCTTCCTGCTGCTGTTGCGCATGACGGGAGGGGTTCTTTAATCCTACATAAGGGTCTTGTTAATGATACTCCGGTCTCACTACTTTTCGATTCCGGATGCACCACTATTGGTGTTAGACAATCGCTTGTAGATCCATCTTGTGCTACAGGAAAGGTTATTAAATGTGTCACATTTGGCGGCACTCTAGAAAAATATCCTACTGCTGTAATTCGCATTGCCACTCCTTTCTTTACTGGAGATGTGCATGCTTGTCTCTTACCTAATCCTATTGCGGACCTTATTATTGGTCGTATTCACGGAGTTAGGGAGTGTACCCCACAGCAGATTGCTGCTTGGGAAGATAATAACATGCAAGCTACAAATGCAGTGGTTACAAGAGCACAAGCTCTACAAACACCCGAAACTTCACTGAATAGTGATAATGAAGTTGATAGCCAAGATAGTCACTTAGTAATCACTCGTGACTCTTTCATAAAATTGCAAGAAGAAGATCCTTCTTTAAAAAAATTCTTCATTCTTGCGAAGAAAGGTGATCCGAATCAGGATACAAATAGAAAATCTTGGATTGCAATGAGAAACGGCGTACTTGTACGTATGGTACAAGATTCGACTACGTCGGCACATTCGCAAATTCTTGTTCCCAAGAGCATGAGAGTGCAAATATTACAACATGCTCATGACTCGCAATGTGCTGGACATATGGGTTTTTCCCGTACGAAGTCGAGAGTCCTTGCGGCTTTCTTTTGGCCTTTTGTCAACAAGGACATTCGTATTTACTGCCGATCATGCAAGGTATGTCAGGAGGTTAAATCTAGAGGACCACGACATGCTGCGCCTATCCAGGCTGCTGACATCCTATTCGGCCGTTTCAGAAAATGGCCATAGATATTATTGGCCCTTTTAAGGTGAAGTCGGCCAGAGGACATCAGTTTATCCTTACATGTGTCGATATGTGCACACGTTGGCCAGAGGCTATTCCTCTTAAGAGCATATCTACTACAGATATCGCAGATGCTCTTTGGCTGATATTTTCTCGCTTGGGGTTCCCCAGAGAAATATTGTCAGACCATGGCACTCAACTCATATCTGACACTATGTCGCAGGTAATGTCTACATTACATATTAAACGATCTCTCAGTAGTATCTATCATCCTATGTCTAATGGGTTAGTTGAGCGTCTGAATAGAACGCTCAAGACTTTGCTTGGTAAGATAACTGAAGATCATCCTCAAGATTGGGACAGGGTTTTACCCGCGGCTCTCTTTGCCTATAGAGAAGTCCCAAATGAACACACAGGGTTTTCTCCCTTCGAACTTGTCTTTGGCGCGCGTCCGCGCGGCCCTATGTCTTTATTACACGATCTCATCACTGCCGATGATATTAGCGATGAAACTCAATCCTCATATGAGTATGTCATTGCTCTGAGGCAAAAGATCATTGAGGCATGTAAACTAGCAACTGCTTCATCAGAAATTGCTAAAGAGAAGGCAAGGCAGTTTGCTAACAAGAATAGATGTCTACGACAACTTTGTCCAGGTGACAAAGCATTCGTCCTACTCCCCAGTAAGGAAAATAGACTTCTTATTGCATGGAAAGGTCCGTATGCAATAGTCTCTCGGATTTCCGATGTTGACTATGTGGTCGATATTGATGGAAAGCATAAAACTTTCCACATAAACATGCTTTCGGAATTTCACGAACGTCCGGACTATTTGCTGCCTATTTTCCAGGCAACGGATGATTCTCCTACACCTCATGGTCATTACTCATCCCTGTCTGTCATACAGGATGAGGAATCTACTTTCTCTGATGTCAATCTTCCCCTTCCAGTGGTTCCACTACATTCCACGGAATCTTGGAAAAACGTTTCTGTTTCTTCTAATCTTTCTGGTGACGAACATCGACAAGTCTCGTCGATGTTACAAACATTTCAGGATGTTCTCACTGACATTCCTGGACACACAGATGTCATAGAACATGACATAATTCTTACCGACAGTAATCCTATTAGGGTTAGGCCTTATCCTATCCCTATACACTTTCAGTCGCAGGTGGAAAAGGAATTGGATGAAATGATTCAATTAAATATAATTGAACCATCGACTTCACCATATTCTTCTTCCATGGTTATTGTCCGGAAGAAAGATAAGAACATACGAATTTGCGTTGATTATCGCAAATTGAATCAAGTCACAAAGTTCGATGCTGAACCGATGCCTTTGTTAGAAGATCTACTGATTAAACTTTCTAATTCTAGATTCTTCACTAAACTTGACTTGTCTAAAGGTTATTGGCAAGTGCCTTTAGCAGAGCATGCCAAACCTCTTACTGCTTTTTCTACACCTAGGGGTCTATTTCAATGGAATGTTATGCCTTTCGGTCTTATGAACGCCCCTGCTACTTTCGTTCGCATGATGC
Organism: Oreohelix idahoensis; assembly: GCA_024509875.1. Taxonomy (NCBI): domain Eukaryota; kingdom Metazoa; phylum Mollusca; class Gastropoda; order Stylommatophora; family Oreohelicidae; genus Oreohelix; species Oreohelix idahoensis. Next base: position 351,639 of record JAMPIV010017016.1, read on the forward strand.
GTCGAATTCTTTCACATCGTTCAGATGTCATCGCATACTTAGATGATATCTGTCTCTTCAGTGATACCTGGGAAGATCACTATTTAGGTTTATATGACTTACTGTCCACTCTACGTGAGAATAGTTTGACAGCAAAACCTTCAAAAGCTTTTGTTGGTTTTGGTGAAATCTCTTTCCTGGGTCATCGTGTTGGTCATGGTCTCTTGAAGACAGAAGACCACAATACTTCCAAAATACTGAACATCTCTGTTCCTAAAACGAAGAAACAAGTTAGGAGTCTCTTAGGTTTAATTCAATTTTATGGGAGATTTATTCCAAATTTATCTTCGATCATGGCACCTCTCTCAACATTGTTGAAGAAAGGTTCGCCTAATCTGGTCCGTTGGTCTGAAGAATGCCAATCTTCCTTGGACCAGATCAAGAATATATTTTCATCTCCTCCCATCCTAAGATTACCTACTCTTGATAGGACTTTTGTTCTTCGGAGTGATGCTTCATCCACTGGGATTGGAGCAGCACTTATGCAAGAATATGCAAATACTCTGCATCCTGTTATGTACATTTCTAGAAAACTAAATGCGGCAGAGAGGAACTACTCGGTTTTAGACCGTGAGTTGTTAGCTATGGTTTGGTCAATTCTCAAACTACAAAGATTCCTCCTGGGCGCACATTTCATTCTAGAGACTGATCAAAAGCTCTTACAGCTATTCAGACTAAGAATTTGAAGAGTTCGAGATCCACTCGATATGCTATTGCTCTTCAACCTTTTCACTTCACGGTACGAGCTATCCGTGGTGCGGATAATGTGATGGCTGACATTCTGTCTAGATGCCCACATGATTCCAATTAATACTTCGTTCCTATATTTCTATATATATTACAGAGTCATAACACACCTATATTACTACAATAGATTAGCACATCTGTACTCACTTTATATGTACATACACTATCGTGCTTTGTTATCATCTTCTTCTGTTTCGTTTTTTAAGATGATAGAGGAAGACTGAGTAGTTAATATAAGGGCCGTAAGTTTACTAAGCAGCCACAATTATTAATAAGGTATTGTACCTTGTGAAGCATATTAGTTTTTAATTAGCGTTATATTGCTTGTACTTTCTCAGAATGTCATTGATGAGCTGAGGACTTACCTTACTATTATCAAGCATGACGAGCTCTAGATTGTGTACTTACCCTCGGAAGGTCAGAGGATGTGTCCTGGATCGTCATTTACTTTAATTTCATTAATGTACTATTTAAATTTTTCTATCATATTTGTACATCCATTTTTTAAGACAATATTAGAGTATGCTATTTAATGATGACTATAGTAAACTAGCATACGTATATTGTGTTTACATGCTAGTGTGATGTGTGTTGGTGACACCTCCCTGATGTGAATATTTTTTGAGACATATTTATTTTTCTGTTGAGGTATATCCTCACCAGACACTCTATATTTAGCCTCATGTTAGGCAATTTAATTAATTATCCGCGCATAATTCGTGCGTTTTGAGCCGCTTATCGCATGCTCTTGGATATTTAAAAAAAAAAATATGTTCCACATTTTTTTTTTATCGGGAGGTGGTGGTGATATATGTTGCGTGTGAAATTCTCGCAACATCGTCTTGCATTACAATATATATTTTGTAATGAAAGGGAAACAATCTTATGAAATTTATATTCACTTTTCATTGTAAGCAGTTGTCCCCTCGCGTTGGTATCGAACGCAGTTAAGTTTGTTATGCGTTCCTGAATCGTGTCCATGTATGGTCTTGCTAGGCCGCTTTTCTCAGAAAGCGGTTGGCAACCTGTTGGGTTATCCTTATAAGGTAATCATTCTTAAGCTGGTTCTTTGTGAAGGTCCTTGCGTCTTAAGATATGTGAACTGTGGTCGGTTTGCGCTGGACTGCGCATGTCTGAGTCTGGGTCTTTGTCGATCGATTTCCGCCCACCAGTCAGTGAGCGCAGATTTGCAGAGCTAGCAAGACGCCTCAGTGAGAGGGTCTCGGCTATTTTTTGTCCTGTCAGGAATGTGAAGTCCTCTTAATGGATATTTCGTTTATTCGAGATGATACCTCTAGTGTATTTCCACGCCGGGAGGCGTAGTATTTCTGTGTATTTCCTGAAGGCAAGGTAAATTAACTTTTCATTAACTTTATCGATTTCTGGTCGTGAGCGACATTTGATTCATAACGTGTCTTCGAAAGTCGTCATCACGAGATGTTTTCTCAGCTCACATGTTGCTGCATTGTACCGCATCGGTTGATGCATGTCCCAAGGACCATTACTTGCCCTTTGCTACATGAACTAGGTTTGAAACCTTTTGTTATCTAGAGGATTCTCTTTGAGGACATTATTTATACTTCAGCAGATGTGCCTGTCTTGCTGAAGTCAGATTAAGGAGAGTGAACTGATCTCATACATCTGGTTATCTCCGGGCTGTTATAGAAAAGGATGGAGGTTTCCACCTGACTACATTTACAGCACTTTGAAGTATAAAATGCATATGACTCATCATTGTTATAATGCCGTCTACCGTCCATTGCTGTATTGACTGTTGCTGTGATAATGACTGTCTGATGTACCTACATATTTGCGTATCCATTTTGTCACTGTGGCGTCCACAATAAATAATGCAGAAAAACGTCATCAGCTGTTACAAGAATCATTGACTCCATACGTCGTGATTTGGTGTGGCGTTCCTGTTGGAACTGTACCTGTATGACTGTGCAACTATTTTACACATGTACGCCAGTCCTAAGTCTACACCAAACTTTAAGTGCCAGCGCTACCTGCCCTTGGCAACAGAAGTTATATCATCACACAACATTAAAAATACCACTCTACACTGCTGTGCTGACGGCAAAGGAGATGGGAATGGATGGTCAGATTTTAATTCAATATGTAACGGCTGAATGTGATAAGTATATTGAACGGGAAGAAAGAAGAGTAGAAAAAGAGGCTGAAAGAAAATTAGAGTCTGAAAGGTTGGCTGAAGAGAAGAGGTTACAAATTGAGGCTGATAGAGAAATTAAGAGGCTGCAGATTGAGGCAGAAGACAAACGACAGCAAAGGGAGGCAGAAGATAAAAAGGCCGAAAGGGAGGCAGAAGATAGAAGGTTGCAGAGGGAGCACGAATTACGACTTAGGGAGCTGGAGCTACAAGGCCAGGCTCCTGAAAATGGTGCCAGCCCTTTTGCCTCAGATGCTACGCCCAGTCTGGGAGCCTCAACATCAGCTATGGGGTTTCATTTAGACCATTTTGTTGAAAAAGACGATGACATAGAGGGGTACCTAGGACGTTTTGAGTTATTAGCTACTACATATGGGTCAGAGAGAGAGAGAGGTGGAGTTTAAAGCTATCACAGGGACTGAGAGGTACGTCTTACGAAGTCTTCGCAAAAATGAACAGAGAAGACCAGGAGAATTATGACATGTTAAAGCAGGCTTTGTTATTGAGGTACGAAAAAAATGGTGAATTTTATCGTAAGAAATTTAGAAATGCCAAACTGTTGTCTGAGGAGACATACCACCAATTCTCTGCCAGACTGGAAACCTATTTGGAGAAATGGACTGCTCTGGGGAAGACCCAAGATCTTAAAGAAATGATCATGATTGAGCAATTGAGAGAGTCCGTGGCTCCAGACATGAGAAAATTTCTCATGGAACAAGGTGCAGAGAAGTTGGGGGAGGTTTTAAATGTCGCTGAAAGGTATCAGGCAGCCCAGGCAGATGTAAGTGGTGCTAAAAAGAAGCACATAGACAATTTTAAAGCTCCACAGCAATTTAATAAATTTGATAATAGAGAGCAGGGAAATAAAGGTAGGACAAACTTTGAACGGCCAAGAAATGACTACCGAGACAGAAACTCACAGTTCAATGACCAAAAATCTAATGAAAGAAAACCGTTTAACCAAGGAAAAAGATGGTGTAAATGGTGCAAGAGAGATAACCATAACACCGAATTTTGTAGAAGGAAACCTTCAAACATTGCTGCAATGAAGTCGGGGACTCAAAGATTAAAGGTTAATCCTAAGGGACAGCAGGAACCTTATCACCCCCCGGTTTGTGAGGATGTTATTTGTAATGGGGTCACCATAAGGTGCCTTTATGATACAGGTTTGGATTATGATTCAGTTGTGAAGTCTAGCCTAGTGGACCCAAGTCAGTATACCACAGAAACAGTGGAAATACAAGGGGCAACTAAGGACATACCACTCATGACACTTCCCATCGCAAGGATAACGGTGAAAACTCGCTATGTGGAAGGAGAAATCAGAGCAGCAGTGATAGATGAACCAATCTACCCTCTGATATTGGGGTGTAGATACGTCTTCTTGGGGAATCCCGAGAGACCTGTGATCATGGCGACAGTGCAGACCAGGTCACAGAAGAAGGAGGAAGAAGGTGAACCTATAAATGCTCATCCAGAGGAGATGAGGAAGGCGCAGGCTGAGGATAGGACACTCCAGCCATGTTTTAAAAAATTGCCCAAATGCCACACACCTCCGAGCAAGGGGGAATATTTTATGAAGAACAGATTGCTATATAGGAAGACAGGAACTAGATCCACTGGTCACGGACAGTTGGTTCTTCCCAAGATATATAGGGCAAATTTAATAAGGAGCTTACATGTTGGAAAAGATGGGGACCATGAAAAAGTCGGTACCATCTGCCAAAAAGTTGCTCGCAAATGCTATTGGCCCGACGTAAATGTCGATATTGAAAACTTTGTAGAAGCATGTGGCATATTTCATGAGGGAACACCCACAAAGGGAAAATATGTGCAGGACCTAGAAACGCCACGGAGCAAAATTAGGCCTGGAAGGAAAACTAATGATACTCAAGGAGACAAAGTGCAATGGGAGCCCCCTTTTCACACCCAGTCTTCACTTGAATGGATTAACATGGCCACTATGCAAAGAGTACAAAGAAGAAATTTTACCCAGGATAAGATGACAATCCCTCGGTCAGACTTATATAAACTGGAAGAACAGAAAAGAGAGCGAAGATCTCTCATAAGCAATCTCAAGTTTGGAGACAAACCCAAGAAAAAAATTGGTAGTGGTCGATTTGTGAGTGATGATTCTAGGAAGAAAAGTCCTCACTATAGTGCTTCTAATGGACGGGACCAGACGGGTTCCATGAAAAATACGTATGATAAATTAAAGGTCCAGATGTAGCCCTATTAAGGACCTGGACAGATGAGAAGGCGGAAGAGACTGTTACCTCATCTTATCAATACGTGAACGAACTGACCACTCGTTTGAAAGCTGGATGGAAACTGGCAAATGATAATTTGAAACAAGCCAGGAAGAAACATGCAGCATATTTTAATAGGAAGGCAAAGGACAGAGAACTAGCTGTGGGAGAGAAGGTGCTGCTTCTACTACCCGGTAGCCAGAATAAATTACAAATTGGATGGCAAGGTCCATATACGGTTCTAGAGAAGGTGTCTAGAACAAACTATAAAATTGACAAAAAGGGGAAGGAGAAAATTTATCATGTAAACCTGTTAAAGAAGTATCTGGACAGACCACTCCAGGAAAGCACCCCCTTACTGACCTTAGCTATCGCAACTCAAATGCAAAAGGAACCACTCACCTCACATGAATACCCATTACATCCTTGTGAAACAGCAGCACAGGTAAAAGTCAGTAAGCACCTGACTAAAAACCAGAGGGAGAGAGTTCAACAGGTTCTGGAGGAACATACAGATGTATTAACAGATAAACCAGGCCATACAAATTTGCTACAGTATGACATGAAACTGGTAGACTCAAACCCAATCTGTATGAGAGCCTATTCTATTCCATTCGCGAAGGAGAAGGCATTGAAGGAAGAAATAGATTATTTGTTGAAGGAGGGGATTATTTCACACAGTGAATCATCTTTTAGCTCTAGTGTCGTATTGTTGAGAAAACCGTCTGGGGAACACAGACTGTGCATAGATTACAGGAAACTGAATGCTGTCACAGAAGGACAAGTGGATCCATTACCAGACACAAAACAGTTATTTGCCAGATTGAACAAGGCAAAATACTTTTCAAAGGTGGATCTTAGTAAAGGCTATTACCAGATCCCAGTGAAGCCTGAAGTGAGACCTTATTTGGCTTTTAGCACTTCGGATGGACATTATGAATTCAACATGCTACCATTCGGACTGAAAAATGCTCCGAGTGTATTTTCAAGGATGATGCGCAAATTGTTGGATCCCCTGAATAACCCATGTATCACGAATTTCATGGATGATATTCTCGTCGCCACAGAGACATTTGAAGAACACATTGAAGCTCTAGAAATGTTATTTAGTAGGCTTAGGGAGGCGAACTTGACTGCTAGGCCAACAAAATGTTGCATTGGATGCAAAGAGTTGGAATTCTTGGGACACACTGTATATCAGGGTAACATGACCCCTGATCCCAAGAACTTGGAAAAACTGCAGAGAGCACCTAGACCACAAACAAAAAAGGATGTGCGATCATTCGTGTCGTTATGCGGATTTTATCAAAAATATATCAAAGATTTTAACTCTATTTGTGCTCCTCTGACTGATCTGACTCGCAAGGGACTTCCAGATAAAATTAATTGGACTGCGCAAAGTGAATTAGCGTTCCAGGACTTAAAGGAAAAACTCACTAGCAAGCCTATTCTCAAACTGCCTGATTTGACACAGGACTTTGTCTTAAGAACCGATGCAAGTAATGTAGGACTCGGAGCGGCTTTATTGCAAAGATCATCTTCACCTGATGGGGAACTGAAACCAGTCGCTTATGCAAGCCGCAAATTGAATAAGGCGGAACAAGGATACTCCACAAGCGAAAAAGAATGTTTAGCGTTAATCTGGGCAATAAAGAAGTTTCAAATCTATCTGTATGGTAGGACTTTTGTGGTCGAGACGGACCATCAGCCTCTCGTATTCTTATCTCAGGCTAAGCATGAAAACGCAAGATTGCTGAGGTGGTCTTTATTGCTTCAACCTTATCAGTTTAGTATCCAATATATCCCAGGCAAATTGAATGTCGGTGCAGATTTCCTCAGTCGGCACCCCTGTGATCAAAATTAGAGTAATGGCAGGCGTAAGGAGAGATTTTGTCTATGTGTATCACTGGTTTTAGAACTTGCCGTAGGCATGTTTTCAAGTGGGGAGATGTGTCACAAAATTAACCGTGATACAACGTTAAAATATCTCCAATGATACCACGTAGGGATAAAAACTAATGCGTAAGCTGCTAGAATACATGATCGCCCACGCCGCGGGTCATCACCCGCCATGGAAATTAAATTGTTAGACTTGAAGGCAAAACGGAACGGGATGAGAACGGAGATCAAAAGGAAAAATCTGACTGAACGCGTGCTTGAAATTAGCAAGGCTAAAAGACGCAAGTGGTGGGGAAAGGAGGAAAAAGTCACGTTCCCCAAGTTGACATAAAGTAAAGAAATCGACAAAAGGGACCTTGGATATTATACGCCACAGTCATTTTTTGGACGCTTTTGCGATAACTTAGTCCGTTTATTTGAATGCAGTGATGAACGCATTCCAGAAGATTCTAGAAAATATTTGAAAAGTAACTTTTCTTAATAATAATGTTAGGAATATAAAACCTAGCTGGCCGGATGGCCCATCTTGTGCAGTGAAATAATATGCTTTCATTTATACAGACGGACAGATAATAAGAAAGATATTGACAAAAGACTGTGTTGTTCATATCAACGATCGTCTGCATTGAAATAAAACATGTCACTAATTTTCAAAAAATTGTGGCCTTGAAGACGCAAGTGCTAAAATCTAGTTAGAATGAAGAGACGGGGTGGGATGGTGAATTGTGGC